>JAEUWR010000505.1:0-126986 GCA_018524895.1 Podaxis sp. C-F-101400 | reverse complement strand
CTGTTAGAACTCAATATTCAGACAATACCAGTGTATACTGATCAATGTTGAATGAATTGAGACTCTTATACTGATTTGTACACACGTTGATAATAGTAGTGTGATTTGTATTGCCTCGAATCAATGCTTGTGTCAAGTCTCCTTGACATACTAGGAATTAGGGTTTGTTTGTACATATTGTATCAGTCCGAGCAGTAGGCGTGAAAGTTGGTGTCCACTAATATACTTTGCACTTAAACTAGTGCATTTCGTCATTCCTTCAACACTTTTAGCCCTGTATTCCATGTGGATGATTGGGCACATACTGGAGATGGTCCCTTGAGGGATTGTGGGTTGGTGGCAGAGGATTTGATCGAACGGAGGAAGAGAATCGATCTTACTCGTTTGTGACAAGATCCATGGTATGTGTACTATAATTGGACTGTTGTGGCTCGTTTACCAAGTTCGAACATTTTGTACTCATACTCTTCGCAGCTTCATAGGTTAGGTGACTCAGGAACATTACCATTTACCTGGATAGATAAGCTGGCCAAACCAGATCTCTACTACCGGCTTGACCGCCCCTCATCGTTCCCCGACCTTCTCAAGTTGTAGCCCCATCACCTCCATCATCGCCCATAGATCCCGTTCCGCTCTATCTCGCTCCTTGTACTGGAGAAGGATCACAGGAGGCTTTTCTCCCATTTGGATCAGCTCGGAAACTGTCCGTAGGAAGGCAGGGAATGAAGATGTTTATATGTCACATTCGATATCATATCTTCCCAGTTATTGATGAATTGCACGCGTTTGGGAACTCGAACGCACAAAATTACGTCAATATTTCCAAGGGAGCCCACACCTTCTGGAAGATTTTCATCTTCCCAGTCCAAGACGTCTGTTTTTGGAGTGTTGTGGGGTCACAAGGACAAGTTTGACGTTAAGTTGTGGTTCAGCAAGGGAATCGCACTTTCTACTCAGGTGATTAGGTCGGGGGAGAACTTTAGAATGAGCTGTCCTCACCGAGGTCCATGGCGATAATTCTATCCCCCTCATTTTTTGATGTGTTAAATCGAGCACGAAGAGAGGCGACCATCAGTGAGACAATTCCAGTTCCAGCGCCTAGAACTCATTAGCTCTGATTTCGTGCGAGATGGACAGGGTCTGCAAACCTAACTCCACCATGTGCTTCCGTTCTGCAGAGAACAGTGCACTCCACAACCTTTCGAGAGAGTCGTTCCGTCGGCCTTCATCGAGCCTTTGGATATCAACGAGCCAGGAGCTCAACCCTATACCGCTGTCCCAGATTTTCTATTATTCGTCACCAGTGCCCAAGTCCGACACATGAAAGCTGAACTCACTTTATCCAAAGCGAGGGAAGCTTGCTCAGTAATCTTCAATTCACAGGTCCCTGTCATTTCTGCAGTTTTATCTCTGATGACCTGAACACCGCCAGCCGCATTCGCGAGTCGGTATAGGCATTCAATTCCTTCTTGTTTTTTCGTGTTCCCCTTCAGGACTCTCGCAGAGAACAATATCGGGGTGGATATAACCGGGGAAGGCATGCTTCCCATTGAAGGTTCGTATATGTCAACGACATAATTTGGTTTCAGAGGTGTGGTCTGTGCGGACGTCGAAAGAATCGGCTGCCACTGTTGTCCTTCTTGGACACCTAGAGGAATGGGGACGCGTATGTCTTTGTACACCTAAGAGTGTCTGTATGTAGTAAATTTGACCGGTTTAGTTGTGTCAAGGGTGAAAGCGGGAGAGGATGTTGCAGAAAGCAAGACTTGCGGGTATGGTGCCCAAGCATAATATATACCCTGTGAGCCTTCATAAGGTTTCATTCGTAGATCATTGGATATTTAAGGTGTGATCCCTGTTGTGCGGGTTGGAGCTGCTTGGATGGGTGGTGGACAGGTGGTGGACGAAGAAAGGAAATATAGTAGAACAGAGCTGAAGATAAGATTAGATCAGTGCAGCGCTGGGTCATCTACTAACATCAACATGATCGCCGAAGCGGCCGACAGTTGGGCCAACATGCGTTCGTTTCTTTCCTCAATGTCGGCGCTTACATGGACCAACCCACGTTGCCGCAACGTTGCTAATCTCTTGCTCCAACCACCAACTCTCAGATTGTCGCGAAACGAATGAAGTGGTTCCAACACCTGGTCGATAAGACGTCAGGTTTCTTGGATTCCTATGCTCTTTCCTTGAACAGTTCATGCTCGGACTCACAGGAGGACAAGTCGACAAGTACGACACTTCTACACTAATCCAAAATGTAGCTAAAATATTACCATATGCCCTCCAGAGGATTCATCGCCTTCTCCCAAAGCAACATCCCAGAGCAACCCAGAGCTTCCTGAGGCTCGGCCAAGACACCCTCCTGAAGAAGCCCTTCATGCGTCCGATCCGTCTTACTCACCGACTCTCAGTGAAAATGGTACATATCCATCCCAATCTGCATAGATCTTAATCGTTCAAGGCTTTATTTGAATAGGTAATACCCCAAGGAACACACTCCCTCAAGGTGCTGCTTTATCTGCTAGCCCGGAAAACTGGTCCCCTCAGCGACCGGTTGCACGCGAACCGTATAACACCCAAGCCCAATACGCTCATGCTAATATGACTGGTTGGTAATTCGCGTAAAACATTACTGGCACTGGCTGACGAAAAGATCACAGTCCTCAAAGACATGCTCAAGCATGTCATCCCAGGTTCTCGACATAATTCGGCTGCCCGTGACCCTCCTCCTCGATGTCATCCTGGCACTCGGACACGTATCCTTCAGGACATGAACGCTCGCGTCCATGACAAAAGCACCAGGATGATGTGGCTCTTTGGACTGGCTGGTTCTGGCAAGTCGGCGATCATGCAAATGATTGCAGAGACCCAGCCGCCACACGTGATCTATACTACACTATTCTTATCCCAAAGCAATGGACGCGATGACCCCAACAAGATCCTCACCACTCTTGCTTACGGCTTTGCTGTTGCCAATCCAACGTATCGCCATTTTGCTGAGGAACTGATGGCTCTTGATCCTGACTTTCTATTACTTTCCATGGACAAACAATTCAAACGCCTTTTCATTCAACCCTTTATCACCCTCGCCATCCAGGACATCCAACGTTGGGTGGTCATTCTGGATGGTTTGGACGAATGTCGGAGCGAAATGGCCCAAGGCAGGCTCATTGGTTTGATTCAGGACTCCATCACCCATCAATCCACGCCTTTGCTATGGATCATTTCGAGTCGGCCTGAACCGCATTTGAAGGCATCCTTCTCGGAAGTCAAGGAATATATCCCGGGGTTCTGGGAGCAAGAAATATCTGTTGATTCAAGCTGTGCTTCGGAAGACATTAGTCTGTACCTTCGCGCTGAATTTACAAAAATTCGAAAAGTTCACGGTTACTCGATACCATCATTGTCAGGTTGGCCCTCCAATGACGAGCTCTTCGACCTCTCAAAGGCATCCTCTGGGTTCTTCTCTTTCGCATCTGCGGCGACGGAGTATATCGCCAGCGCTAATCCTGTCTCCCACCTCCATGACGTTCTGTCCTCGAACTGCCCTCTTGAATCAATTGACTCGATGTATATCCGAATCATGTCAAACATACCTAGTGACGTGCTTCCCACCGCAAGGAGGATTTTGGGATTTTATGTTCTACAACGAAAAATTCCTTATATATATCCCTCAAGCCCCACTGACATCGAAAACCTGGGGTTTCTACCCTTGTGTAACATCCTTGGGATAAACCAACACGATGCCTATGTGGCCCTGCACAAGCTGTCGTCGCTCCTGGTCATTCCACCTCCAGAGGAGGCCAAAGATTCTGGGATCAGATTTTGCCACCCCTCCTTTCTTCAGTTCCTCAGTAGTTCCTCTCGATCAGCATCACATTGCATTAATTTGGAGAGCGAGCTCCAAAAAGTCTGGCATTGCTACCTCCAGATACTTCAGCAAGCTAAGAAGTCTAAGTGTAAGTTCATGTTAGTCCCTCCGCAGTTGACTTCCATTCTAATGGATCCTTCAAAGCACATAACAGCATTTACATTTCTTGGCAACCGAGTGATGAAACCTCGACTTCCCGACTCCAATCGTCATTACTTCATATTGTACGGCATGGATGGACCTCGATCCTGGTCAACTGCTGTAGGGATAGTCACTATGAAAGTTCCTGTCTGAAGCTCGTGCATATGCGCTTGGACTCGTATGAAATTATCAACGTATTCAAGGAGCTTGGGCCAATCGCTCTGGACTGCGCAGAGCTCGAGATTGGACAATTCATCAAGTGGGTCACTAAGGACGTAAGTATCGAGTCCTCTTGAAACCAAGCCTTGTCATTAATTCTGATATTTGTAGGTTGTTTACGACGTGAAGAAAATGATAATACGTGGGGAGATGTACACGGACACGTTTGATACAGGAAAGCTACTGAAGAGTATATACGCCAACCGCCTTTGCCGTCGCGTGGTTTCATCCAGTACAACAGGCATTTCAATAACTTCGACAGTATTCGGGGTGGGTTCATGGCAAAACAAAATCCAAACCTTGATCTTATACAGCCTGTACAGGTAACCCAGGAACCCAAGATGACCGGACAGACAGAGACCGTCAGTGGCCCCGGAGGACCATCAAATACTCTTGGTGAACTGATTGAGGCCTGTGCATCAACCGGCCCCAGAATACCTGTGATCATTATCAGCGCATATGATAACTCGGGCAAACGTGCAGTGATAGGACCTATCGCAGCACAAGATCCCTCGGGAGATGTATATTACATAGCTCCTTATGAGTAACATGTATATTCGTCTGGCTACAAACTGAACGAGATCACTGCCAAGGCTGGGGAGAGGTTTAGTTCCTGAGGTTGGATTTTAGCAAACAACCGGAATATTTTTACCAGTGAACTTTGCGTAGAGCTTGAAAATAGAGGCTAAAGTCATATGCGCGAAAACTTCGGCATCAACGGTGCGACAGGGAAGAGGAAACCTGGAAACTTGCACCATATACTTTAAACACTATGCACTACCACGAGCCTACGATACAAATAAGTTAAAAATGCAGACAAAAAGAGATACTCCCTGAATCCATCAGTGGCACAGCAAAAAGTGTCTACCAGGGCTCCCAACGTGACGCGTTTGGGGTATTGTCTCAGTCTCTCATAGAGACTGACCGGCACACAGCTCATCCATCAAGCCAATTAACACCACCCACGAACATATCCCAATCTGGAAACACCTCAACAATCTCGCATTCAAAGTCGGGCACAATGAGCTTATACTTCCGCCAAAGCTCCTCCTTGGAATCCGGGTTCAAGGCAGGACTCCAACTCGCAACATCGGGATCTTCACAAGGATACGGGCCGACCCCGACACTTTGAAGCTCGAATCTCGGAGGCTTTTCAATTCGATGGAACATCTGGCCAATTGCGTAATTCTCGATGAGGAAGAAGTGAGCAACGGACGGAGAGGTGATGCAGACTGGGGAGGTTGCTGCGCAGACGATTTTTCCGGAACAGACGAGATGGACTTGGCAGGTTTGAATGATGGGTGTCTCTTCAGATGCCTGGGAGATGGCAGCGGGTGGAGGCAGGGGGAGAGGAACTCTTTTTGGACCCCCGGTGTAGGGTACTAGTATGTGTGGGTGTAGACGACAGTGATGGAAATCAGTTGGCCCTCCAGCCCCCCCTCTTTCCACTCGACATAAGCCATACTTTGCCACTCGGGGTCCTACCCGGCGGCAATTTTTCTTAGATGCCAGTGCTAGTGATCTAGCTAGCACTTGCATCTCCTTACAATCCCTAATCGCGCACTTCAACCAAGCACTCACCCAGGCCAAGTCAGCGCTTATCGTCAACTCTGGTCGATTCTGATAGGAAGAGAACAAATTGTGCTGCTACACAAGCATAGTGTCAGTGGAGAGTAAACCAGTTACTCACAATCTGAGAAGATATAGTCAGGGAACAGTAGAGGTAGATCTTCGAGATGACCAGAGAAAGGGATACCGAATTGATGATAGCGAGGAATGATTGAGAATGTAGCTTAGTAGTCGAGTAGACGAGGAATGTAAAACTCCAGTGTAGAAAGTATGCTACTACAGAGAGGTTTAAATACTGTTGAGAGTAGCTACACTGGGCAAAGGGTATAATACATGCATGAATAAGAAAACATAAGTCATAACATGAAGGAATTGCATGTAAAGTTCAATAATAGAAGAAACATGACTCTACCGTATGCTACAGGAGTCATAAGAAGCATAGAACATTTCTACTAGTCATAATCCATGAGAATATGAGTAATACTACCACAAGCCATACGTCTACGCAGGTGTTGTATATCTAATAATAGAAACATATCATAGCACGAAGCTATGGGGGATTCCAAAAATACATTTGCTCTGTCAATGCAGAGCACATACATCGAGGATTCAGCATGTTCTGCCGATGGCAAGTATACGCATAAGCATAACGCTGATTAATTCCTCAACACTCCTCCTCACTTGAAGTTGTCAGAGTGTGAAGTTAAAAGAATTTGACACCTAAAGAAGGCAGGAAACCATTAAATTTCTGGTTGTCAAGATTCTTTGTTAATAAATCCGTGGGATTTTCTGTTCCTTTAATATTGTATAAGAGGAATTTTTCATCCTCTAATAAATTGTGGATATAATGGAACTTAACATCCACATGTTTTGAACATTTCTCGGTAACCGGATTTTTTGCCCAAAATACTGAGCCTCAGTTATCACCGAATAAGTGTGGTTGTTTAATTCGTTCAGGATTAATGCCAATTTCAGTGAGCAGATTAACTGTCCACTCTATTTGTCGACTAGCATCCAATAAAGCCATATATTCAGCTTCAGTCGATGATAAGGCAACAGTCTTCTGGCACCGAGAATGCCATGCAATGGCAGCTCTGGCTATTCTAATAAAAAAGCCAGTGACTGATTTCCTGGTTTCTGGATCTTGAGCCCAATCAGAATCTGAGAACACATTAATACCTTCATTTGATTGTCCATCATAGACAATGGCATATTTAGATGTGCCATGAAGATATCTTAAAGTATGTAAGCCAGCTTTATAGTGTTCCCATGATGGATTCAACATCTGTTGGGATAACTTGACAACTGCAAATGCAATATTGGGACGTGATCCAATCATCAAGTACATCAAAGATCCAACCAATTGTTGGTACTTTTGCCTAAAATTGGCAGATGCCATTTCTTTGGCAGATGTGAAGACGAAGTCTCTCAGCAATGGAGTAACTTCAGCTTTTTCAACCACATTGAATTGTTCTAAAACCTTATCAAGGTAAGGTTGTTGATCAATCATGATCAGCTGATTATCTCAGTCTCATGTAATACACATTCCAAGGAATTCGGTTAATTCACCAAGGAATCGACATTCCCATTTTTCCATGAATGCTTTCATTTTTCAATGTAGAACTTCTGATCCATGCAGTCCTAAGAAAGCTGCATCATCCACATAAAGTAGTGCAATGATAAGAGATTTCTCTTGTGTATCATAGTAATAATAGACTCCAGCATCAAGTGATGCTCGTTTGAAGCCTAGTTCTTTCATCGATTTGGTAACTTCAAGCCACCATTGTCGGCCAGCTTGCTTGAGACCATATAGAGTGCATTTAAGGTGCCATACTTTGGTTTCTTGTCCTTTTTGGATGAAACCTTCAGGTTGTCACATATATATTTCTTCCTTAAGGTGTCCATAGAGATAAGCAGTCTTCACATCAAGACCAAACATATCCCAATCTTCAAGGGCAGCTACTGCAAATAGCAATTGTGTGGTCTCATACCAGACAACAGGAGAAAATAGCTCATCAAAGTTGATACCTTCAACTTGTGAGAAGCCTTGAGTGACTAATCAAGATCTGAATCTGCCATCAGACTTTGGAGTGAATACCCATCGATTTCCAATTGCTTTTCTTCCTTTTGGAAGTTTGACTAGTTCATAGACTTGTTGTTTTTGTAACGCATCTATTTCTTCAAGGCAAGCTTTGTACCACTTATCTCAAATCTCTTTAAGGAGTTTTGCGAGATCCTTGAATACTTTAGGGGTATATGATGTGTCAACTTTATTTGCAAAAAGAAAATCGACAAATTGTACTCCTCCTTCTTTGCATAACCTGTTCACATGATTAACCATCATAAGTTCCATCGATGTGGAGGTTTGCGAAGAATCAAATGTACAATTTTTGTCAGGTGGCATTTCATTTTCAACATCCAGGAGTGCTACCAGGCTTCTTTGGTGAATACGCTTTAGCAATGGTTCTCCTTTTGGAGGTATCCATTTAAAGCTGTGATAATTGGTTAGCACTTTCACAGGGTGTTGATCTCCATATATGTTATCGGGTTTTTTAGGAACCTGTCATTCCTGTTGGGGACATTGATTAGAATGTTGTTGTCATTGTTGCATCCATGGCAGTGACGTGGCTTGACACTTCTGAGATGGTCTTGTGGGACTAAATCTCATATGTGTCATTCTGGTACCTTGTTGTCTTGGTATAGCCTTATCCTTTTGATGAGATTCAGCACCAGACGTTCCAGGTATTGGGTCTGATGATTCTTCCCTTATGGGAGGATCATCACCATGTTCTTCAAACTCTTCTAATCTTGGAGACTGAGGAACAGGAGGGGAGTCCGTAAATGGATGATCATCTCCTCTTTCTTCGAAGTCTTCCAATAATGGAGATTGATCTCGATTATCATTCAGATCAGTGCTTAGCACAGGTGAATGTCTTTCTAGATCAGGGTAATCTTTAGGATCAGCATATTCTATATCAGAATCATGATCCATTCTCACATCATCCTCGTCATGTGGTGGAGTTTGATTCCAATGTCTTGGATCAGGTGATGATGGTGATGTAGAATGAGACAAAGGAGGTTCTGGGGCAGAAGGACACTCCAGGAATGGACTTCATTGATTATCTGATCTAGGGTAAATGACTACTTTGCTAGGAGGTGTAGGAGTTCTTGAAAAAGAACTTTTACTGCTTCCTCTTTCTCGATGTTTCTTTTCAGAACATTTCAGGAAGAATAATTCATCAAATATAGCAGTGGGTGAAATATATACCACATTGCCTTGTAGATGATGCATGAACAAATAATTCTTCTGATCCAAAGAATATCCCAGGAATATCATTAATTCTGATTTAGGGGATAATTTATCTTTTTGGATTTCTTTGGGTAAGAATGTGTAAGTGCCACATTCAAAGGTTCTGAATTTAGAGACATTGGGTTTTTCACCTGTTAAAACTTCTTGAGGGGTTTTCCAATTTAATCGTGACATGGGAGTGTGATTGTAAAGATAACACGCAGTGTCAATTGCAAATTCCCACCAACCATTTGGAATACAAGCATGATGCCTCATGGCTTCTGCTTTATCCATTAGTGTATGGTTAAGGCATTCCACTCTATCATTTTGTTGGTGAGCATGTGGAGCACTTGTCACATGGATAATCCCTTGAGAGCGAAGAAGGTTTTGTAAACTTTCTTGAATGTATTCTCCTCCTTGATCAGTATGTAAGAACTTTACTGCACTGCTGACATGTTTGCCAACAAGTGTCAAGAAGTTCTTCATAAGTGTGGGAGCTTTGGATTTTTTATGAAGTAAATGAATCCAAGCATTCAAGGAGAAATCATCTAATATGGTCATTACCCATTTATATTTTCGGTAACTGATCACAGGCATTTCTAAAAGATCTGAGTGAATTCTTTCTAGAGGCCTTGTTGCTCTCTTGAAGTTTATGTTAAAGCTTTTCTGATGCATCTTTCCCATAGCACAACCTTCACATGGTTTCAAGCTATTTTTGGGAATATTTACATGAGGAAAGCCGATCATATTTGTCTCAAAGTGCTTGAGGATATGATCTGATGGGTGTCCCATTCTATTATGAATGATGTTATAACCTGGGTTGAAATTAGTTGCGAAAGCATGCATATCATATGGATGCTTTATGATCTTACTCTTCACATAGTGCAGAGTATTCGACCGATCTATCATCAGTTTAGCAACTAATATGGGTCGTCCCATATTATCATTGACACGTGAGCAATTATCAGTTGTTTCAATTTTAGCTCCAGCCTTGGCAAGCTGTCCAACTGATAACAATCGATCTCTGCTACCTTTAAGGTAATGTACTGGATATAGATATGAATGATTTAGTATCCATGTACCGTTATCTGTATTAATCACAGTTTCTATTAATATTGTTCTGTGGCCTGGTGCTAGCATTGGTTCACCAGCAGTAAAGACTTGTATGGGTTCAGGGTAGTATTGGAAGTCAATGAAGTCTTCCAAATAAGGCATATAGTGCCCTGATGCTCCTGAATCCAAAAGCCATATTGCATCATATTCATCCATTCTAATTGGTTCATCTAAGTGCTCAGAGATTACTTTTGGATGCAGATAAGGAGGTTCATGTACTGAATGAATGACATTAAAACGAGATGTGCTTGTGCACATTGCAACGTATTCAGTACATGTTACATCACAAAATAAGTCCAAATTTATGAGCCACCTAGTAATCCGCTCCTTTAGCAGTAGGTGCTCATCTCCTCTTCCTCCTTCTGCCTTGCTCTGGCAGCCCTCTAACCCCCCCAACATTTGGCCTTGTCCCTGTGCTTCTTGCCAGGTTTGGCCTTCTTCCCTGAGGAAGGCATCATGACCGGTCTGAGAATGGAGAAGATCATCAGCACTTGATGAGTTATGAGAATGGAGAATTACATACCCCATTGACTTCTTCTTCTCAAAGTCACTACCGTAATCAGTGTCGTCACTGGCATCAAAGTCCACATCTGAGAGATGACGTGGGCCATTGACAAGTGGCAGGCAATCTTTGACATTGCTCCCGAAGAGATCAATCTCATCATTGGGATGAGATGCTCCGGGGAGTTTGGGAGAAGAAGGTGGTGCAGGCAGAACATTGACTGATGAGGTCGAAGGTGCCATAGCCTCATCCCATTCATGTTCTGTTAATCCAAGTGAGTAAAGGTATTCCTGTTCAGATGAATCAGTGGGATAACCTTCAGGGTTCTTGTTGATCATGACAAGGGCCTCTTGCAGTGCCCTGGAACTCTGCACTTTCTGTTGTGTAACAAGAAAATGAATCAGTCTAAGTCGACCAATTGGATTAACACATATGTTTTCTGTGGGGTTGCAAGTATCCTTAATGACACCAAAATGAATTAATTGGTTTATTAGATCTTGGTAAAAGCAACTCATGTGTGGGATAGAGGTTTCCCCTGTAGCCTTGGCTTTGCCTTTCTTGAAGCAAAGTGCCTTGGCCTTCCTCTGCTTCTCCTCCTCATGTTCATGGAGGGCTTCTTCAATGATGTCATACAGCTTCTCAGGATGCTGCATGGAAGGAGTGGTCTTCTTAGGGTTATTAGTCCATTTCCCCATTCAGACACATCGAGCATAATTACTTGCCTCGACAGGATGACTGGGAGGAAGAAGACCAGACTGTCCCAGAAGAGGTGGGAAGTCTTCATCGAAGGAGTGCACTTTCTCACTTGTGTCTTCTAGCAACATGAGGAGTAAGGTTTCCTCAATCAGTTCCTGAACACTTTGCCTAATAGGAAGGCGACAAAGCTTATGGGCACAATTGATGTCGCGGTAGCATTGAGTGCAAACCTTCTGTTCCTCACAAAGCATGTCCAACAACTTAGTTGCAGTGTCAGACCGCTGACGCTTCATCGCCTTGAGGGTTTCCTGTGCTTCCTGTGCAAGATCAATGATCTCCTGCTCAAGGATGGCAGTAAAACAGAGGTTACTTGCCTCTATTTTCAACTCCTCAAACTTATGCTTCTCCTGTATTGCAGAAGAGTAAGTGGGGACAATGGGAACAGGGTTCTGAGAATGCACCTGTCGAGAAAGTGATGGAAGCAGGGGACAATCCTGTGGGACTGAAGCAGCAAGATGTTGCTGGACCAGAGCCTGAGGTGGTACAGCCGAAGTGACTGCAGGTGGCCTTTGGATCCAGTCTAAGAGGTTGAAAGGGTGCATATTGGGACCAGTATAAGGTCTACCAGCACCAGCAGAGGTGTGGGGAGTGTCTTGAGCTGCTAGTCGGGCAGGTGCAGCAAAACCCGCCATGGAATCAGCTGGTTTAGCTGTTGCAGAGGGGGACTTCTTCTTCTTGGGAGCCCTCTCCTTCTTTGGCTTAACAGTCTGCCATTGACCAGGCTGACTGGCTTGTCCTTGAGGCTTGGGACCATTGGAGGTTTTGTCCTGGCCAACAGGCTGAGGGATAAATTGACTCCAAGGTGGGCCAGGACGAGACTTGTTCCAGGTGGAGGGACCACCTTGGTTGTTTGGGAGCTTAGCTTTAGATGCAGTAGCAATAGCATTGGCTGAGTGAGCAGATATTTTGTTACAGCCACTCTTCTGTGCCCATTCTGCATTTAAAGCTTCAGCAACCACTTGCCATGTTAGGCCAGCAATGGTTGTCTTGTTGGTCAACAATGATTGTCAGACCAAGTCCCATTCATCTGGAATAGCCGAAAGAAGAACCATAGCTCTGAGTACTTCAGGTATAGCTGCTGTAGCTTCTTCTACCTGAGCAAAGAGGGTTGCCATTTCAGCAATGTCAATGGCAATATCACATTTGCCAGTGATTCTCTTCTTCAGAGCTCGACTAAACAGTCCGTACACATGTGCTGGACCAAGTGTTCCAAATTGGGTTCACAAATAGTCCCATAACTGTTCAGGATCTGTTTTGCCATAAAGCAGCAATGAGTCTGGCAAGGTATTTTCGATCACAGATATGGCTTGCACCTTCATCTGGTTCTGCTGAGCTGCTTCAGCTGCATCATTCATTCCAGGTACCATTGCAGTTCCTTTGGTCAGGGTCCAGCCCAACTCAGTGGAACCTGTAACACTAATCAAGGAAAGAGCTCCTTGAAGACAGCAAGCCCAGAACTTATAGTTGGAGGGGCCCTCAAGTTTAGGAAGAGTGGAAGTAGCGATAGCCAATGCCATTTCTGAAGTATCAAAAAAATTGGCAGTAAGATGTTCGACTAAAAGCCAATAATATGGGGTATCAGTATAATGCAATAATACAGATAACAATCAGGTAGTCATCCCAAGACATCTTTATCTCAATCCTAAATTAATAGGAGAGAATCCTCGAAAGGAGAGTCTCGGGGCCCATAACCTGATAAGAAGAGAATGAATTGTGCTGCTACACAAGCATAGCATCAGTGGAGAGTAAACCAGTTACTCACAATCCAAGAAGATATAGTCAGGGAACAGTAGAGGTAGATCTTCGAGATGACCAGAGAAAGGGATACTGAATTGATGATAGCGAGGAATGATTGAGAATGTAGCTTAGTAGTCGAGTAGACGAGGAATGTAAAACTCCAGTGTAGAAAGTATGCTACTACAGAGAGGTTTAAATACTGTTGAGAGTAGCTACACTGGGCAAAGGGTATAATACATGCATGAATAAGAAAACATAAGTCATACACACGTATAACATGAAGGAATTGCATGTAAAGTTCAATAATAGAAGAAACATGACTCTACCGTATGCTACAGGAGTCATAAGAAGCATAGAACATTTCTACTAGTCATAATCCATGAGGATATGAGTAATACTACCACAAGCTGTACATCTATGCAAGTGTTGTATATCTAATAATAGAAACATATCATAGCACGAAGCTATGGGGGATTCCAAAAATACATTTGCTCTGTCAATGCAGAGCGCATACATCGAGGATTCAGCATGTTCTGCTGATGGCAAGTATATGCATAAGCGTAATGCTGATTAATTCCTCAACAGATTCCACTCTGGCATCATTGCCTTCTCGACAGGTGATGTCCCTTCCCAGGCAGACCTCCAAACAGTTGCTGCCTTGCTTCCTTCCACACTCAAAAGCACCACTGTTACCCTCCCCATGTCCTGATCCTTCATCAAGATCGTGGATGTCCCCTTCTTCTCAGCCAATGGCTTCACGCTATCAGCTGACCAAGTCAAGACCGAGGCTTTGGCCTCCCCTTTCTTCCCCTCTTCCAACATGCACCATATGCACATCATCCGCAACTCTGCCAAGTCCAATACCACCACAGTGTGGATCAACTTGGTTGACTCTCAACAAGGCACTCTCACCTCTTCCCTCATCAACAGGCACATCATGATCAATGGTGTGTCCTGTCTCATCAAGGGTGCTCACACTCACACTGGCACACCCCAGTGTCAGTGTTGCTGGCACTGGGACCATCCTTCTGACACTTGCCACACTCACATGCCCAAGTGTCCTCTCTGTGGGGGCCTGCATTCTGAGGCCTCCCACTGCTCCATGGTGGGGTGTTGCTGAGGTAACCCCAAGGCCAACCCCCCCATCCCCCCTACCCCCACAGGCAACCCCTGCCCCCATTCCTCCTGGTGTACCAACTGTTCAGGCACCCACCCCTCCAATGACCGCCAGTGCCCTTACTGGTGCCATTGATTCGATTGCAATTGGATTTGCAGTCATTATCAATGCAACACAGAGGCCAAGAAAGCCCCCTCTGGGGGCCATAAGGGCTAATGTGTCACTCTATGCCCCCTCCTTCTCCGCTCACTCTCCCGTGGCCTTGGACCACCTTCACTGACCATACTTTTCATTCATGTTGTTCAGGGCACCTGTACTTTGTTTGTATGTTTTTCTTTTTCTTTTCTTTTCTTCTCTTCCTTTTGATTGGGGACTGCTATTGTGCACCCTTTTGTTGTAGATTACACTTGCTCTTGTAGTAGGTAGTTGATGGCAATAAACCTGGATTTAAAAAAAAAAAAAAAAGATGGAAATCAGTCATGCAAAGTAAGCACTGCCAGGATGAGGTCAATGTTAGTTGGTTTAATCTCGTGGATGCGCGAGGCATACTGGCCTGAGGACCCATTGAAATTCACCCTGTGCAAAGAGGGCAATACATTCGACACCACTTATGGCAGAAGGCCAGACAAACTACACCGAAATTAGAGTTTGTTCAGTGATAAAAAATCTCAAGAGCTCACAGATATGCTGGTAGTCTTATTGGTGAAAATATAAGTAGGAGCCATTTGGAAATAGAGGAGCATTGGAGAGTGCTGAGGATAAATAATACCTGGAAGAAAAGAGCTGCTGTGGGAAGTGTGGGCTGGTTTCTGCATAAGGACCATCTTATATACATACACCTTCATCCACCCCAGTGCAGGGGAACACGCAAAGTCGTCATTGTAACAAACAAATTAACAAAACCACATTCTGTAGGTTAACAGCCGCGGAAATTGGTCACCAAGCGAACTGATAGCAGAATGCAATTCGTACCAAAAACTTCCAGAAATGCTGCTTTCTAGCATAGTGTCTTCAGTCATTCACCATCACCTCCAACTCCAGATTGTCGAAAACCCGTCCTTCCATCCGGCGTCAGCAGGGACTGCATGAATGTAATGACGTCACAAAATCAAAGTTGCGATCAGTGCTCAAGCGCCCAAGAACGGGTACCCTACTCAAGGCATTGACCAATTATCGTTGACCAGTAATGGCACTGATTCGCACATTTACACAGCATCACCATCACTTCAAGAAAACGAAAGGGCATCATAGCCCTGCGGGTTAGCACCGTTATGTAGGCAAAATGTCTCAGGCCCATCTCTGACCGATTTTTGGGTTCCTTCAACTACTTCCTGTGAACGAACTCACGGCAGTGTGGTCTCATCAATGATGGATTTTGAATATTGAATGCTAAATCTTGGGGCTTCAGGATTAACTTGGATTCTTTAGTTTAACACGCGACCGTAATGTTCCGACTGAGATGACACCAAGCAGTCCGTATACTAACTACTCTCCGATTATGTTTCCTTTGCTTCCTGGACTCGTCTCCGCCTTGAATGTGAGTCATTTCGCAGTACAAATACATATTTGAGCTCGAATGTTCTTCAATACGAATCCAGATGTACTGGAGGGGCGTCTGGGGTTGATTTCCGGACCAACTTCACGAATGAATCGAAACATGGTGTTAGTCGAACGAAACAAATGACTGCTGCGTGGTTTGACTTTCTCGGAGGACATTCTTTGAAGACTTCTAAGGGGCCATTTGTCTAATCCCCAGGCTGCACACCATCCACTCCTCATTGCTATCTTCCCCAGTCAAACGTCTTCGATTAGATCTTCACGCAACCGAGTGGACTTCTTCATAGTCGCATTGCTGTGTGTCGCGCAATAGGTTCTCCTTTGTCCCTGGTCTCGCCAAACCATTGCTCGGCGCCACGATCTGGTACGCCATTCTGAGAAATAAATGCTCCCACCGTCAAGTATAGCCCTCACCATGGTGTTGTGCACACATACTTCGATAAGATTAATGGAATAAGGAAGTGCTATGGTCACGGGGATGACGATGACGACGGTGATTGTTGCAATCGTGGCGCTTAGAGGCTGGGAGTCAGTGCATTTGTGTTAGTTCGCGATTCACGAACGGATATGTTGTTAGTGTGTTAGGGGCTTGGCGAGGAGGAGGTAGTATAAGCCAATGACATGTCGACGGACTTTCGGCCCCTTTACACACACCTTATGAACGGACGGTCTTGCCATACATTTGATGGAATCCGTATGCTGTTCACAGCAAAGTCCAGAGTTTGGTATGACCTCATGTGGCCAGATGAAGGGCGCACCGCTCTGAGCCATAGTGATGTTTGACCCACATCTAACCCACGCGGTCTTGCGCGCTCAACCGTGATCTCCTAAGCAGATATATTTATTTCCCTTGCAGATTCCATTTCATTGCGCTCTATTCTTCAGCAAGTTCGACTCTCCGACAGAAATAACTGAGCACTGCCAGGGGATAATTTTATCCAAGATTTTTGTCAACTTGGACTTGTAAGTTGTTGGTGACAGAAAGTGTTCGAACTTCGGATCAACGGAGGTCGGTGGGAATGATTGGCCTCATGATGTCATGGAGCATCACGTTCGCTGGGTTTGATTTTTGCACGTACACATTGTAGAGGTCCGATAATTGTTCTTAAGTACACCGGTTCTCCTCATAAACAAGGGCCAACGAGCTATTCCTAGCTGGAATCAGTGGTTTTGAGCTTGGAAAGACGTGCAGATACTCTATTATCTAGTCATGATACACCCAACAGCCGTGATTAAGTGAAATAGTACTAGTGTTAATGGGAGGTAAAGGGTATCAATTTTTCAGGCCGTGGTCGCAACGCGTTTGGGGTATTGATCCAATCTCTCATAGAGACGAACAGGCGCACCACTCATCCCATCAAGCCATGCAACACCACCCACAAACATATCCCGATCGGGGAACACCTCGACAATTTCGCACTCGAAATCGGGTACAATGAGCTTATATTTCCTCCACAGCTCTTGCGATTCCGAGTCCGGATTCGATGCTGGACACCAGCTTGGGACATCGGGATCTTCACACGGATATGGACCAACACCAACATTCTGGAGCTCGAATCTCGGGAGCTTTTCAATGCGGCGGAACATCTGTCCAATGGCGTAGTTCTCGACAAGGAAGAAATGTGCCACAGAGGGATCGGTGATGCGAACCGTTGATGTTGCTGTGCAGACAATCTGACCAGAGCAAACGAGATGCACTTGACGGGTTTGAATGATGGGCGTTTCCTCGGATGCCTGGGCAATGGCTGCGGGTGGAGGAGGGAGATGGAGGAACTCCTTTGGGGCCCCGGGTGTGGGGTGCCAGTACGTGTGGGTGTAGACGACGGTGATGGAGATCGGTCGTGCAAAATAGGCACTAGGGGGAACGTTAGTTGATTTAGCCGTTTTTATATTTGAGCGGCTGCTGACCTGAGGACCCGTTGGAGCTCGCCCTGAGCGGAAAGAGCGATGCGCTCAACACCTGACACAGCGGAAGGCCAGGAGAACTGCTCCAGAATTAGAAATGAGATGACACAGTGATAGAAATCTTGGGGGCCTACAGAGACGCTGGTGGTCTTGTTGGTGAAAGTGTAGGTAGGGGCCATTGTATCCTGTTGAAGGGAGTGGAAGAAAGGGAACTGAGGTTGACAGAAGAAGGGTTTTTACGAAAGCTGCTTGAGCTAACTGTACTGAGGCAATGGGGCATGCAACTCACCTTATATACCGATTCGCATCCTCCACTCACGAAGACTCCTACCTTCTGGCTGTGAGTGCTGGAGTCAGCAGACCCACAATCATTGCCAAACTGTTGCCTCCGGCTTCTATTACAGCAAGAATAACACCGAAACCGATCAACGCCTGCGCACGATCATCACCGCAAACTGTACAGGAAACGTCCAGCCATAACCAATGCCAGCCACCATTTGCTCCGAGTTATCTGTAGAAAGCTTCGAGTGGTTGCGGAGATTCATCTATGGTCTTCTTGACCAAAGGAATTTCGGACAGCGCGAGCGACCGCCTATCTTGGAATGATAATGGCAAGTCAACATTGACACGTCAACAAGACGCTATCACGCACCCTGCAAAGCTCCATCCCTCCTCCAGAATCCGATCATCATTGCAAGGGATTGCTGTTGGACCATCGCAGCCTTGGCTGGTTTGAGTTAGATGCCTCTGGGGGTAAACAGTGGGTTATAACGTCATCCTTGGCTAAGCGATACCAACCGAAGCCGTTAGCGAAGTATTGTGTGATTCCCGGGCGTTTGGTAATCGCCAGCCCTCGGAGTGCAGAAAGCCCATACAAAGCTCCCAGTGAGCTTGTTTCCTTTTGGCCCTTGCGCTATGGTTCAGAGGAGGCAAACATGTGATTACGGAACTGAGCAGGTGAAGCGCCTTGATCCACGACGTACACCCGAAGTGCGGTGTACGCCAATGCACCTCCTCAGCCAATCATTTCGCAACATCAACGGCACCGTTCGTTTTACCCCTTGGTGCCAGACTATCCTTGAGCGCGAGTTAGCATCTGAGTGTGATGATGCAGTGAATGTAATTCGAAACTTGGGGCAGACGCTCTCTGCCGAATGGTTGGCGACACGTGATCACAACGACTGGCCTCGACGCGCTGATGCTGCTTTTTGCAGGCCTTCAGGTCACTTCAAAACTTATGAGTCTCTTTCTATCTGTGATGATAATCATTAGACACTACAATGGGGGCAGGATGGAAGAAGTCCTCGATTGAAGAAGCATCCGAATGGCGCAGCGGTGAGGCCCGTTCAAGACTACTACCGAACTGCCCTGTGCAGCCAAAGCTGGTCATCGTATGTCGCGAGTTCATATCTGGCTGAATTATGATCTGCTGTCAATGACCGCGAGTAGACTCGACTATTGATGAGCTATGTGTCGGAGTTCACCAGTCAAATAATGACTCAGAACCACGACAAGAATCCTTGCAGCATAGAGAGCCTTGCCCGACGGTAGTTCTGCTCCGGCTGCAAATGGCGACGAAGGCAACAACGCAATCCAATGTCTAAGTAGCCGCTATCACCATCCATTCTGCCGACACCTATGATATTTGTATGTTACAGGTCAATAATTATATGGAGCGTATGATTCGTCAAGCTGAGTAGGCAACCGAAGACTGTTACGCTGACAATGCAACACGTTTGGGATATTGGTCCAATCTCTCGTAGAGACGGACAGGTACGCCGCCCATCTCGTCCAACCACGCAACGCCACCCACAAGCATACCCCGATCCGGAAATACTTCAACAATCTCACATTCGAAGTCAGGCACAATAAGCTTGTACTTCCGCCAGAGTTCTTGTGCTTCCGAGTCCGGATTCGATGCTGGACACCAGCTTGGGACATCGGGATCCTCACATGGATATGGACCAACACCAACATTCTGGAGCTCGAATCTCGGGAGCTTTTCAATGCGGCGGAACATCTGTCCAATGGCGTAGTTCTCGACAAGGAAGAAATGGGCTACGGAGGGATCGGTGATGCGGACAGTTGATGTTGCTGTGCAGACAATCTGACCAGAGCAAACGAGGTGCACTTGGCGGGTCTGGATGATGGGTGTTTCGTGAGAGGCTTGAGCGATGGCGGCGGGAGGAGGAGGAAGAGAAAGGGATTCCTTGGGAGCTCCTGGGGCTGGGTGCCAATATGTGTTGGTGTAGACGACCGTGATGGAAATTGGACGTGCGAAGTAGGCACTAGAGAACGGGAGAAGAAGTAAGTTTAATTTGCGTTTGGAATGACGCGAGAGATACCGGCCTGAGGACTCGTTGAAGTTCGCCTTGAGCGGATAGAGCAATACGTTCTACCCCGCTCACGGCGGAAGGCCAGGAGAACTAGTCCAAGTCAAAGAATGAACTAATGATGACATTTCGAGGACTCACCGAAACGCTGGTAGTCTTGTTGGTGAAGGTGTAAGTGGGTGCCATTTTATGATACTGGTAGAAAAGGCTGGGGATTGAGAGTGTCTAAGAGGGGAAAAGTTGGTCTAAGAGATGCTCTGAGATGCTGAAGCCGCTGCGATGAAGAGCAGAACGGTGCGACACACCTCATATATAACAAATCATCCCCACCCACCCGAACGCAGAATCATTGTAATCCTGCGCTGTATCCATCCAAGTTGGTATACACATATTCACCACCGGTGATCCCGCGTTACACTCGGACACCGATAACCGATACAAACTGCGGTCCGCGAGGTGAACTTCAGCCACCATTTCTTCCGAGCTCAGGCTGTTGTACAACGCACTTCCATCAATAGGAAGCCCCGGACATTTACGCACACCAATTTATACTTGTGTTTCCCAAAATATTACTTCCTCTATTTATGTGAATAGATTCGGGGGGCAAAGTCATAAAGAATACAGAACCTCTTGCAAGGCCGAACCACGTACCTTCCGGAATGATGGATAGACCAGGATTGTAGGAACGCATCATCTTCTGGATACATGTCCATGATACATGCACTTGAAGTTGACCACCGGGATGGACAGCAGAGGTTGAAACGTCATCGTGGTTAAGCGTCACTAACCGATGGCAGTGGCAGTTCGTCAGATCACCGATATTGTTTCCGAAAGGCACGACCCTGTCGAGTACACCCTCCGAGTTCAACAACGCCATCTTTTCTATCGTGATATCCCCTTGAGGTAAAGATAAAACTCGAGGAAAACTCAGGAGATGGGCATCTCAAGAGATTGTACATGCTAACTTTTTTCTTTGAGTGCGGAATTTGAGGCGCGCCGTCCGAGGAGCCCGTCTTGGCAATCCTGAATGGGGAGGTCATAGCCGAACGGCTATCGAGACTTGAGAAGAGCTTAAGTGGGTGGGACGCTATTTCGTGACAATCATTTGATTCGTTGCTTCGTCTTATCTCAGCTCTAACAAAGTAGGCAAAAACCATTTCTTGAGATCCGGATCTAACCAGCACGTAGCGCATGCGTGCTCGAATGTATTAAGCCCCTGGACACCGATGCAGAAATTTATCCAGGTGGGTGTGAGTCTACAAAGGCCTGCAAGCAGATATTGCAAATGTCCGGACTTCACCTGGCATCCACGCGGTGCTCAACCCCGCCGAAGTACTGACCGCTGACACAGCGCTCTTTATCCTTCCATCAGTTGAACCTTCGATAAGGCGAGAAAATCCACTTTTATACCTAGCACCTGCAACCAATTAGAGTCCGGTGATGGTAACAGCTTTTAAAGTTGTTCCCCGCACATGCCGCCTCAGAGACTCAAATCAGCGATGGGATCGAAGGGAGAATCTGGCAATGCCCAATTTGGGTCAGTAACCTTATTAGGTTCAGCGTGTCGATAGAGATCGTGGGGGGACAGAAGGTTATTTAAAGTTCTGGGCGACATTGACTCCGGGGAAGAGGTGACACACTAGAACTCTAGTTCTTGGAAGTAGCGTTTTGGGCTAAATATGACGTGAGATTCTCCAAATTGTAGCACAACCCGAACCATAGTTTTTTCTCTGTAGATTGACAACTTTGACTCAAACTTGGAAAGGTTCATTGGGATTCTATGTATATTCTATCGTGATAAGACGTGAACATGCTAAGTTACAGTGCGATGGTTAACAGGAGATATATCTAAAAGTGTTCTGCTGATCAGACTCCTACGCTGACAAGGCAACACGCTTGGGGTACTGGTCCAATCTCTCGTAGAGATGGACAGGCGCATCGCTCATCCCGTCAAGCCACGCAACACCGCCCACAAACATATCCCGATCAGGGAACACCTCGACAATCTCGCATTCGAAGTCAGGCACAATGAGCTTATATTTCCTCCATAGCTCTTGCGATTCCGAGTCCGGATTCGATGCTGGACACCAGCTTGGGACATCGGGATCTTCACACGGATATGGACCAACACCAACATTCTGGAGCTCGAATCTTGGCAACTTTTCAATGCGGCGGAACATCTGGCCGATGGCGTAGTTCTCGACAAGGAAGAAATGGGCTACGGAGGGATCTGTGATGCGGACGGTCGATGTTGCTGTGCAGACGATCTGCCCTGAGCAAACGAGGTGCACTTGGCGGGTCTGGATGATGGGTGTTTCATGAGAGGCCTGAGCGATGGCGGCGGGGGGAGGAGGAAGAGGAAGGGATTCCTTGGGAGCTCCTGGTGTTGGGTGCCAGTATGTGTTGGTGTAGACGACAGTGATGGAGATCGGCCGTGCGAAGTAGGCACTGGAGGGAGATAATGTGAGTTGAAATTACCATTGAAACAATGTGGTATTTACTGGCCTGAGGACTCTCTGGAGTTCGCCCTGGGCAGAAAGGGCAATGCGTTCAACGCCATTTATCGCCGAAGGCCAGGAGAACTAATTGAAGTTAGAACTCGTGTAAGAAGAGTAATGTGAAGAACGCACGGAGACACTGGTGGTTTTGTTAGTGAAGGTATAAGTTGGGGCCATTTTGTATAAGGGCAGAGCACAAGGAAACGATGGAGGATAAAACTGAGAGGAAGAGGAAGTCTAAGTGCTGCTGAGAGAGGTGGAAACTGACTGAGCTGGTGAACGAAACGGACGCAATCCACCCTCTATATACCAATCTGTACCTACACCCACCCAAGCACGGAATACAGTCGCATGCGCCGCTGAGTCTCCACCCAAACTAATAAACCCACAATCATTGAAGGGATCATCGCTGATCGCAACCAGCACCGGCGCACAGATTCATCGCACACAATACAAAGGTACCAAGTTGACACTCATATGGTGATCAATCCCAGCCACTTTCCCCTCCGAGTTCCTTGACTATAACTCCCTTCGCCAATAGAAAACTTGAAGGAGTCGGACCAATCGAAAGAGAGCCTGGTTGATTTTTAGCCTCCATCAAACGAATGTCCAGTTTTCTTGCATCCAGCAAATGAACCGAACAGACGAGCATCAAAAATAGCGAGACTTCAGCAAGGTTCTGTTTGCGTATCTCCAAGAATTGGGGTCGTTTTCGGAAATGAGCATCGTTCAATACATTGTTGCAACACAATCACACCCTCATCAGTTCAAAGCCTATCGGAATGTTCAGCAAAATTCATAACGTCATGATGGCTAAGCGATGTTAACCGACGCTGGTAGCCGCGACGACATGTTGATAAGCAGCACTGTGATTCCCGACACTCCTCCTATTGCCCGATCTCAAACATGAGTGCCTAGTTCCAACAGTCCTTTCTGTGCATATTGGGAGTCTCGGGGAGGGAACTTAGGGGTCCCAAATCGGTGAAGTTTCGGACAACGGTGTCAGAGCCATTGCACCTCAAGTAACCAGTACCTGATCTTGAGAATTTGTGGATCGGTTTCGTAAAAGTCGGTCTCGTCCTTGTAGGTGGATTGGACACGCGAGCTGAATGGGAGGTCCAGAGCGGCGGTCAATGATTCTCACGATGAGTCAATGTTTCGAAAGTGGGTGCGATCACACAACCCAAGTCCGCAGAACGCGTGATTTGTGACCGTTACGCGATTTGGCACCATTACAGTCATGGGAGTTGAGATTGGAATATTGAAAGATATGGAAGGGCATAATATACTAAGGATCATAATACAAGAAACACTATGCTGTAGGCGAGCAAAGAACATACAGAAATACGAGTGGGCAGATATACATAAATACCCAAAATCAATGGCAGAACAGAAAGCAACTGATCGGTAGAAAAAGATACAAAAATACCCAAGTGTGAAGGATAGGAATGGTGTTGCCGTAATATTACTAGAAGTTTAATAGCCAGGGGGTTTGGTGCGGCCCTCTGCGAGTGCCTCCCAGCCACTGATCATCGTATAAGCAACGGTCATTATTAGGAAAGGCAGAGGCACGCACATGTTCTGGAAGATGGGATGTTCCTTCATACCGCGGACGTCGAGGCGACCATAAGGGCATTCATCGAGTACCTAATGAGTGAATCAGTGGTTGAAGCAAGAGTGACAAACCGGAAAACGAACCCTATCGAGGAAGTCACGTTGGACTTCATCGAGGACACCCTCAGGATCGACAAGAACCTTGTCGCAGCTGTAGTCGCTCTTCTCCTGATCATATACGAACGGAAGCTATGATCAACGTTCGTCAACGCCTCCGTTGGCCACCTGCAATGAACGCCGGACACATACCTTCCCAGCCAAGAACGCATGTAAAATGCAACCAACGGAGAAATAATCAACTCCAAAACTATACTTTTGCTCTCTCCAAACTTCGGGGGCTGAGAATCCTGGTGTCCCGCATTGTTCGATGATGCTGAATGGGTTGCAAGGTCCGGGGAAGAGTAGTGGGAACGCGTCACCACCCTGGTCACGAAGGGCGGTGAATGTGGGGTAATCGGAAGCTGACGCGGAATTGTGGTCGAAGGTTTTGGCGACACCGAAGTCGACGATCTTGATGTGGCCGTTATGGAGCATAACGTTCTGGAATTTGATGTCGCAATGTATGATACCACGAGAGTGGAGGTCATGGAGAGCGAGAATCTAATAAGAAATGTCGGACTATCAGCTTCGACGTAAACGCGAAACCAACAGAGGCGTTCACCAATTCGGCTGTATAGAAAATGGCCAGTTGGGGATTGACAGCGCCATCATTATTCAACCAGAGATCAGCCAACGTGCCTTCAGCATAGTACCTCTGCGTTGGTTGTTAGCTCAAGAGTGTACTCGCAGAGTGAACAACAGTTACCATTGCAATGAGTACTTCCTCCTGTGCATACTTCCAGCCTTCTAACTCAGGAGCCCACCGAGACTGCTTTGCAGCGATCATCGCGTTTATCTCACCGGTGATAGAATTTTCGTAACCAGACAGTCGTTTAACGATCTTGACAGCAAGCTTCTTCCCTCTCCGGTCGGTGGCTTTATAGACTGCGCCATAAGAACCTTCACCGATGGGCCGATAATCGTCGAGTGTGAGACCGTTCAAGAATCCTTCGTTGCAATCAAAGGAGGCGAGAGGGTTGGCTGGAGGCTGGTGAGACTCAGACTTGCCACCCGCGAGCGTGAGTTCCCTGCATGAGTTTTCGGAGGTCGGAGGTGTAGTCTGCGTCAAGGGAAAGGCAAACGAGTCGCTGAATGGATCCGAGGAGGCAGAGCGGGGCAGGACAACGATAGTTTCAATTGTCGACGCAGTTAGCAGCAAGGTCAGCGGAGGTGTGTTAAGTTGGCGGCGGATTGGGGTGCGAGGAGTGCCAGAAATAGGGCTGTATTTAGGAGAGCTTCCAAGGGGAGGGAAAAAACCGAAGATTCCAAGACCGTTGGGCTTGTCTCCTTTGCGTTCGGGCGTGGCTTCGAGAGGAGAGACAGGGTTGAGAACCATGAAATCGTTAATATCTTCTTCCGGCTGGTCTTTAGCGACTACCTCAGATGGGGATGTGGGGGCATCTTCTTCCGGAACTTCGAACATAGACTCTCTGGAAGTAGAACCAGAACTCGTCCTGGCCTGCGACCGACCGTGTCCAATCTCTGCCAAGAGTCTTAAGACGTATCGAAGGTGGGTGTCAGGGGACCGATCAAAATGGTCCTCAAGAATTTGCTGGAGGCAAGATAGAAGCCCTGGGTGGAAGCGTAAGAGGATAAATTTGAGGAAATCATCGACCACGGCAGAGACATAGGCCTTAATGCTATCAAGGCGGGAGCGAAGAAAATTGACAAGTGCTTGAGACAAGCTGACACGAATGCGGGTAAGCAGTGTTCTCAGTTGAGACAAGAGGGAGCAGGGAGATGAGCGAGCAAGAGGGGGAAGGATTGAGTGCACGAAGGCGAGAACCATATCCCAGAGAGTACGAAAGTTCAACGCAGAAAAGACGTTGCCAAGTGAGGTATCGGCGAAGTGAGAGCCGTTGGAAACCTGGATGAGATAAGTCGCAACAACGCGGAGACAGGTAAGGAAAAGGATGATGATATCTGCGAAGGACATTGTATCAAGATACAAAGGACGGGAACGAGAGGTGTGGAAGAAACCGAGGTAATTGGAGAACTACCATCCGCTCTCCTCAGCCTCTCATATGCTCGCGAGTGAACTGTTAGCCACCTGGTACGATCATAATGACACAGACTTGGGCAGATCTAAAGCCATGACGGTGTATTTTGGTGTGTTCCGTGTTGAAGAGTCGTCAACCCATTGGGCCTGATAAGACCAGTCTCGCGCGAGCTACAACTTGTAGCGAATGACCCTTTGGAAAGCCGCTTGAGTAGAGTTCAGAGATTGGTGTCCTGATGTAGAGCGTATCCTTGATGCTAGTTGGCCATCCGGCGATTCCAGAATCTCCATGTATCGGGGAGTGGGATCGGTTGAGTCAGTGGAAGCTTGAGAGAAATAGGAGACCCAGCACTGACAATGATGGTAAAAGTGCGAACTGCGGAACGCGAACGGTCCGATCCGAAGTGTCATCCGACCCTGACTCCAGCTCAGAACGTCCTGAGAGCAACCGGACCCGTCCTTAGTCCATTTACTACTACTTGATCCGCCGCGATATTCTTGTGCTGACGGATGTAAATATAGGTTTCCTTTAAACGCAATAATGAGAGATGATAAGATGGCCACATGCATTTTAGGGTACATTGCAATAATTAATCACAAGTTAATGAAGTACGTCTAAATATCGTCTAGATATAGTCTAAATGTTGTCAGTAATATCTCCCAAGCTCTTACGCAGCCAGCGGCACCCGCTTGGGATACTGGTCCAATCTCTCGTAGAGATGAACAGGCGCGTTACTCACCCCATCAAGCCATGCAACACCGCCTACAAACATATCCCGATCAGGGAACACCTCGACAATCTCGCATTCGAAGTCAGGCACAATGAGCTTATATTTCCTCCACAGCTCTTGCGATTCCGAGTCCGGATTCGATGCTGGACACCAGCTTGGGACATCGGGATCTTCACACGGATATGGACCAACACCAACGCTCTGGAGCTCGAATCTCGGGAGCTTTTCAATGCGGCGGAACATCTGGCCGATGGCGTAGTTCTCGACAAGGAAGAAATGGGCCACAGAGGGATCAGTGATGCGGACGGTCGATGTTGCTGTGCAGACGATCTGCCCAGAGCAAACAAGATGGACTTGGCGGGTCTGGATTATGGGTGTTTCATGGGAGGCCCGAGCGACAGCGGCGGGAGGCGGGGGAAGAGGAAGGAACTCCTTGGGGGCTCCTGGTGTTGGATGCCAGTATGTGTGGGTATAAACAACGGTGATGGAGATTGGGCGTGCAAAGTAGGCACTGAAGGGTCGATATCAGTCAGCCTGGCACTGTCCAATTCCAGCGGCCACTCACCTGAGGACCCTCTGGAGTTCGCCTTGTGCAGTGAGAGCAATACGCTCGGTACCGGTTATAGAAGACGGCCAGTTGAACTGTTACAGAGTCAAAATCTATTTGTATTGATACGTTGAAGTTCAACTTACAGCAACATTGGTGGTCTTGTTGGTGAAAGTGTACGTTGGAGCCATTGGGTATTAGAGCGTGCTGCGAAGTTGAGAGATTCAAGCGACCTCGAGGAAAAGTAGTGAAGTGAATGTGAAAACCAAGCTAGCTGTGATGAGAAACGGTTGAAGAAAACCCAACCATATATACTAATCCCTCCCCCGTACCCACCTAAACGCAGAAAGTTCCAACTTACCATTGCACCCACCAAGGTTGAAAACACACGACCATTATTCCCAACTCCTAACCGAGGAAGACCGACCGATGTTGTTGCAAGTGCGATCAACATCGCACAGCGGCGCCAAGCTGGGACCCAATCCCGTATTAATTTCACCCACCATCTCCTCCGAATTTCGCAACATATTCACCTTCCTTCAGTAGAAACTGAGTGATCGCAGTTGTTGATTCACGGTCTTCTTGATTGGAGATAACCGAAAGAGAATCATCGCACAAGAGGACATAGGGATATTTTTGGCAAGGATCCGACCATGCACCTCCGGAACTTCGCAACTCCCTCAGGATGTTAGCATTAATGTAAGGTATCTCCAACAAAGTTTTGTCTTTGTTGAATTAAAACCTGTTGGAATAGAACAGAAGTTGTAACACCAGCATGACGAAGCGACCTTAAGCGACCCCAATGACACAAAAAATAGACTCACCGGCACCCCCGGAAAGACCTGTCATCGTCAAATTGCCAATCACAACCAAATTTACCCCTTGGATTTATCCTTCCCGTTGTAGCATCCGGAAAGTTGATAACAAATATAGACTTCGAACGAGATCCTCTGAAAGGAAGGATCATGGTCACGGAAGCCTTCGGTCGGCGTAGTGGCGATGCGCATTCTTCAACGGTCCTTTGTGGGGTTGAATTCGCGAGCAGGTGACTCCAAGTGAGTACTTTCCACAGACTTCGTCACGGGTGGCTTTGGACCGGATACATATCGGAAGGGGGTTGTCGCCACTAAAAGTGGGTGTTGGGGACGCGTGACCGTTAATCATACGTGATGCTGTGACAATTAGGCGTTTAATTCTCGACACGGTGTGTACTAAACGCCCGAATAACCTCCATCTTAATCATACAAGTATTCTAACTTTTCACAGAATATGAACTCAGAAAACCCCCAGAGACAGTCTCCCTAGAACACACTTCAAAGAGCTAAGCTTGCTCGCCCACCAAATATCATGCAAATACTTATGATGCCAGCCGAACCGAATTTGACGTCGGGCAGCATGTTACTATGGCTCGCATGTCTAATCAGAGTAATTCCTCGCTTGCGTGAACGTGGCGGACAAATAACCTCAAGACGCAAATTGTCACTTTACACGATCATTGGGATGCTCTTCCATCATCATCCCCTTGACCAATCGCAGTGACTCATAATCCAGAAACGCGAGCTTGCACCTTGGAACCCGGTGTATGATCAACAAGGTATCTATGAAAACCTCCAAAGCTTACACTTCTTGCAACGAACCTGATTACTCTCATAAAAGGAAACCGGCCAGAGTGGGTATCCCTAGACTCTCAGCCTAAAAGCCTGCTGTTTTGCACGGGTTACCCCACACTTTATCCTGATGTAGCCAGTATCGTGGTCGCGTGTGTATCCGTCGTTTGGTATCCTCTGTCCCTACTGCATGTGGAATCCTCTTGAACACGGGCTTGGTATGTAGGAGCCGCTGAAAACGGAGTCCGACATTCAGTACTCAAACATCGCTAATCTATTAAGATAGGTAAGAGCGTAATGATCGTAAAGTCCGATGCACAGAGTGCAACAGTCGCATGATCAGATGACTGGACATACCTGTGGATCTATCGAGAATCACTGCCAACCCTCCTTGATCAACTCACCTTTCCCCAGGTCCATGCCACATCCACCAGACCTCCATAGAACAATAGATAAGATCAAGCATATAATGGGTAACACCACTTAGACACCTTCAGTTGTTATCGATCTGATCGTCGGTGATTACAGACCTATTGACCATTATGTATACATCACCCTCGTGTTGGTGCCTCCCAGGGGCCATGCATACTGTAGCAGCATTCGTAGGATTCGTATCAACATCACAGATAGCGACATGAAGGCCGTCGCAATCATGAAATGGCTTCAACGCCTGCTCTACAAGGCTTCAGATTTCTTAGATTCGTGTGCGCTTGACATGGATGAAGCTGTTACTCCATACTCGTCACGGAAAAATGGACCCCCTCGCCCGTACCTAGGTAGCCACACTCTCTGTGCTGTCCTAACGTCCTGAGGTCTGACTAATAGTAGTTCATGATGCACCAGAGGTTGCAAGTCTTCCGCTTTTGCCAAGCGAGGAAGGCTCGGAGCTCCGTGTAATGCACTCACAAGATCGCTTGGAGGAAACTTCCGACACATCTAAGCCACATCGTTTGTTGACTAGTGGCGGTCAAGGTATGAACTTTTTCGGGTTCTATGGGAATGTTTTAATCAAGAATATATTCCATCAGGCGATTCCTGGATGAAAACACAGAATATCAAATCCTTCAATAATGCCGGCACTATTCCTCAACGTCAGTTCGACGAAGGGTTGTGGAACATGCCCGCCCATGGTTCTGTCGCCGGGCGGAATGGTGAGCAGCTCATGTGTTTCATGTGTGCCGCCAGTATCATTGACGGAGGGAGTGATCCAAGGGTTGAAGGACATGCTTGAACATGTAATCCTTGGCGCACGTCACGACTCCTCCGATCGTGACCCGCCTCCCAGGTGCCACCCTGGCACACGAACTCACATTCTTCAAGACTTTGACGATCGTACTCGCGACAAAACGACTCGTGTTATCTGGTTTCACGGACCTGCAGGTTCGGGAAAATCCGCAATTATGCAAAGCCTAGCGGAAATCCAGTCACCTAACGTGGTTTCTACTGCTCTGTTCCTATCTGGGAAACACAATCCAAAGAAGATTTTAACCTCTCTTTCCTATGGCTTCGCCATTGCCGATCCGAAATACCACAGCATCATCGAAGATGAGATGGCGCACGATCCCGCTGTTTTATCGAAATCTATCGACGAACAATTCAAACGGCTCTTCATCAGGCCTTTCTCCAATGGCAGTATTACTGCCTCCAGACGCTGGGTGATCATCATAGATGACCTGGACAAGTGCGGGAGCGAGGCAGATCGATGTAGACTTGTCGATTTGATTCGCGATTCCGTTCTCTTTCACCCTCAATCTGCCCCTTTGCTATGGATCATCTCCAGTCGGCCGGAAACACACCTTAAAACATCCTTCTTAACGCTCAGAGAGTCCATCGTAGGCTTCTGGGAACGACAGATACTCCTTGACTCTCAAGATGCTTTCGAAGACGTCGAGTTATACCTTCGTGCAGAATTTGCAAAGATCCGAAAAACTTACCCCGACCTAATATCACCATCTTCTCGTTGGCCCTCCGATAGTGATCTCACGAAGCTTACAAATGAATCTTCCGGGTTCTTCTCCTTTGCCTCTGCGGCGATAGAATATATTACTGGTCCAAATCCGGTTCCTCGCCTAAGTGACTTCCTCTGCTTTTTCGACGAATCAAGAACCTGGCCTCGCAAACTTCCCGAGTCTCGTACAAAGCCCACACACTTTCAACCGCTCGACTTAATGTATACTCAGATTATGTCGAACGTACCAAAAGATGCACTTCAGGACGCAGAAGCAATAATAGGATACTATCTACTCCGGCAAATACTCCCCATGGATAATTTCGACTTCTTGACAGTGACCAATATTCTGGGTTTGGAACAACACAGGGCATACGCGGCTATGCGCCAGCTCTCCTCCGTCTTGACTTATCCATCACCGGAGCAAGCAAAAGGACACGGAATACGGTTCTTACACCCTTCTTTCCCTGAGTTTCTATGCGATTCTTCTCGTTCAGGCTCGTATCATATTCACTTGGGCTGGAAGCTACGGCATATTTGGCTGTGTTATGCCAGGATCCTGAAGCAGATCAGCCAATCACGTAGTAAGTCGTACCCTCTTCACATAGGACCCATAGTGATTGATATGAATCAGCACACAGGGATATCGACGTTCTTTGGTTACTTCCTGGTGAATCTTGTTCTCGCCATGAGCTCCAAGAGGCATTGCTTCGGATCGCACGACATGACTGGATAGAAATCCTCACGAGGTGTCATGACCGCTGCCAACCTAGGTCTTGTTCGAGGCGGTGGCCGATTCGCCTCGAATACTATAACTACGACTCGATGCATGAAGTTTTCAAAGAGCTTGAATCGATTGTGTTCGACTGTGCGGAACCCGTGATCCAACAGTTCCTTGATTGGGTCAAAAATCATGTATGTAATCCCATTTCCTGATGTAGAGCTTGAATTGATCATTGATTGCATAGGCTCCATACATGTCTGGACGCCTTGTGACATTTGAAGAAACGTCGCTGGGTAGAATCAACGAAGATAGGCTGAGAGCTTCGCGATCCTCGAGACTTTCTTGCCGCAGGGTGACTACAAATATGTTAGGCATCTCAGAAGTTAGCAGTGTCGATTTGACATCGATAGAAGTAGGTTCAAAAAACTTGCGGTATTCCCAACTTAAGTCGATGACCATTGTGCCACCCAGGACTTAGTGCCCCCGGAGTTGGCCGAAGCCGTCAAAGTTGACCTCAGGAAGACATCACCCACAGCGAGCGAGATGAACAAAATAAAGAAGCCAAAGCTGCGATCCCTGTGACAATTATCGGCATTCAGCAGTCCAACCATCGGGCGGTAATCGGGCCTATTAGCCAACGAGATCCCCCAGGGAGCGTGTATTATATTTTCCCATGGTCTCAATCCCGGCGCTAAAAGAGTAAGCTTGGAAGATTGAGGGCGCATAAGTGCAAAGTGAGTATTGAGAGGCTTCTTTTTCTCTCCTGCAACCTGCGATGACCACCTTTGTCCTGTTGCTTACATTGACGTAATCTCCATACAAAAGACTGGAACCTATCTACTCCAATTAAATACGGGTGTACTACTAATACGAAAAGCAAAGATTTCTAAAGATCGCTGGTGTATTAGATATAGCTCATGGTGGCTCTTACACCGTCAACTCGACGCGACTGGGGTATTGGTCCAATCTCTCATAGAGATGAACTGGCGGACTACTCATTCCATCCAGCCACGCAGCACCACCAATAAACATGACCCTGTCAGGGAAACTTCGACGATCTCGCACTCAAAGTTAGGTGCAATGAGTTTGTACTTCCTCCACAGTTCTTCCGATTCCGAATCCGGATTCGATGCCGGGCTCCAACTTGTAACGTCGGAGTCATCACACGGATATGGGCCGACCCCGACGTTCATAAGCTCGAAGGCAGGCAGCTTCTCCATACGACGGAACATCTGACCGGTGGCGTAGTTCTCGACAAGGAAGAAATGGGCTACAGTGGGATCGGTGATGCGAACGGTAGAGGTCGCTGTGCAGACTATCTTTCCAGAGCAGACAAGGTGTACCTGGCGCGTCTGGATGATGGGGGCCTCAGGAGATGCCCGAGAGATAGCGGCCTGAGGAGGTGGGAGAGGGAGGGACTCCTTTGGAGCTCCGGGTGCGGGCTGCCAATATGTACGGCAGTAGACGAGAGTGATAGAGATGGGCCGGGCAAAGTATGCACTAGAGGAAGAGATGTTATCAGACTCCATTTCATAGGTGTAACAAACGTCATCGCTATTCACCTGAGCACTCGTTGAAGTTCACCCTGTGCAGACAGAGCAATACGTTCGATGCCAGTCACAGCGGTAGGCCAAGTGAACTGTTGGAGAGTCAGAGCATTCACAACAGGTGATGTATCTAGGAACTTACAGAAACGCTGGTGGTCTTATTGGTAAAGGTATATGTGGGGGCCATTAGTATTGCGGAGACGGGACAGAGAAGACGAGGACGAGTTCAAAGAGAGATAAGTATGAAACTCAAGCTGCTGCCAGACTTTGGGCTGGTGGCGCTGAAAGATTAGGCTCAATGTCCCACCTCATACATACAAGTTCGTCTATTCCTAGTTCAAACGTAGGAAAAATTCACACTTACGGTTGGAACTCCAGAAGTCAGCAAATTCACAATCTCTGCCTTGCATCTCTATCACAACCAAGCCAAGGAACATATTACCAAATCGAAACCGACCAACACCGATGCACGATGCACGATCACTATTGCACAAACGTGCCGAGCTCTAACTTGCAGACTTGGCATTTTATTCTCAATCGCCACCACGGCCTCCGAATCCGTTGGGAAGCCCGACTTCCGTCGAAGGAAATTCAGATATAAAAATGACGTCAGGCGTGTCTAAAAATAACTCAAAGCTCTGCACCTTGGACAAGGGGTCTGCAAGCAAGGGGAGTTCATGCTGAAGGTGTAGAATGATTCTTTCGTAATCTCAAGAAATATTTACGAGAACTCTGCGGTAACCATTGGATTTTCTGCATCTCTACGTTACATGTTGCCCTCTTGACTAATTCAGAGCCTTTCAGGACGGACAGCTTAAGCGACGTCGGGCAAGGAAGCGGCCTCATGGCTCGCTTCATCGTGCGAGCAGCCTGATATGCCCTGACCCACTAATAGAATGCCGTTGACACTTGGCCTCCGCAGTCTGATTACCCTTCTATAATTTATTGGATGAAGTTCGATTGTTGGACTTAACGTGTGACTATTACAAGCTATTGATAGTGGATGAGCGTCTGAGATTCACGAACTGCCCATCGCTCATAGATAAGATGCTGTCTCGATAGAGGACTGTTTGCCAGGAGTTGCGGTTCAGATGTTACCACACCGCTGCGCCCTCTTAGTCTACAAAAATTTCCGTGGGTATCTCTTGGACGATCTTTCTTGGCGGTCGTCCATGCGTCTGGTGCTGTGGTTCACAGACTGCGTCTATTGAGGATTCGGTGTTCATGTGCTCTTCGGAGTAGCTCTGGAAGAGGATATGTATAATACTCAAGATCCGTTAGAAGGCATGGCAAGAGAGGCTGACAATTAGCTGCTCCAAAACTATCGGAGAGCGATGGAATCAACGCGTAAACGTCGCTTTACAGATCTATTCGGAACCTTAAGTGAGCTTCGAATCTGTTATATATGTGGACATCATGTCAAAAAGGAGCAGTATTAGCACCCCTTTCAATGGCGAGAAGTGGTAGGGCGGGGCGGCTAAGCCAACACCAATTTTTCTGACAGTTACTAACCTGTAGCTTGAAGAGGGCCCAGATATGGGTCCACGTGCATACTCACTCTTTTGTTCACGCATAGCTGAAGGATCAAAGTGAAACACAGAATGACACTAGCCTGAGACTCTAGAGGAGAACGGATAATAATCTGGTCAGCAAATCTGGTCAGCAAATCAGGTCTTCATCCCACGCATGTACTTGTGTCACTCTTTTTCCAGAACGCCTTAAGGAGTTGCCGTGCGGGGCAGGCTGCCGAATAGAGTGGTATAGGATCAACCAAAGCTCGCTAGCAACATTGCCACTGTGTTACTGATGTCAGGAGATAAGTACAATCGGGGAATCTGAGCTTTGGTTCTAATCTTCCGGGACATATGCGTCAAGTCAAGAGATCAGGTCTATGTATATACCCTGTCAAACGTTGTGAACGTGCTCTGAAGCTTTAATTGCTTCCGTTAAGCCCTTTCAATATCATCAGTTCCTGAGTCAGGAAGGACATTAATAGTGCGTGCTCTACGAGTATGATACAGATGCATCACGTATACATTGGGCGATCACTAAACGCCAGGCCTTATCTCTCTTCTGGCATCTCGATCTCCAACACATGCCTGAAGGATTGCCAAATCGTAGGTCCGTACGCATAATAAGCCGCACCAAATGCTGCACCTCCTAGGTGTGCCCAATGGTCAAACGTTCTGTTATTGGAGGAAGAGAGACACGATGAGAGAAATCGGTCAAAATAGACAATACACCGAGAATCAAGGACGAAACATACCGCCATCCTCTCAAAACGCCAATCGTATCCAATGCCAACAACCCTCCAACTCCCCATTGGATGTTAATTGGATACGAAGGTGGTATAAACAATGCAATTTGCGAATCAGGGAATGCCAGGGCAGTAAGCGTTACCGTGGCATATATCGCTCCGGAGGCGCCTAAACTGGGGAGGATATCTGGTACTGTTCTCTTTGCGGCGGTCGTTGCTGCTGCGCCGGATGTGGCCGAGACTGCAGCGGCCCAAGTGTCGACTTTCTTTGAGTTGTGTGCTTGAGAAGCAAATTGGGCTACGAGGCGGGGGTAGCGGAATTTGGTTGCCACGACGTGGGAGACGAGGCCTGAGAAGAGACCGGCTGTGGGAGACGTATCAAACAGAGATACTTGAGAGTATATCCAGGTACATACCGGAGAGGAAGAACGAGAGGAAGTGGAAGGAAGCGGTTGATTCAAGCATGGGTGGTTGTTGCTTGACCTGCTCTTTGACGAGGAAATAATACGCCGCAGAACCTATTATTTGAGCGTCGTCAGTTTTCGACATCCCGACCTTCTCAGAAGCACGCAAACTCTCACCAAATCCTTCAAGGGCTAAACAGTTCATAATCAAATGCAACAATCCTCTATGACTAGTGAGGCAAAGAGTCAACCAGCCACTCACACACGTGAATCGTGCTCAAGTCAAGGACGACTCACCTGAACATACTCGTCAACAACGTATACGAAAGACCCGACAGAGGATTATGCATAAACCGCACAGTCATCGCAGACTGCCACCTCGGAATCTTCCACGCAGCCCACACAGCAGCGTTGAGCAGGCACAATTTCCAACATAGTCTCTTTCCCTCCGACGCATCCACCCAAGGCTGGAGGACCGCAACAAGGCCACCGGCTGCCCACGACCTGATTATTGGGGGAAGTTCTTGCAGTAGCGCGTTGATTTCTGCAAACCATTCACGGAGCCTCTATTGCGCATAATACAGAGAGTGCGTGAGTCTCTTAGACGGAGCGGAGAAAGACCACGCCAGCGCACCTTAACAAACTCAGCTTGTTGAGCCCGTTTCAGGTCAATAGTCGTAATCGACGTCAAGTGCCATGTAGTTGAAAGCGTCGCCAACTTCTTCTTCCAGTACTCCGACTCAATGTTTGTCCGCTGAGCTGCATAACTGAAAGCAAATAACGACCCAAACGCGACAAACTATACCCGGAAAAACGCCAGCTCGTCAACACTTCGTTGTTCCTATACAGGGTCGAGATCCAGAACGCACCAGAATTTGTTTCCCCGCCCTTGGCTTCCCAATCTTCTCGGTAAACGCCTCAGCCTGTATTTCTGACGCAACCTTTTCGCGGAACGAAGGGATTCCACTCCGAGTTTCCTGTTTCAGGGTGTTTGTGAGCTGGAGGCGGGTTCGCGGTGACGAGTGAAAGAGGGATTGGTTTCTGAGCATCGAGCCTCTAGAGATTGCCATCCGGTATGGCGCCGTGGGGCGCAGGATCCATTGCATCTGAATCGATGCTCTGTGTGGATCGGAGCGGAATGAGGGTCAAACGGAAAGGGATACGGTGAAATTTGGGGTTAGGGTTTATGACGATTCGCAATGATTCCAACGCGTCTCCTCGGCATATCTCTTCCATTTCACCACGTGGACAAGGACTTGACAAGTGATTGAATAACGATGTCATTGAGATTTCGTGGATTCGTTAGATACCGAAACGTCATTTTATTAGGTGCCTTGGTGACACACGGTTTCATGAAATACTGGTCCTCGAAGGACAGCTAAGCACCACACCAATGTCTGCATCCGATCACTCTGAGAGACCATGGCATGAAGGTATCAAAGTATAGTCATGGTTATTCACAGTGAGCGCATATATCTATTGCGTATGTCTACCGTGTAAACCAAGGCGCATTGACAATGCCTATAATATCCAAGCTTGACGCTCTTCATGGAACCGTTCACAACCAGGCATCTTGAGCATCACTGCCTGCTCCTCTTGTTCGCAATTGGGGCCAAAAATTGCAAGTGGATTCACATAATCCCAATATTCTGGGTACCTGTGCCTCCGTGGGGATCCTCTCGGGTGACAATGAAGTGAAGGCTCACCAGCCAGCATATTCCCAGTCAATAATGCCTGATAAAGGCCCATCTTTTACCACGACATTCCGGGGTGCGAGGTCACCATGCCCAAAAACGATCCTGTATTCCTTATCCTCGAGCTTCCTCGCTGGTTTTTTCAGGTCTCCGAGATCTAGGAAATCGCCCGTGTCTCTCCAGGTTGTAAGGCTTTGATGGAACTCGCGCGGATTCTCTTTCCGGTCATACTTGCACTCGGAAAGAACCATGTTCTCTATGCTTTGGCCATCTAACCCGCAAACTGTAGTGCCATGAAGGCTGGCAAAAGTACGCATCCTCTCGAGACATGCGGCAACTTCAGCCATTATGACGTCCAGCTCTTCCTCAGGATATGATTGATAGACATCCACAAGAGGTTCTCCAGGTATCCTGGTCATGAGTATGGTTTTGCTTTCGCCAGGCCCTCACTGTCCATAGCATAGAACACGAGGAACGGGAAGTCCCATCGCGTGAGCCATCATCGTTCCTCGTGCTTCACACCCGTCATCGTCAACGTATCTGCGCGATTTGATGAGGAGTCCAAAAAGGGAGTTTATAGATGTCTGGCCTAGGGTTCTGAATGCCCAGCCAATAACGCATGTACCATTTGGAGAACTCAATCAGCGCAAGATTGATGTAATTGCATAGACGGTTCAACCAGGGCCACTTCCGCCAGGGGGTCCGCGCAATGGGTAAGCTCGTGACCTGCAAATGGAGGTCAATCATGGATTGATCTTTTGAGCTCCAACTTGCTGGTGGTTCTTTGTTCATAGCATAGACCGTAGGGAACGCGCCTCAGTCAACGATGGAAATTTGAGAAAAAGAAGTGAAGAAGCGAACGATATAAACCAATAATAAAGATAGAATGGGTCACGAGATGTTGTTGATTGGCGTAGACACCTGATCCGGCAACACGTGTCCCTGACTTGAAGGGTCCAGAACCCCTGCGTACCCTTTACGCCATCTTCTGGCACCCAGTCGCAGGCTAAATTCACGTACATACTCAAAAGACATTGGCCTTTTTAAGCGCATCTCGTTGACCGCCCGTGTGGGTATAGGCACTCGTGTATTAGTTGCTCTAATATAAGATAAAAGGTATCCTGAAGTAGTGATATCCGAGTAGAAGTGTGTTGACTGGCTAACTATGCCATGAGTAAGAGCGCAGCTTATGCTTTGTAGCAATGGATGATATCAAATAATTGACATATGTGAACGTTCCTAAAGAGAGAAAATATGATGAGACAGTGTCAACTGGATATCTGCTAGTGTATATGCAAGGGTTTATGTCTAATTCCAAGAAAAGAGAGATTAACGAAAGAGAAGATGTAACAGACTCGGGACAGTTAGAGTACAGGGAGGGCAGGAGGTTCTGCTTCACCACGGCCGAGTGCATCCCAATCACTAGAGCGGATGTTTCAAGAGTTCAGCTATGCTATGGAGGAACGGTATATATACGCACATCGTGGCAAATAGAGGATGCCCCTTCATCTGCTTTACGGTGAGACGTTTGTGTGGACGTTCATGAAGAGCCTGGCGAGTATCACCATTAGCTTGTTTCAACACGGTGCTGGAAGGTCGGAGGACTTACCCCACAGAGGAAACTGTATTCGTCAGCGGACATGCCGGACTCTTCTTGATAAATGTAAACCTTGTCCTTGACGAAGTCGTCTGTCTCCAGATCATACTCAAAAGGAGCCTAGGATCAGGTCAGCTCTAAGTACTAGCCACAAAGTAGAAAGCTACATACCGTCCCAGTAATTAACCAATGATAAACGCACGCCGCTCCAAAGTAATCAACGCCATAACTATGCACCTCGCCCTTCCAGACCTCTGGTGTTGTGTAGGCCTCTGTACCAGACTTAGTATTGACGGTATGAGGGTTATGGTGTGTAGCCCAGAGTAACGGGAAGTGGTCCCCGCCAAGTTTCCTCAATGCGACGAACTCGGGGTACTCCTGCGCAGAGACGGTATTGTGATCGAACGTAACGGCCAAGCCGAAATCAATCAACTTCACGTTGCCTTGAGCATCCAGCATGACATTGTCGAGTTTGATATCGTGGTGTATTATGCCGAGTGTATGAATGGAGTGGATGGCAAGAATCTATTTCCTAGGTCACGAACGGTAGTGAAGAGCGGCAGGGTTGTAACATTCACAAGCTGGGCCAAGTAGAACTTGGCGTTCTCTGGTGGAATATTACCGTCGCAAGCCTCTAAAATATCCAACAAACTGCCTCCAGGGCAATAGGTCTGCAAAGCTTGAAATCAATACATGTATACCCCCCGGAAGAAACGATGTTCACCGTAGCAAGCAAAACGCGATCACTTGTAAATTGAAGATACTCAAACTGAGTAGCCCACTGGGTGTTGTTCTTGATCCGCTTGAGAGCTTCGACTTCCAGAGTAATTGTAACGTTCGCTTTTGGGCCTTGTTTCATGAATTTGATCGCATGTAGCTGTTTGTCCCTCCCTTTTCCGAGAAAGACTATCCCGAAAGTGCCATTCCGAGACACTGGCCAATACTGAGATCCTTCATGAAGGATTCCGTACAGTCAAAGAGCGAAAGAGGGTCGTAAAACTGTTCTTGGGTTTCGCCGTTAGTGTCATTCTTTGCTACATCCGCAGAAGAGGATGCGTTGATGGTAGCCAATTCAGAGTTGAGGCCTTCAGTGGCTGAAGGACCCAGGGTGACAGAGGAAGTCCGAGAGAGTGATGATAGGGGAACCCTGTCTCTGCAGGCCAGTGACGATACGAGCTTCGTAGCTGGGAGTGGTGCGGGAGTAACAGGCCCAGTAAACTCGCAGTCGTGTAAATCGCTTGCGTCGTCGGTATGTGCCGTCTCAAGTGATTCTGGCGCTTGATTATTCAATGGTCTAGTTTGGTCTTCCATGAGGCTGTCATTCGAGAAGGTGCCACCCGAGACATTAGTAACTCTTTGCTGGATACGGCCTATATAGGATCCTTTCGATGTCTCCGGGGGCCAGTATTGGAGGAGGGTGTAGATCCGGGGGCGCAGTAAAGCCTTATCCCAAGAAATGAGGCCAAGAGGGGATAGTTGTATCATTAGGCAGTTGAGCATCATAGATCTTGTAGCCTCCCAACCTGTGACCAGAAGAATCCGAAGGACCTGAAGATATAGAAGCTCCTGACTCCAAAAGTATGCCATCAACTGCCGAGAGAGATGTACAGCCGGCCTAGAGCTAATCCCTTCTATCCCGAAGGCGAAGATGTAGCCGTATATAGACAAGGCCTGGATGACCTTGCCGAGAGCTTGAAATAACCACCAGAGAGCAAGGTTTGCCATAGAAAGGGGCGACCGCTGTGTCGGGCAGTGGATAATGGGTTGACCGATCGTTTGTAATCGTCCGGGCTTCGGCCGGAGGACGCTGACACAAATCGTCCAGACGAAGTTTTTGGGCTCAAGAGACCAGGGGAGACGCCATGCGAGAAAGGTGGCGGAGTGCAAGGCTGAAGCTGAAGCTTGGGGCCTCCTGAAGGAGGTGACAACGCCAATGATGACGAGCGACCATGTACGAACAAGGAAGCTGCACGCCGTAAAAGCGGTGGAAAGCAGATGAAAGCGAAAGAGGGAGGGTATATGGAACATCGTAAGACTTGTGAAAATCGCGGAAACAATTCTGCGAAAGAGAGAGGATGACATTCAAGTTTAAACGAGAGAGAAATTGCTGCAAGAGAGAAAGGGCGGGAGCGGGATCTCGAGGGGGAGGGGAGAAAAGTTCCCTGGCGGAACGGCACCCGGAAGAGGAGAAGGAGGTCGTACTTTCTACTTCTGCCCTCTAACGAGAGATGGTAAAAGCCAATGAAAGAGCGTGTATGCGAGACAGCGACATGCCGATCATTGAAAGATATGGCACCGAAGTAGGAGGATCTGTGCAGTTAACAATGCAATGGGATTAGAGGCCGAGAAATCCGTGCTGACGGACACAAGAATGGACTTCGAAGACATAGAATTCAATGTCTCAAGCTGTACGGCAAGCATGATACGCTCGCAAGCCTGTTTCCAGAGTCTCCGAGAAATTCGGCCGTATGGATCGCAAGTGAGGAGTCATTGTGACGGTCCTAGCTCAAGTGTGTCACATATAGTTCATAGTCCCAGGGACAACTGAGAGCTCAGTTCCCCTTGTTCCGGTACCATGTGCCGTATCAAGATAGAATGCCATATTAGAATCTAGATACCGAATAAACAAGTCCAACAGTAGGCTACAAGCAACACAAGCGTCAATCCAGCCGAAACACAACGATATCCAAGAAATTTCGACAGTCCGCTGGTTATTTAGCGTCCATTCCCATTAGCTTTGCCATTGGTATGGCCGTTCCCAACGGTATTCTTCGCTTTCAATTCTTTCAAATATTGGTGGGCCTTTCCGAGCATCCAGATTGGGAACGAAAACTTGAAGTTAGGGTAGGCGATGGCGCACGTCTTGTTGAAGATACCTTCAATAGCTTCCTGTGGCCATGAGCCATTCTATGCTATTGTGTCAGACAACAGGACAAGGGGGGAAGGGAAAGGTAACACACAGGAAGCTGACGAGACATGACGAGGCGCACGCCACGTTCAATGGGTTCCGCGTGAGGGTACTTGGCGTACATTAGAGCCATGACAGCCCAACATGTTTGTACAACTTGGGTATTTTCATGTTCTACCCATGCACTTTGCTCGCAGGACTACCCACAAACCCGTTAACCACCCTTTTCCTGATATAGGGCAGAAGGAAGAATCGCACCTTGTAGCTCTCACCCCAGCCACCATCAGCGCGCTGCTTGCTGACCAGGAACTCGCAAGCCCTCCTCGAATACTTACTCGTCTCATAGGTCTCTCCCACGAGAGCAAGAGACTCCAGAGCAAATTGTGTAGCATACGTGAAGCAGATGCCCCAGGAACCAACCCAACCACCTTCAGGTTTTTGTGCCTCGTGGAGGTATTGGATAGCGCGTTGTATAGTCCGCCTACATGATGGGTTAATTGGATACAACATAGGAAGATTTTCGATTCACTCAATGTCCCTTGCGCGATAGTCGGGGTAGATTTTGCGGAAAATTGCAAGAGATGTGATGACAGAGGTTGTGCATTCAGGATAAGGATATTCGACCATGATATCACCTTTTTATAGTCGTTTTTAGTGGGCAGAATGGCCTTCTCCCGGGAGTAAAGACGCACCGAAAACTTCGGCGGGGTTCAGCCACTCGAGCCACTTCGGGCCTCTGATAAGTTCGTAGCTTGCATAACCACCATTGGGGTTTTGCATGGTGAGAAGGACGTCAATGGCATCAAACATACGGCGGTCCGAAATTAGCTTGGGAGCAAAGCTGAGAGCAGGCGTGAGACGAGCTTCAGATTGAGACGAGGGAACACTTACTCAAGATGACGTTGAAGGTACATGGCCGCTTTCAAACCTTCGCCAGTGCAATCGCTGACGGTATAACCTTGTTCCTTAGTACTTGTGCACATGATATGTCAGTTAGCACTCAAAATGACAGGACACAAGGTTATACCTGAAACCCCATGCACCCTTAGTCGTGTGGCGATAGCTCGTATGGTAGTGCTTTGGGTTATCCCGGATTTGCGCCTCATCAAGCCAGTGTAAAGCCTTGATCAAACTTTCCCTGTTCTCCTCCAGCTTCGCTAATCCAGTTTCGACAAGAGCCTGCGTAATGAACCCAAGATCCCAAAGTTGGCTTCCATTGGTTCCACACATTCTCATACCGTCTTCACCCAACCACATGAAATCTTGACGCTTGATTTCGTGCATTTTGTATGCGTGACTTTCTGGACCTTCGGCATGGGCACGTGCGACGAGGTTGAACATCTTCGAAACGGGGCCGAGTGTTTGATAGTCGGTGTTTTCGTCTTCATAAACGATGAGTTGATAAGCATACTTGACGGCCGCAGCACGCAAGGGTGGAATTGTGCATTGTTCATAGGCTCCAAGGGCGACACTGATGGTATCGAAGAGTTTTGAATGAGGGGAGTACAGGTCGACTTTGCAAACATTGTTGCGTTGGTCTGGCCAGTAAATGGAGTAATAATCTTGTGTATACAGCTCCTAATAGAAGAGAAACCATCAGTTAGAAAAAGTGGTCAGATTTTTATAAGTGTGAGAATCACCTGGCGCAGAGCTCGGACGAGGTCGTTCTCGGGGAATGTATATCTGATGCCATACAGGTAGCTCATAGGTACGTAGACTGTCCGAGTGTGGATCCACCATCTGTGAGGGTGAATCGGTAGCCAGTCCGGCAGCAGCCTGCATGAAATATAAGTTTTGGTAGAACGATGTTGAAAGAAGGCATACCAAAGCTCAGGGGGTACTGGGTTATTCCCCTCCCAGTCGTAAACATTCAGAAGGGACAGCCAGAATTTACCCCATGCAGGGATAGCGGCGGCGCCACCTGTGTGTAGGTTCATAAGTCGAGATAAATCGTCATCGTGATGACTTGGACAGACCGAGCTTATGGAGGCAAGCGCGTGCTTTCACGCAGACGGGATGGTCAGCGTCAACACCTAGGACGCGCAGCGCGACGTAGTTCAGCCCCGTGCCGAAACAGGTCGACTCTCCTTCAACATGTCTGCAATAACAAAATTTAGTTTAATTGCGCCTCACAGTATATTATAACACCCACATGCCCCAACCACCATCTACAGGATGAGCTCGGTTAAACAAATATCGAATCATTTCCAGACGTTCTTCTTCTTTGAAGGTCATTCCGGATATATAGGAGCCAATGACGAGGCCAGGGAGCAAGAACATAGGTCCACCGTATTCGCCAGGCCAGTGACCATCATCGGACTGAAGGTGTTTGTAAAACTCGTAACCATTCTTCGCGGCTTCGTATGCGTCTTTTGCAGGTGGTAAATCCGGAAGGCCCTAAGGAAGGATGTAAGATCACGCAAAGCCTAGATAAACAGCAACGCACCGTGTCCAAGCCAAGCCAGAACTTGTCTACAGCATTCTGGGGCCAGGCCCTGAGCTCCTCGTCAGTCTTGAGGTAGTGCCATATGTGTCGACCTCCATCGTTTGCAAGCAACCGCCAGCGCGAGTAGTCTGTGAATGGCTTTTCTCCGGACGGTCCAACGTCAACTTTCGAATACATGGTGGGTAATTTCAGAAACTTGTCGAACGACGAAGGCTCATATCATACGATGCTAAAATGGGTGCCCATATGGAGGTAGCCTCAATAAACGCCGGAAACGAGTCCACACACTCCGAACCCTAACCCCAGCGCCGGTCCTGTTGATTCTCTTCCAACATGTCTTTGCGCGATGCAAATGTTATCATCATCGAGACCGGCAGAACAGTTGTGAGGGCGGGTCTTGGACTGTATGACCTTCTGAAGAGACCTAGTGTGGTGCGTTGCTAGAGCCCTTTTTGTCAATTGAAGTGCTGAAACGAGCTTTTTGATTGTTTGTACAGGAAATACCTGCGCGCGTCGGTCTGCGGAGAGGCGCGTCGGGTGATACCAACGCACCAACAAGAGACGGAAGTGTTTTTGAAACCGTAACGGCGTCCAACAGTCGAGCGACATCTGCCTTGCCGCAGCCACTAAAAGCTGCAGTTACGGATTATCTTGTTGGTACACAACTGGATGAAGCAATCGCCGCGGGACAAGACGTCATTATTTCGTGGCCGTTTGCGAAAGGAGATATTGCAGATTGGACGCAGGCCGAAGCTATCTGGTATGTGCATTCAGGTGTACTTGTTCAATCATCGACACGATTAACAACTATTATAAAAGGAAGTATATCCTCTTTAATCAACTACAACGGCGGCGGGTCCAAAACGAATCACCCGTCCTTCTATCCATTGCCCCTGGGCTCTCGCGGGCGACGTACGAGCGCATCTGCCAGGTGTTCTTCGAGCGCTTCAACGTCGCCGGTTTTGGCATCATTGAACGACCTATGGCGCAAATGTACGCCGTGAACAGCCTGAGTGGTGTTGTGGTCGATATTGGTGACTACGAGACAGACATTACGCCCATTTACGAAGGATTCATCATTCATCACGCAAAGGCTCGTGTATCCTTGGGTCTCAAGGATTGCGAAATCTACCTCGCGAACCTCCTACGATCCAACCAAAACGTTATGAACACCCTTTCCCCTCCTGAAAACCCCCTTGACCCTGAAGTGTTGCAGGAACAACTACTGCAACTCGTGCAACAGCTATGGAAGGAAGGTCATATCAAGGTACCCTCAGATGGCGAAACAGCCATTCCAGAAGATGATGGCGTGACCGATATTGCCGCCATAGTGGTGGCAGGCAAGGAGAAGGCCGTGATAGAAAGTGGAATGAAGAAAAAGGCTACAGCAAAGGCAACAGCCGCGGAGCTCGCTCGAGCCCGTGAAATCGAAGCCATGGATCTAATCACGATACAATTCGGTTCGCATTCCCTCACACTCGGGAAAGAGCGGCACAGAATGTGCGAACCCCTCTTTGACCCCAAACTGCTGAACGGACTTGAGGGACTTCCATTGCGCGAAGGAGACGAATTGCTACGCCCACTACAAGAAATCACCGCCCATGCTGTCAACTTGACTGATCTCGATCAACGCATGTATATTTGGCAGGGATTGGTCGTTACTGGAGATATAACACGGCATGTTAAAGGTGCGTACGCCCCGGTTTGTCATGTGGTGCATGGTAACCGATTATTTGGCGCATTCCAGGTATTGGGCTTGCACTACAGTCTAGGTTGGCCCCATTCTTGTATAGCCCCGAAGCTTCGATGGATATCCAGCCTCGTTCCGTTCGTGTACTGAGTGTACCCGATTACTACGCAGAGTACCGCGAGACGGGGAATGGCTATGCAGCTTTTCTAGGGGCCAGCATCACAGCTAAGGTTGGTCTTTGTCACCATCATCACGGGCATTGCGGCTTATTGTCTTCGGAAGATCATTTTCAACGAATCCGGTGGGAGAAACTATGTATCAAAATCGGAGTATGCGAATAGGGGCCCCCATTCCATCATCGATATGACACCCGCCCTGATATAATCTGTATTACTATTTTGTAGTGTGTACGACACCCTTTTTGATCCCTACACTTTCTGGACACGCCGAGTACACGGGCTTTCCGAGTTACCTTATTGTTGGAACCCTTTGGCCTAGAATGGCGTTGAATGTTTGACCAAGCCCAATTCATAAGGGCCCTGCGTCAGATCGGCCATTTCTGCGCCACCCCTGAGAACTGCGAGCGGATGCAATCCAAACCCGGTACCCTGATTCACGCACACTGCTTAGAAAACATTGTAGATCATCAATCTATACGTGCGTCCTTGGTTTGTACTTGCCTTGACTTGTTTTAAATGTTCGAAAGGGGTAATGCATGGGCCTCACTTGTGATCACAGGTCCTCTCCTCGTGTTGGAATGATGCAGTGGCAGTTGTTCTCGACTTCTCGAGGGATCACGTCAAATTAAGAAACAAGATTTCGAGAATGGTTTTCCTTAGTTTGGCGTGTTTTGTTTATATTCATTGAAAGCTTGGCAAGCGCTAATTCGTTCTTATGGGACTGGACCTCCGGAGAACCAATTTCGCTCATTGGTTCCTATTGTAATAATGTTCGTTCTTGACCACTGGGAAAGCATTTTAAATCAACTGCTTTCCACTCGGCGATAAGAGATCGCGATGGATCGACGCACAACGGGCGCAATTGTGGACCCACAAGGACCCGTTGGGGTCAACGTCAACTGATTGATTATCTCCAACGCCTCATTCCCATGGTTCGCGGAGTTTGAATCAGAAGCACGGTTCCGTTCTGCCGCTGTAACCTACATGCCAGAGACGTGCATCAACTAGTCTTCAAACATGACCGAAAATGTAAAGGGAAATATAGCGATGTGTGAAGAGTTAGCCGCTCACTTCTGGTTTTGGATGTGATGAGAAGATATATAAAGGCGTAGGGTGGGTAGTTCTCGTCTCCTCGGACCACCCTGTTTCCTACCTCCACCACCCCGACTCATGCTCTTCTACCCTTCAGCTCTGCTGCTTTTGTTCTCGCCCTCGTTCCCTTGGCTCTCGCCTTCTCCCTCTGCGACGTTGACCAGGTCGTTGCGTGGCCTTGATACTATCGAGGATCAGTTCCCGGCTCTGCGTCCTCAAGACCCCCTTTGCTGACCAGGTTTCCTCAAGGTCAAGATGAGCTTTACAAAATAGGACGATAAAAGAAAGAACGAGTCGCCTGCTGGAGATTGATCTTTCGGTGGCACCTACACCCTTGGCCACCGCCACAGACCAACTGAGTGCAAAGGTATGCTGTGCATTCTCTCTCTTAGACGTCCCTAACTGTTCGACGCCAGCTAGTGCGTGAAATGAACGAGGCCAACTCCAGATTCTAAAGTATGGGTGATGCCCTCCTTTCTCGCTCATAGTTGCGGCTGACCATGTCTTCATAGGCCGGATGAGCTCCTCGAGAACCTAAGAAATGTAGGTCACCCATTTCATAGCCCCCGGCTTTCGTTTACCACTGCGGCCCACGTTTAGAGCTGAAAAGCGAAACGCAGGAACAAGAAAAAGCACTGACAACGCTGGCAACGATCGAGAAATGCCGAGAAATGCCATAAAAGTGTATATCCTTCTAGTCCTTTCTCCGAGATCGTGTTTTACTGATCAATGCAACCCGTAACAGTCAGGAAATTCACCCTGGAAGCGCTGTAAGCCCTGCTCTTCGAGCCTAGACCGCGACACAAGACGTCTGCGTGTACAGGCCTTGAGAGACGTTTCGACATGCACCCTCCCAGGAGAATTTCACGCGGAGAAAGGTTCCTTGCGACTCTGGAGCTGCTTATGTATACTGCCACCGGTCGGCCCTGTCCCCAACCCGCACCTCTGACATGGCGCCCAAAGTTCTGGGAACGGCCATGATATGTTAACTGGGTTGGCTGGCGGGCTTCTCGATGACAATGTGCGGATGGAGGGTGCCATGGTGGCGTCGCGGGAAAGGTGGAGGGAACCAACGAGATAAAACAAGGTATAGAGTTTGTATGATCGAGCACCACGATTTTTTCATTTGTTCCCTAACGAAATGAAAAAGTCGTGGTGGTGAATCATATATGCAAACCCCTGCCAAATAAAAGGAAATACGGGACGAGATCAGGGTACGCGAGTATTCGACTTTCTTTCCGTTCAAGTGTGGCACTCTCTATTAGGTCAGGAAGACAAGAAGAGGGTATAGAACAAAGGTGTGATTTTCTCCTAGCTCGGGTTAGATTCGTTGTGTAGCTGAAACATCGTGATTAGGGAACAGGGCTCATGGAAGACGGGATGGTATGTGTTCCCTTCATCAGTTGGCATGTACCATACTAACGACTTCAATCTAGAAAACAGACAGCACAATTCTTAGGGCGGAAGCCCTTTCAGTCAAGATCATCAGCAACGAGGGCGAATGAAAATAGGGTTCCTTGATTCATTGTTCGTACCTGATCCGTCGTGCGAGACAAGAATTGAAACAGGAGAGCGAAGGTGAGCTCTGGATGCTTCCGTTCTTGTTGATCGTTAATCCACCCTTCTCTAGGAGGGAATGAGTACCTGGGAGGTGGAATGGGATATTTTGTAGTTACTTCTTCATCTTCGACCTTGCCGGCGGTAGCTTTTCCCCACGGAGGGTTTTTGACGCACCCGCACGGATTTGATCATGTAACTGCTTGGGGGTGGACATTTGCTGTAGACCGTCTGTTTTGTACTCCCAAGTATAATGCGATTGTACCTGCTCGAGCCTGACTGTCATGAGTAAGAGTGCAAGCTATGATGCATGATGAATAATGAAAAAAAAAAACCAACACCCTCGGGGTATCATGAATATTACATGAATATTACGGTATGTAGCCAGATCAGACGCGCCCGTCACTCGGTCACCAAATCTGATGGGACTGAGGGTTCCACCTGCTCTCATTAACCTTCACTCACATTTGTCCTCCTATCCAACATTGTGATACCCGACCATTTCTTGTATTATACGGCAAACAAGAGCGTATATGCCTTCGCGTAATGTCAAAAATGACCAAGGAGAACAAACCTCTTGAAAGAACACGGTGCGTCTGTGACATATTTAATTCACGCGTTTGCCGCGTCTATGGATGTGTGTCGCTAATTCAAGGTGCAATCCTACCAGGACATTGACCGATATAGAGCAGGAACCGGCGGCGAAGAAGAGAAAGCTAGGGAACGGAAAGTCATTCGCTTCGCAAAATCTACAGTCGCAGCCTTCGTTCACAGATGTCCTGGAGAGACTGAAGAAGGAGGAAGAAACAAACGCGACAGGTGCGCTTGTTGCATTTCTGGAAGACAAACTGGACAATTGACAAAGCGGATGGTTTGTAGAGGCGGAAGGCGGCGCAAAAAGCTGGGCACGTCCCGCATTGGGTAACATCGACCAGAACCGAGATTCAATAAGTGTGTTGTATCCGTTCTCTGGGAGTCATTATGCGCTGAACTTCGGTAGTCTTCCAACAGATTGATGTGGAAGAGGGCGTGGATGGCGTTGGTCACTTCGGCATCCGGATGTATGGAGTAACGCAAGTGAGTGCGGGCTTCCCTATTCGACTTCATGACGGCTGACCCCCTGTCGCTTGCAGGAGGGCCACAGTGTTATGGCATTAATCACGGATTTCCTGCCGTATTTTTACATCGGACTTCCACGAGGCTTTCAAGATGACGATATGAATGCTTTCAGAGAATACCTGAATGTGAGTATGTGTCTCTCTACCGGATATTGGTTCTTGACTCTGTGATAGGGACTCACTGGTGGTCACCCGGTGCGGCATGTCGAGAAAGTTTCCAAGCGTACATTATGGGGTTATAAGGGAGACGATTGGATACCTTTCCTCAAGTTGACCATTTCCGATCCGAAGAGTCTACCGAAAGTCAGAGATGAGTATTTCATCACATCCTATCCAATACTAGGCCTGACGGCCTTGCTTCCTCTACGTCTCTTCGAGCGTGCAGAGTGCCATTTCAGAGATTTATTTCCCGCGGACCCCGTACCCACCTTCGAAAGTAACATCGTCTTCACTCTGAGATTCATGATTGACACGAAGGTACTATTTCTATCTCCGCAACTTTGGCCCTGCTAACAGACATTAGGTCGTCGGTATGAACTGGATTGAGGTCCCAGCAGGCAAATACAAACTAATCACCGGGCAGCAAAAGCGCTCCCAGTGTCAGATTGAACTGCATATGAGGTACCTCTCTTGCAGCTGGAAGTGCCCTGGAGCTCATGAGCTTTACAGATACGATGCTTTCATTTCGCATGCACCCGAAGGCGCTTGGTCGAAAATCGCACCCCTCCGAATTCTTAGCTTCGATATTGAATGCGCCGGTCGAAAGGGTGTCTTCCCAGAGGCTCAGATGGATCCCATTATTCAGATTGCCAACATGGTGACAAGACATGGTGAGTTAGTCATTTCTACATTGCAAATTGCTCCTGACTTTCCACAAAAGGAGAGGACAAGCCATTCATTCGGAACATCTTTACTCTCAATTCTTGTGCTCACATTGTCGGCTCACAAGTGCTGTCCTTCGATGATGAAGAATCGATGCTCCAATCCTGGAGAGACTTCATTGATCAGGTTGATCCAGACGTGGTTATTGGATATAACATTGCGAACTTCGATTTCCCCTACTTGATGGATCGAGCGAAGGCACTGAAAGTCAATAAATTTAACTTCTTGGGTCGGCTGAAGAGTACGTGCGAACTCCAAGCTTCTTGCCACTGGAACTGACGTGATGTTCTCAGATGTCAAGACGGAAGTCAAGAACACCCACTTCTCTTCGAGGGCCTATGGTCAGCGGGACTCAAAAGAGACACCGCTTGACGGTCGACTTCAGATGGACATTTTGCAATTTATGCAGCGCGAGCACAAGCTACGGAGCTATACCCTCAACTCCGTTTGCGCACAGTTCCTGGGGGAGCAGAAGGAAGATGTACATCACTCGGTGATTACGGAGCTACAAAATGGAACACCTGAGTCGCGTCGTCGTCTAGCTGTGTACTGTTTGAAGGTATGAATACGCAGCTTGATGAGAGTAAGTATCTCATACTTTTATATTCCAGGATGCATATCTACCGCAAAGGTTGATGGATAAGTTGATGTGCTTCGTCAACTACACGGAAATGGCACGTGTGACTGGTGTACCGTTCAATTACCTCCTGTCTCGTGGTCAGAGTATCAAGGTGCTTTCGCAGCTGTTTAGGAAGGCGAATGAAGAGGGCTATGTTATTCCAGCACTCAAGGGTGAAGGTGAGGAAGAGATAGCTGATATCATAGCATACACTCAATCCTTCACCTTTATAGGTTCGGATGAGGCATATGAGGGAGCCACTGTCATCGAGCCGAAGAAAGGTTACTACGATGTGCCGATCGCTACTCTGGATTTCAGTTCGCTATACCCCTCAATCATGATGGCCCACAACCTCTGTTACACGACGTTGCTTGACAAGGCGACGATCGACAGGCTAGGGCTTGTTAAGGATATCGACTACATCCAAACGCCTAACAATGGTGTGTAGTCTTCTCGGAAGTTACCTTTCGCCCACACTGAACCTCCTCAGACTTCTTTGCGACCACCAAGAAGAGAAAGGGATTGCTGCCAACCATTCTCGAGGATCTCATCTCTGCCAGGAAACGCGCGAAGGCCGACCTCAAGATGGAGAAAGACCCGTTCAAGAAGGCCGTGTTGGATGGTCGACAGCTGGCTCTGAAGGTAACATCAGATTTTCTCTCTATGAAAACCTGGTAATTGACGTGGATGCTTTCTAGATCAGTGCCAATTCCGTGTATGGTTTCACCGGAGCAACTGTCGGCAAACTTCCCTGCCTGGCGATCTCATCTAGCGTGACAGCATATGGTCGTCAAATGATCGAGAAGACTAAGCAGGTGTGCCTGCTGCTTACCTCCCTTATTTTTGTCTCACTCATGAATATGATAGGAAGTGGAAGCTGAGTATTGCATGGCGAACGGCCACTCGCATGACGCACAAGTCATCTATGGTGACACAGATTCTGTTATGGTCAAGTTTGGACCAAGTGACCTGGCCAAGGTTATGGCCCTCGGTGCGCGCTCTGTCCATTATATACGTTATCGGTCCTAATAAGAAAGCCCTGCACGTAGGAAGCGAAGCTGCGGAGTTTGTCACAGCCAAGTTCATCAAGCCAATCAAGCTCGAGTTCGAGAAGGTCTATTACCCATACTTGCTCATCAGCAAGAAGCGTTACGCTGGCTTGTACTGGACTAAAGTAGAAAAGTGGGATAAGATGGATTCGAAGGGTATTGAGGTACGTTTAACTTATGCTGTTACAAATAATGAGGACCACTAACGAGAGGATGGTCGTAGACTGTGCGCAGAGATAACTGCAGACTTGTGTCGACCGTTATTGAGACGAGTCTACATAAGCTCCTGATCGATAGAGATGCCAAGGCTGCTGAGAGGTTGGTTTATCTTTGCCATGATCTGATGCAGCCCCGTCTTACTTCAAACTCAGTTATGTTAAACAAGTCATTGGGGATTTATTGCAGAACAAGATTGATATGTCCCAGCTTGTGATTACCAAAGCGCTGGCAAAGACAGGTCAATATAGAAGTACCCCGTTATATCATATTTTCCGAGGGCTGACTATACTTTATTGTAGATTACACCGGCAAGCAAGCACACGTGGAGCTTGCGGAACGGATGAAGCAACGCGATGCTGGATCTGCGCCTGCACTCGGGGATCGTGTCGCGTACGTTATCATCAAGGGTATCAAAGGTACCTTTCATCCCAACCTCTGACCTTAAACTCGAAAATTGACTATGGTGCTTTGTAGGTGCAGCGGCATACGAGAAGTCCGAAGATCCCCTCTATGTGTTGGAGAACAACATCCCGATCGATACGAAATATTACTTAGAAAATCAGCTCTCGAAACCATTGATGAGGATTTTCGAGCCTATACTAGGAGAGAAGGCTTCCTCGCTGCGTGAGTTCTCTCTTCTAGCTATATAAGATCAGGGGATGCTGACGATCCCTTTTCAAATAATAGTGTCCGGCGACCACACGAGGTCTATACAGATCGCCACTCCGACTGTTGGGGGTCTTATGAAGTTCGCTGTAAAGACTGTTACGTGTCTTGGCTGCAAGACAGCATTGAAGGCAAATAATAGTGTTCCTAGTGAGTCGATATTTGCCGCAACTTGAGAGAGATATTGATTTGTCATGTTTAGATGGGGCCGTGTGCAATAACTGCCGACCTCGAATTTCGGAGCTGTATCAGAAGCAGGTGGTGACAACTTCAGAGCTGCAAGTGCGATTTGCACGGCTGTGGACACAATGCCAAAGATGCCAGGGCTCACTGCATCAGGTACGTTTGATAGTCGTCCGAGCCCCTATCCGGTCTCTGACTCTGCAAATTCAGGATGTCTTGTGTACAAGCAAGGATTGTCCTATATTCTACATGCGAAAGAAGGCACAGAAGGACGTGGAAGATGCGAACGCAATACTGGAACGTTTTGATGAAGAAGTTTGGTGATTTCTTGGCTTCGATTTTCTGAATCCGTTGATCTCTTATGCCTTCTTTCTTGGTGTCACCTTTTTTTCTTTCGTCGTCGATAGGATAATATATAATAATATTAATTTACTTTAAGCACATACATCAGGCATAAATCACTAAGCTAGTGACCTTGCCGGATGGTGGATGGATCAGAGACGGCTTTGGAGTTTGAGGGATGTTCCGCCATCTCTTTCGGATACAAGCTTAAGGATGTAAGGGTTGATGAATCCTCGACCGGCCAGTTGCGCACGGGAGAGATACTTCGCTCCACGAATGCGGCCGAGACATGTCTGAGTCACATCCGATTATCAGAAACCGGCATTAAGGATCTAGAAAAGGAATACCTTGGCCCTGCATTCACAAGAAAAAGGCTGATCCATATCCCATTCGGCGCTAGGATAGAAGAATGTCACGACTTGGCCAGGTTCGATACGTTTGGGTGCGCGAAGGTGCCATTTAGACGGATCGGGGGAGGAAAGGTCGAAAGCAGCGTTTGGATCGCAGGAGTGGTTGGCTGCGATTTGGGATGTATTATTTACTGCATCTGAAATTTTGAGGTCTGAAGCATGGACGTACTGTAGACCAAATCGGAATTTAGTTCGACGTGATCGTTCGGGCCAGGGCCGCATTGAACAGAAGTGTAGGCTTTGGGACCGCGCGTCAGGCGGGAGGGTTCAAGGGGGGCCATGAATTCGCCTGCTTTGAAGCTCTAGAGAGCATCGAGATAGTTGTGCGAAGAGAGACGAGATGGATCCGGATGATGCAAACCTTTATTGCACGAAGGCATGAGCTGAACTCGCCGTTGCCAGAGTCGACAACGAGAAGCTTTGGGTATGTAGGGACGTAGTTCTGTCTGGATGGTTTCGGCATGGCTGGGGATTGGACTTCGGAAACGAAAGGAGAGCGGGTGTTGTTTAAATGATTGCGCCCGGTTATCCGCCCCGAGGGTTTAACTACTGAAGGAACCTATCGGAAAACTACGACAAAGCCTTCCGCATTTTGGATGCCTCATGATAGTGACTCCTATTGCGAGGCGTAGGGTATATCAGGGTTATATCCCGGTATAACACACGGCTTAGTCCCGGATTGTCAGATGGAGATACAGGCCTGACTAATCTGATAAATGAGTGATCTGCGACGATGTGACGCAGTAAAGATCCGCATCGTGCAGCCGGAAACGGGGACTGCATGGTGGCAGATATTATCGCATCAGCTCCTAGGAATCGCCGTTCATTCTGGTCGCGCATTCTTGTCGATTGATTGCATCTTCATGATGAGCTTCATGGGACTGCGAAGTCTGTATCGTCCGCCGATTCGGTTTGATATCTCTCTCAAGAACAGAAGTGAGCCGGATGGTCAACACTTGGCATTCGCCGAGAGTCCCTCCAATTACGACATATCTTCGACTTAGAAGTGTTGTTTCCGATTTCAGAACACCTCATCTCCTATACCGAAGATGGATAATCGATGGGTCCTCGCGACGCGTCCACTACGTCACGCGTCATAAGGGCACGTGTACTTAAAGTACATGGTCACATGCGCCAACCTAAACCTTAACCCCAAAAACTGCACAGTTCCATCACTCGCACACCACAACGTACCAATCCGGTGATCAGATTATTCTCAAGGCCGCCCTCAAGACTCTCCAAGACATCCCCGCCGACAACTATCACAGCAATGGCCCCCACCAAGAAGTCCAAGGCCGCAAAGAGCACCGAATCCATCTCCGCCAGGCTCGCCCTCGTCGTCAAGTCGGGCAAGTACAGCCTCGGCTACAAGTCTGCTCTCAAGGCGATGAGGAACGGCAAAGGTGTGTATGCTTCGTTCCCTATCTTTTCGGGGGCTGGAGCGTGAGGCTGAGAAGGTCCCTTGGGCTGACGATTGTTCTTTTTTTTTTTTTTTGCTCTTTTCTTTGCTGGTTCGTGTCTGGTTCTTGGAGATTAGCCAAGCTTGTCTTGATTGCTGGAAACTGCCCTCCTCTGCGCAAGTCTGAGCTTGAGTACTATGCTATGCTCTCCAAGACTACTGTTCACCACTTTGCTGGCACCAATGTTGCTCTTGGTACTGCTGCTGGAAAGCTCTTCCGCGTTGGGTGAGTGTCATTAACTTGACCATGAATATTCTGGTGTTCATGATGTTTTTTTTTGCTCAGTGTCATGACTGTCATTGACCCTGGAGACTCTGATCTCCTCAACTTCGCCGAGGGCAACACTGCTTAAACGCACCAAAAATCGTTGATGGTTCGGTCCATTTATCATATGCACATATTCTACCTTTCATACGCCCGTCCATGTGTATTACCATCAATATGACTCCATGCCACGTCCACTTCTGGGGTACTTTGATGACTGAGGGGAGCATTGTAAGATACAAGCATTTATTGGTGCACCATTGTCAGTGGAGGAAGATCTCCTTCAGAAGGCGGATGGTGTCCTGGGGACTGGTTACGGAGTGCCCGATCGTACGGGGATCAGCGAAGATCTCATAGTCATTCCCTCCCTAGATCATAAGAGTCAGATATGTCCGTGAATGTGACATTTAACCGACCGGATTGGTTTTGTCACCAAAGAAATGGATCTCGTCGAACCCTTCATCTTGGACTCTTTCAAGTGCGTATCTCTTGTCCCAGCCGTTAGGGAAGATGTCGAAGGAGATTTGGCCACCAATGGCGAACGTCAAGCCGTAGTCGGAGAACTTTTCCCTGAGAACCTGAACGAACTTTGCGCGGTAGCCGTTTTGCTGTGGTCATCAATAAGGAGCTGGATTGCAGATAGGAGGTCATTGTTCGTACCTTGTCTAGGCGTTCGAATTCGTGGCGCTCTTCGATTCTATAAGACCGCGTTAGTTATTATGCCTCGTCATGAGTCAGACGACTGACGTAGCATTACGACCAATTGGGCTGACATTGACCATTCCTCGACGGAACTCGACAAACGTTCCACTAGAAGAGGTTGATAATTCAGCATTGTGACATAATCTCTGGTAAAAGAATACTTGCCGTTTGATTGGAATGTCCAAGTCAGCAATGTAGTGAAGGATGAAGTTGACAAGGGTCTTGTAACGATCCTCGCCAACATAATTGATGAACGACTGCGAAGGGAGTGGTTGTCCGAGTTTAAATGCCGTGAGCCCATTCTCAGCAAATGCATAGTCAAAGTCATGGATTGCTGTCACAGAGAGGTAAAAGAAGCAACGGCCAGTCAGACTTCGGCTGTGGACGCGGGGGGAAGGCAGTTAAGATTCACCGCTGTTCCCGAGCGCCTCAAGTTGCTCGGCGATTTTGACAAGATCGGAGCCGCCGACAAAACCAACGACAACTTGTTTGCGCAATTCACTGAGGGTATCCATCATCTCTTTCGACACTGCCTGTGCCACGCGAAACAGGGATTAACGTTAGCTTCAGGAGTATAAATCCACCATTGGAAAGGAAGGTATACCTGACGCGCAAGTGTAAGCGTGCCATCGACGTCAAAGAGGCAGAGAACGTTGCGCGGTCTGTCTTTAAAGCTCTTGGACATCGCTGTAGACGGTGAAAGAGAGTAAGGAGAGAACTATGGAAACGCGCAGTCAATCAATATCGTGGCTTCATTAGATGCTCTGTATTTGATTGAGGCCTTTTTTGGTGAAGACGGAGATCGCCGAACGGGTATGTGATCGAGTCAGGATTGTTCAGCCCGAATGGCTTCAGACTTGCTCTGACTGGATCTGCCCAGGTTATATACCGCGCTTTATTGCGCTGGACCAACAAGGATACACCGAAGAACACAGAAGAGACAAGAGACATGCAGGCACAGACAGCATACCACATCTACAACCTCCCGCGAGAACTTTTGGACACCCTGACCCTGCGAACATTACTCTCGGAACCACCACCACCACAGAATACAAAGTCGACTCCTATTCCCAATGTCGTTGAAGATGGCAAGCAGACACAGGACGGGACCGATGGCGCTCCTGCTTCTGGGACAAACACCGGTGCCCGGGCGTGCAACATCTGTCTAGGAGTCACTTTCTTGGACGTGGATGAACAGAGGACACATTTCCGCTCGGATTGGCATCGATATAATGTCAAAACGCGCTTGAGCGGTGGGCAGTCCGTCTCCGAAGAAAAGTTTGCTCAACTCGTAGAAGGTTCGTTTGTATTTCCGCTTGATCTCTTGGAGGTTGAGGCTGATGGGATAAATCATGCAGCGCTAGAAGATTCTCTTTCAGGTTCAGCATCCTCCTCGTCTGAAGGTGAATCCTCTGGGGAGGGATCCTCAGACGCAGTCAACACCTTGATCAACAAGACAAAACGTCTTAATGCCCATCTAAACTCGGCCTCCGACGATGAACAACAAAATCAGAAACAGCTTCCGCATTCCCCTCTCGTATGGTTCCATTCACCACAACACCAGACACAGCTCGGTATCTACAAGGCCCTATTTCCTACATACACCCAATCAAATGGCTACTTGGAAGAACTCAAGGAGATGCAGAAGGGCGGGCCGGAAGGAAGGACCTGGGCGATGTTCATGGTTGCAGGAGGGCACTTTGCTGGCGCGATCGTCAAGGTCGGCAAGTCAGACGAGGAGAAGGCGGAGGAAGCAGGAGAGGCCGCTGCAGGTGCAAGTGGAAAGAGGAAGAAACCGAAAAAGCCCAAGCCGGAGATGGAGGTTCTGAGGCACAAGACTTTCCATCGTTACACGAGTGAGTTTCGCCTCTCGCAAAGTCTGCCGTGGCTCCATATACTCAATTGTACGTCCTAGCGCGAAGAAAGCAGGGTGGGTCGCAATCCCTTAACGATAACGCAAAGGGCCCTGCGAAGAGTGCCGGTGCCTTGCTGCGTCGATATGGCGAGCAAGCACTACGAGATGTACGTATCGCTTCTCGCATTCGCGTTATCTATGTCGTTAACTCTAATTTAGGACATCCGCAATCTCCTCCTTGACTGGGCAGAGGATATCGACGCCTGCGAACGGATATGGATCCGTGCTAGCACCTCAAACCGGCGCATATTCCTGGACTTCGAGGGGCCGATACCGAAAGGCGATGATCGTCTTAGGACCTTTCCCTTCCCAACACGTCGACCCGTAAGCTTCGGAACCATGCCCTCGCTACTTCTGAACTGACTTTTCTGTCTCTTTAGACGCAATCCGAGCTGGTGCGCTGTCTCATGGAGCTCACCCGACCCAAAGTCTCGCATTTAACAGAGGAAGAGCTCCGAGCGCAAGACGAAGCTTATCTCGCGTCCATCAAACCCAAACCACCCAAACCCGTGCCTATACCTACGTCCCAACCCCCATCGCAACCCGCTGCGCCACCGAAACCGAAACTCACGAAAGAGGAAGAGGGGCTCAAAGATAAATGGCTCCGCGCGCTGGATATGATCTCCAAAGACCGTCTTGAGGCGTTGAAGTCGTTCTGGGAACGGGAGGCGGACACATTGGGTGGTGTGAACGCACTCATACCGGAATATGCCGCTGTGGATGCTGGCGGCGGGATGAGGAGAGCGGGGACACTCTTACAAGCTGCTGCTGTTGCAGGGAGTGAGAGTATCGTAAGGTGGTTGTTGGAAGAGAAGGATGCGGACCCTACAATCCCTATCCCTTCATCGTCTCACGAGGACGATAAAGACGCAGGCGCGGAAGGCAAAGAGGAAGAAGACGAGGGAGAGAAGGTTCCCCTGAAACCTGGCGCAAGGCGAGTGGCATATGATTTGGCCAAGACGAAAGCTGTCCGTGACATCTTTCGTCGATGTGCCGCTACATACCCCGACAAGTGGGACTGGTTGGGGGCAGCGAGGGTGCCGAGTGGATTGAGCAAAGAGATGGAAGAGGAGCGAGAGGAGAAGAAAAAAGTGCGCCGGAAGGGATTGAAAGAAAAAGTGAAGGAGCGGGAGAGGGAGGCGGCGGCGAAGAGGGCTGCTGTTGGTGTGGCTGAGCCGGAGCCGGAGCCAGTGCATGCGCCTGCACCGAAACAAGAGAACTTGGCTGGTCCGAGGAGGTTGGGAGGTGCTGCTGGCGCCACTGAGGGCGTTGCTGGATTGACGCCGGAAATGAGGGCAAGGGTGGAGAGGGAACGGCGGGCACGAGCTGCTGAGGCTAGGTTGAAGGCGTTGAGTAAATGACGACTTTTGACCTTTTAAGGCAACTTTTGGATGTAAACTTTTTCAGCGCTGGGAACCTTCATGGATAGAATCAGTCTTCCTTCTGTGGCGCTGAGGCACGAACTTGCTATCAACGGGTCAGACCCGGTGTTTTTTTTTTTTCTGTCATTTTATTGTCCACGTAGCTACTGTACATGACGGACATCGCAATCCTACGACTAAGAGAGTGGCTTCCAGGGCCCTGTGCCCTGATTAGCCTCACAGGTATGCTTCAGCCCAGTGGACGGCGCACCCCCAGTGCTCGCTCCCCCCACTGTCCGGCACGGAAACGCCGTTTGAAGCATCACCTCCCTCCCCGCGTCGCCATTTACTCCTATATCCTGATTCTGAGTGTTTACTGGCTGTCGGCCGGGCTGGGAGGGGCCTGTTGCCTGCCCTTCCAGCGTTCTGGTTCATATCGTTGAGTAACGATCGTCGAGGTGGCCTTTTGAGGGTGGTGTAATGAGAGGGTTGGAGTGGGTTGGTGTAGCTTGTCTAGGTGTTGGTGTTGGTTTCCTTGACCTTGAGCGATCCCATGGTTTGCCTGAATCTCCTCGTTGTGTCTAGGTAGTTTAGGAGCTCCTTTACCCCTTGCTCTGATGTGAAGATTTTCTTGAGTTCGTAGGAGTTTCCTCTGCCTAACTGCTTCCGCATTGTTGCCCTTTCGTTGTCATGCTTCGGACAGTCCAGAACAAAGTGCTTGATGGTCTCTGGGATGTAACGTCTTGTGCTCTCCCAGCATCAGTCGCATTTGTCATCGTCCCTCTGACTTATTTTTTTAAGGTATGCATTAATTGGCAGATGACCACTCCTTAGTTGAATTAATATACTCCCCTGGTTTCGTGTGAGGCCGTCCCTCCATTTTCTGAATCTCCTGTAGGGGAGACCCGGTGTATGAAGTGTATGGGGGCATCAAGAGCCTGCCACAAACAATTGAACTGAGATTAAAGTTGGTCGCGTCGTGACTGCGATGCGTCACATTTCCTTGCCCTTTCACTTTGATCACCCTCATTTGTCCCCCTGGTCATCTCGTTTCTGTGGGTCTCCGTCACATCTCCTTAGCGGATTCCGACTCGAGTGTATACTGTCCTGCATCTCAGTGCATGAACTTTGTAGATGGCCCCAATACATCCTGTGACCAATTTTCAGTGTCCAGGAGGTTTGATGGCTCATTCTCTGGTTCAAATGAGTGCAGACAGTGTTATAGAACTTGCCAAAAATGCAGTAAACCCAATGAAATGTGACTGGAGTGCTGGTACAAAGGTGGAATGTGATGTTTTGTTAGGTTCATGGACACTCCTAAGGAAGGTTTGCTGAATTTTCTTGGAAAGCCAGAGTCAATTTGCTTATTCACCTTCCTAGCACCTTCATATGATGCATTGTGGTGAAACTAAGGTACTTACATCTTTCTTCTGCCAAGAAATCACATTTCCAAATTTATCAGGATGGCTTTCTCTGCTGTCTTCCCAAGTGTAATTTGCAGTTACACATGAGTCAGCAGGCCCTTGCAGACCACATTGATTCTGCTCATTTGTTAAGGTTAACATTTAATTGTCCAGTTCCTGGTAAGTAAGTTGGTTGTTTGATCAATCCTCTGCTAAGTGCAGAATATGAACAGGATGTGGGATGTGTTCCTTAAAAGGAACAGAGTCCCTTAGCAAGCATTATGAAGAATGCCACAAAGATATAGATGGGCAGGTTCTTCAGTTTCCTGTCAATCATGCAACTTGGGAACCTATTTCTCAGTCTTTTACTGTATCTGATGAGTCTGTCCTTGACTCAAGTGCACTGGGAATCCCACCACCACCCCTTCTTCCCAGTCAATCTCTGTTGAGACCAGGAAGTGCCTTGGTCTCCAATGTCCATGTTAGGCAGTCGAAGAGGCTCCTTGACTTGATACAGGAGGGCATGGATGAATGGCTACCTAGTCAGGAGCCTGAAATGTCTCAAGGACAAGGGTTTACCCCTAGTCAAGGGATACACCCAATGACAAGAAGAAGAAAGGCAAAGGCTAAACTGGGGAAGGTGCAGGAGCCAGTGAGGGGGGCAAAGAAGGAAGAGGAAGAAGAGGAGGGTGTTCCAAACACTGTTTTGGATGACTGGATGAAGTTTGATGAGGATGGTGACCTCATGGATTTGCAGAGTGACACTGCCAACAACTGGAATAATCACGGGGGTGACAAGTTGTTTGGTATCATGGGAGGAAGAAAAGCTTCAGCTTTACATCTGGGGAAGAGAGATGTGAGGTCGATGATGAAAATAACCAGCAAAGGCATAATTCTCGGGCAAGAATATGGGCAATTGATGGTGGACTTGTCACGACCACAACCAATGTTGACCAAGGAGGAGTTGTGCAGGAGTGGAATCGGAGGTGGAGACCCTGAAACATCGCGAGGACCAAAAAGTATACTTTTTGATGTGCTGGTGAGAAAGGTGGAAGAAATGGAGAGAACAGGTGTGGTGGATATGTCACTGGTCTGAAATTTCAACCAGTCTTGTAGCTTAAGTATACCATAATCTAATCTTGGCGCAAGTCTTTCATTTTTTTCACCTGCAGTGAGGAAACACTGGATTGTGGAAGCCCTTTCCAAAATCACATTTTGTTTTCGGATCTCTCCTAGCTCAACTTCTCAGTGAGCAACTTGACGGAGACCCCGGTAGTGAACAGCCTCAAAGTGATGCTCACCGAAATGACTAACACTCATTGACACAGCATGAGCGCTCAAGCCTAAGTATAAGTAGGCTGTAGGACGCGTTGCAGCTCGTCACACCTGTCTCCTTGCTCTCTTTCGCTCGCTGCACCCAAATGGCTAGGGGGGACACCCGTCGTTCAACAAGGATCTTGGGAATAAGGAAACTATTCTCAAGAATGTTTTCGCAAGCACCCGATCATGGTTCACCGGTCATAAGCGAATCGACCCCCACAGGTGACCGTTATTCCCAATCATGTCTGTTCCAATTTGCAGCAGACACACCTGTAGATACAAGGCCAGTGGTTGTGCAGGATCCCCGAAGTGCTGGTGAGTTCCTAACCTTTCTCCGTTATCATTGAGTTAGTGTTGAATGTTCCTGTAGCTCGAGAAGCGGAACTTCGAGTGGTTGAGAATGAGCCACCGCAGCCAAATAACGGTTAGTTCTTCAGGCCTTGCTTTCTATGTGGCTCATTTTGAGGTATGGAAACCCAGGCCAGGCTATGGACAGACGTTCGAAGACCCATTTCTTTAAAAACGCGCACGACTTTACCATGAATAATCCCACAATGTATGATATCAAACAATACTTTCGGGGTGGCCTCGACGCCGGCTCTCTAGGTAGGGCTCGAATAATACAAGTCCTACTTTGCAGTCTCTTGAAATCAGCCTCGCAGCAATGATGAAACTCGCCGAACACATGATCCGTGGGGCAGAATTTGATTCTTCTGTTCGCGACCCTCCTCCTCGATGTCACCCTGGCACACGAGTGAGGCTCAACGAGAAGATCGTGGAGTGGTGTTATGACCAAGAACGAGGCAAAAACTTTCTGTGGCTTCATGGGCCTGCTGGATCGGGCAAATCCGCCATAATCCAAACACTTGCAGAAGCATTCTTCAGCTCCGACCACCTAGCGGCCACAATATTCTTTTCGCGGCCCAACCACCGTAAAGACCCACATCGTGTTCCCGCGACTATCGCATTCCAACTATCGGTCCGAATCCCTTCGTATCGGACTTTCGTCGTGGAGCAGTTTGCTCTGGATCCCAATTTGTTGGATAAAGGAGTGAAAGAGCAGTTCAGAATATTCATCATTGAGCCTTTCGGCCGAGGGGAAGTCGGTAAGGATGAAGAAGCTCGCGCTATACTACTGGACGGTTTGGATGAATGCGAAGGGGAAGACCAACAATGTAATATTATCCGTCTTATCAGCAAATTCGTCCTCGAATTCCCTCGCGTTCCTCTTGTCTGGGTCGTCGCGAGTCGATCGGAGCCCCATATAAAGGCGGCGTTCAAGGACGAAGACGTCAAACCGAGTTATTGGGAAGAGTATGTCCCCATTGACTCAACCGAAGCTTGTCGGGATGTGGAACACTATCTAAATACGAGTTTCGATGCCATCAGAAAACGATTCCCCGATCTTGTGCCCCCGCCGCCTACTCGCTGGCCGGATGAAACGCAGTTCTTGAAGCTGGCCCATGCAGCTAAAGGATATTTCGTCTTCGTGTCTACGGCCGTCCGATTCGTTGAGGACCAGTCTGTCGCGGATCCCGTGTCACAATTGGACCTCGTACTTTCTGCTATCGATAAATTAGCGACAACGGGCGAGAGCCATCCTTTTGCCGCTCTTGATGCCTTATACGCTCAGATTCTCGTTACGATCTCCCCAACATCCTGGCGCATCGCGAAACGTATCCTTTGGTACAGGCTATATGTGCGGACCCGGATGGACGACTTCTATTTGCATGTCGAAACTCTTCTGGAAGTATCCAATCTGCTCGGCCTCCAGCAGCATGTTGCTTATAGCGCTTTGCGAAAACTTCATTCCGTTTTGATGATCCCGCCCCTGGAAAAAGCCCACACCGACAGAGTCACTTTCCTACATGCCTCCTTCTCCGACTATCTTGAAGACTCTTCCAGATCCAAAGGTTTTCATCTCAACGCGTTCGAAGGGGCGCGCGATCTCTGCTGGTGTTATTTCCGGATACTTCAGCAGTATCAAAACGGCCAACGGAGTGAGTCGTCAACAGATCCTGCCCCTGAGATTTTAACCTTACTTTCGGTAGACCTTTCGTCGATTGATCTTTCGTGGCCTCCGACCGCAATCTTTGAGAAAAACGAAGGGCGACCATCCCTTGCGAGCGTTCTGTGCGGGGATGCAAAGTCCAACTGGTGGCAACTGTTAACAACAGGGGATATCTCCGACTGCGGATTTGACCATGGTCCTCTCTTGGACCAAGCCGAGTTCTTGAAAACTTTAATGAGAATTGATTTCGCCCAACTATTTAACATATACATCAAACACGGTTACCACGACCAAGTAGAACACTTCTTCAGGTGGATATCTAATCTTTGGGAGGTAAGGCTCAGAGTGATCTGTACACATCGAAGACTGGATCTGAATTTTCAACTTCTAGGCTCTGCCAGGAAATGTCAAGAACAACGGAACCGTTATGCGGACGACACTTGCTGAGCTCGACCCGAAACGTATACGTCATGAACCTAACCTCTTTCTGGTCTGCGATATATACACTGTGGTAGGCCATCGCCGTACCCATCGAGTGAGCGAACTACGAGAGGTACGGCTATTTGGTGATCCATACCCATTAGTCTACGGACGCTAGCGCTGATCTGTGATGACAGTTTGACTCTCGATCTGCTTTTGTTGCGTTCTTGACCCAACTCAAATTGCGACGGAGGACGGACCCTCAGATAAAAGTCCTTATCGTTGGGCGTGAACCCGGGAGGGAGTTTGCGCTGTTTACCTATGAATCGAAATCATCGAAATCACAATACCCGTTCCAGACTCATTACTGCATTCCTTACCCTACTAACCAGCACGGCACCTATCCTTGGTAAGGTCACCATATTTAAATAATGTCGCTTGTACTTTGCCTCCAGTTTGGACTATTTAACGGTGGCTTATGCTTATGCCTCACATAATGCTTTTCTCAAATATATTTACCGAATGTTAGTCTGCCAGGAGTTCCAGATGTCATCTCGGCACATCACCTTATCCGCACCCGAGGAAGTAATGTGACAAGACTTACCACCTTCGACTGGGCTTCACATAAAGCATCGTAGTTTAGACCCTTCCCCAAGCGTTTTAGCACTCGCTTCCTTGTAAAGGCATAAATATAGGATCCAAAAGTTGGTATCACGTGACTTTATGATTGGAATTTCAGAATGGGCCATGATGGTCGAAGACGTCCAGTTAAAATCGGCCCTCCATCCACTCTCATTTCTTGGTGTCATTACGATAGGGGCACGTCGTAAGAAAATATCACCAGAATGACGACGGGGCGTAAGTGTCACCATCTCCCGAACGAAATAGAACTCGCGACAATTCACGGCACAGGTCTTTCTCTTGCACAACAGCTAGCGCAGCTAGACCAGCCTGCCCCAGTTGGTGCGCCTTGCCTTTCGCAGAATCATGCGAACTAGTCGATTGACATTTTGAACCACTAGATTTTGACCCTGAGGATTTGACAATCCACGAACGGGGCTCCGACGATGAAGGCCCCATTACATCTTCAGCCGCCCGGGAACATTACTTTGAAGTCGGGTATGCTACTCACCTTGTCCCTCTGAGAATCGTCATGCTGATTTACCTTACTTTCCCTTTGGCGCTAAATGGTTTGACTGTGATTTAGGCCGAGTTCGTTACGAAAACTGCATGATAGCATCGCGGACCCAAAGTATGAGGGTGTAAAGACGAGCAGGAAGAAATTGATGGAGATTTCGGGTGGCGAAGGCGAAGGTGAAGATGAAGGGGAGGAGGAAGGGGAAAGTGAAGGAGTGGACGAAAGAGTGGGTGAAGAGGAATCGGACGACGATGGTGAAGAGTTGCAGGAAGAAGATGAGGAATGGAATGATGACATGCCTTCGGATAGCGAAGAGGAAAGTGGAGGTGAAGAAGAGAGCGAGGAGGAAGAGCAACAAGAAGAACGGAAAGGTTCGCTAACAACAAAACGGAAAATGGAGGAAGAGACTGGGCAGCCGGATGATTTGAAGAACACGCTCCAAAAGACAAGAGAGGAGGATCTGAAGAAGGGGAAGGCTGTTATAAGACAACTGGTGAGTGCACGGAGGTTTTTTGTACATTTCTTGAATGTTGAAGAGGACCAGAGTATCTGGGATTCACTCCTTGATGCTCGGATTCGGTTGCAAAAAACTGTGACGACAGTAAACCAGGTCGCATTGGTGTGTGTGCCTTTCATCTAAGGTTACCGTAAGTTCACTGACTTGCTTCGCAGTCCAGATCACGAAGTCTGCTGGAATCACCAGAATGTCAGGAGGATCTACGTAAATATCTCGAAGAGTCGATTCTACTAGCCGAGGATCTCTTTGAGCTACAGGAGGTCCACTGTTGCGACCTTGATTTTGTCGACCAGCTTTCTAACCATCTCTTTTATCCAGAATATCCTTACTATGAATGAAGTTGCTACGCCACCGCCACGTAAAAAACGGAGGATCCAAGAGGACGATGACATTGAAGCATATAGTGCTTACTTCACTGAGGCGAGCTCTAGTGCCTCGGAGCTGGAACAAGCGTACGTCCCATGAGTCCGCTCCTAGTTATCCTGGAGATGACCAGTTCTTAGCCTCCATCCGTGGCTCGTCCAAACGCTCGCAAAATGGTCCGCCAAAATCCAAGCTGTGGCACCCTCAGTCTTACTGCCTTCAAATCGCAACGCATTTTCCAAAAATTCTCAGCAGGTCAAGTCCGCGGTCCAGCTGGTGGACGAAGCATTATTGGACCACCCTCGGTTACTGGCAAAAACTCGAACATTGCACGGTAAAGCTAAAAACGAAACTTCCGATGGAAAAGAGGAAGATCCTGAGGTGTTTGATGACACGGACTTCTACCAGCAAATGTTACGAGACGTCATTGAATCTCGTGGAGATGGAGCTGGTGGAGCGGATGATTGGATGGCACTGCAACGAGAGAAGAAAGCTAAGAAAAAGGTGGACACGAAGGCGAGCAAGGGGAGGAAACTACGGTGTGTCGTATTGATATAGTTGGTATTGCTGTTCTAAGTTGCGCTGACATACAATAACAGGTATGAGGTACATGAGAAGCTCCAGAACTTCATGGTTCCAGTGCCAGTTGTTGGTGCCTGGCACGAAGAACAGATTGACGAACTGTTCGCGTCATTGCTTGGTAAAGGATTCGACGACTCCGCAGGAGACGGGCCAGGTACAGTAGGACCTGAAAGGACAATTGAGGTTGGGGGGGCCATTCGAGGGGGATTCCGAGTATTTGGATAGATACATTTTTGTCTAGTCGATGTCGTAGTTGTGAATATTCACGTGGGGATCAGGGACGGAACCAGCCACTGCGGAGGAACAAGACCAAATATGAATATATGAATATCCCTGTGAAGTGACCCATTACACACTCTGTGACCTATCACAACACCGACGGCACCCTTCCTCGCTGCCATTTACATCGCGCACAAGCACGTCCGAGCAAATAACAACACCGCCAGAAGCCAGCTCAGCGGCAAGGCCACCACTGATTAGGCAGTTAGGGTAATTGCAACTTCGGACGACTCTCGCTTTGAGACAACCAGCTATGGACACTTTTGAGGATGAGAACCCCTTTGATGACGCCAGCCATCTGCCTTCAGAAGCATCGTCAACTTCAAAAGTCGCGCTCTATGAACCGCCTTCCAATCAACTCTCGCCTACTTCGCCGAGGTCGCAGTCTCGCCCTTTCCCCTCGCCTGGCACTCACAGAACACAACAAACCAACTACAAGTCCGACTTCTGTTGTAGAACGGATAGGGTATTGCACTCTGGAGAAGACGTGGAGATCTTGGTGCGTTATTCTAACATCAAATGCGCCCTGTCTGACTGCTGTGTCAGATAACGGACGCACAGAAGACGTCAGTCAATTCGAGTTCACCGTACATCGTCTATGTAATCACGACTGGAGTATGCACACCCCCCCCCAGTTCACATAAATAGAATATTTCTGATACAACTTCTAGAATATGGAGGCCAGACATCGCTACTCTGAATTTGAGTCATTCCGGCAGAGCATGGTGAAACTGTACCCAACTTTGATCATACCGCCCATTCCGTCAAAGAACACCATCGGAGATTACGCCGTCAAGCAGACAAAGGCGAAAGAAGACGCGGCAATGATTGCACGACGGAAACGGATGTTGCAGACCTTCCTGAACCGCATTGCGCGTCATCCTATCCTGTCCAACGAACATGTGTTCCACCGTTTTCTGGACGGAGAAGTGTCATGGGTGCGTACGGCAGTCATTCAGTACAGGTTTTACGACTCATGAAACCAGACGGAGGTCCTGAACTCGCCGCCTATTACGCTCCTACCAAAGAACATCCTCAAGGCTCCTTCCCATAATCCAACGGATCAGAATGCTTCTCCGGCCTACAATGTCCTTCCCAACCCATCCGCAGCTCACCCTCTACGCACCCCTGACCAACGGTTCCTCGACTCCGAAGCATTCACCCACAAGTTTGCGAGTCATGTCAGCGGTCCGATGGAGAAGGTCACCCGGAGAGTTATCAAACGCTGGACTGGTACTTATGAATTCGATAAGCGAAATGAAACAAACTAATTGATTTTGACCAGACTATGCTCAGGACCATGCTGATCTAGGTGCCGCGTTGAACGGGTTCAGCCTTAATGAAACAGGGGCACTGTCTGCTGCTATCGAGAAGACCGGACAAGCCGCTGACGCTACATACATGTCCACCACGAAGCTGGTGAGCTATTGAGCTTCTTGTTCTCCCGCACATCACAATTGAACATGCGATGACAGTTGCAAGAGTTGGAACAAAATTGGGCAGAACCACTACACGAATACTCTCAATTCGCTTCTATCATCAAGAAACTACTGGCATATCGGCACCAGAAACACGTACAATACGAAATGACTCAGGATGCTCTCTCCAATAAACGGGAGTCACTAGAGGAGCTAGAGAAAAGTGAACGGGAGGCAAAGCGTCTGGAGGAAGCGCTTGGCCGGGGACGGTTGACTGCGCAATCCAATCAGCAAGACCACCAGCAGATAGCTTCCACTCCATCGAGCCCGGAGAACGCGGGAGAGGAAGGAGAGACTAACGAAACCAATATGGAGCATGGACCGGCGAATTCCTGGCCAGTGGCGTTGCCACCTCACCCAGGACCCAATCCTGTTCGGCGGAAGTCGCGAGCCCCAGGCATGGGTCTCCTGAACGCCCTCAGCTATACCCTGCATGGTATGATGGATGTGGATCCGGAGACTGCCCGCCGGAACGGAATTACGAAGACCAGGGAAGCTATCTCACAAGTTCGTGATCAAGTCAAATTTGTATTTGAGGTTGTCTGACTTGGTGTAACCTTAGTTGGAGGATGCCCTTCATCTATCGACCCAGGATCTGAAGTACTCGAGTTCTACAATCCAGGCTGACCTTGACAGGTTCCAACGACAGAAAGTCGCAGATCTACGGGAAATGGCAATCAACATGGCACGGAGTCATCGTGAGTGGTGTAAAAAGGTTCGCCAATCCTCTCCAGCCTCTTGTGCACCTGATGATATATACGGTATTAACCTTCCATTGGACAGAATCTGGAAGCTTGGGAAGAAGCAAAGAAGGAGATTGACACTATCCCAGATCACCCAAACAGATTGCCACCTGCACCCGCAAGCGGAAACACTAGTGGACCTCACGACGCAGCATCTGCTGCCGGTCCCTCAGGGACGAAGCGAAGGGACTCTGTCGCCACCGTCAATGGTCGTTAACCCCTGCTTCCTCTGTCCGTTCTGTATACACGTTTTTGTTCCTTCTTTCCGCACTCCTTCTGCCCCCCTTTACCCTTTCGACCCGATTCGCTCCCTATGTTAGGTGCATTTTCTGCGCTCTTGGACCACCGTCGGCGGAGTCGGACTGGAGATGTGCACCTTGATTGACTGATTCCGGTTTTTAATTCGATAAACCTGCTGGGTACGCATTGGGCACATACATATGTTGGGGAATTGATATTAAATGCGCGCATGCTCGTTGGTTGAGTGTAATTGGATGTGAATGTTCATGTACATCACGAACAAAATTTAGGCTTATGGGGAAAGAATATGCGGACATGAACTCGTGGAAGACGATATACGATACATGGTGTTGTTCCCGCAATTGGTCGCAGATCTCCACTTAGAGAAGAAATACGGCCAGGAGGCGTGGATAAATTACGTTCATTGGCAGCCTGAGGGATCATAGGTCCTGCTGCGGGGGTCCTGAAGCAATCCCACTGAAGGTGTACGTCAAGGAAGCGGTCAGCTATACATTTGGGACCTGAGAAACGTCAGTGGGTAGATCCATTTCAAAGTCACCCTGATTGTTCGTCGTTGGAAATGTTTTAGGGTTCTGACGGCGAATCAGATCGCGGATGTTTTTATCTTTGTCATCTCCTATGATCATCTGGCACTGGACGCTTCACTGGTAACCGTTCAGCTTTCAGTTAGGCTCAGTCCGATATTCATGGCGCACACAACACTGCACGTGTAAGATTAATATACTGTGACCATACAGAGACTTTCGGCTTCTCATCGATCTCATCACCCACCCCAGGGTAGTTGGCAACGTTGCCTGACCTACAGCGCCTTTTGGCTCTCCACAACTCATCAACCGGGAGAAGCTAACGACACTCGTAAAAAGGTGACAAGCCATGAACAATCCCGAAACTCAGCCCAGGGTTCAAGTCGAAGAAGAGTTCGATACCCAGGATAAGATCGTCCTCATACTCTGTGGTCTTATCGCCTCCGGTAAAGTGAGTGATAATCGGGCCTTCTTTTACTTAATTTCGGTCCGATCTCTGACACATGAATGTCTGCTATTTCTTTGTGATGATAGTCTACATTTGCAGACGCACTGCAGGCTTATTTTCCACAGTTTCGGAGGTGCTGTCAGGACGAACTGGGAAATAGGCAAGCGGTGGAGAATGCAGCGAGGGAATTTCTGGGCATGGGGTACTCGATTTGCATTGACAGGACGAATTTCAACGCTGAGTGAGTAGTCCTGGCGCCAAGTCATCTTACATACTTCTCGCGGTTGGTGCCACACAATGGCGCCACCGCGCCTGGATCCATCCACGGTGACGATAATTTCGTATGTCACGGGATTGTGCGGTCCAAATCTGCCCTTGACTTCTAGTTTGACTTGCATACAATCAGTCCACTGATGCAAGCCTGAATCCACGTCTCCTTCATCGATATCTAGACAGAGGTCACACTGGATCAAGATTGCCCACGAATTTCCCGGAACTTTAGTTTGGGTTATTGTCTTCAACACACCTTACGAGGTTAGTTTGAATTGTACCTACTTCTCTTTTCACTCTACTCCCGCACCGGGACAGGGAGCGCATTGCCTCGATGAGAAGGCGCGTATGTGTCGGGTTTCCACCCAGTATATGCTTCTCAATCTTTGTTCTTTCGTTCTTTGGGACAAAATTCGGATGCTCACCAAATCCCTTTCTTTTGTCACTGCCAAAATAGATCTGCGCTCAAAGACTCCAGAACAGTGAGTATATACCACAATTTCAAAAACGTCCTTCCTTTTGAGCACACATGCTCAGGGGGCCCATCATCTTCGCGATGATGATCAACCCCTTGTTTTCCTTTCTTTTGTCTTTCCAACTTTGAACTCACCTTTATCTCTAATTTTATCTTCATTTCGCTCTTCCATATTTCATCTCTGACGTCGTATCTTTTGTCTTGGAACGAAACAGGAACATCACATCCCACCATCAAATCCGCAAAACAAGGCCTCCCAATCTTGGCGCGTTTTGCCAAAGATTTTCGCCATCCAGATCCTCGTGAAGGATATGACCATATTCTGTATCTCCAACCGCCCCCCGCTCCTACTTCAAGTGGGAACACAGACCTGAATTCGGGTTCCTTAGGTGTAGAACCGGAATATCCTGCTACATACTACACCAAGTCGGATATATCCTCGGTCCTTCGTCGAGCCCGATGCTCGCCTGCAATATTGCCCCCACCCATCTCTTCATCTACTTCTACGGCTTCATGTTCCGATTTCTCTGCTTCTTCTTCTGCTCACATATCCCGTGGATCGAGTAGGGGTGCCGTTGGTTCTCAGCGACAGGGACATGGTTCATCCGTGTCTCCAGGAAGGGTGACCGCGGGCCGCCATAGAGGAAGAGCAAGATCTGGATACACTCCACATTCCCATTCGTCTCCTTCCTCACGACCCGCCCTATGCGATCCTCGGCGAGATCGGGAAAGTTGGCGTGATACGAACTATGACCTTTCTGAAGGTCACCAGGTGCATGCTTGTGGACGTGGTGGAGTCGGTGGCTATAACACTGGCCCACGGCCCACAAGTTATACGGGAGCCTCAGCTCAGGATGCCACTGCATCAGCTGCAGTTCCGGAAATGTCATCGGGTGTCCGTACCGATGGGGACGGTTATAGCCCAATGAAGCGTTGATGCAGTCGAGACCTCGTAGTGATCCTCGTTCCTGTTCATATGGTGCCGGTGGAACCAATGGAACGCGGGGAACTCGATGGTGGCACCGAAGCGCGACGACGAGAACAATAGCCTGGCGCAAATGCAGGAAACAACATCAAAATAATAATAAACGTTCATTCATTCAGCACTCGAAATGAGTTCTGTTGGAGGTTCTGGAGAGTGACACAGATACTACCAATTATCAAATTCATCGGCGATACGAGGAGCGCTCAAGATTAACGAAATGTGTCAAAATATATATAACGTCTATGCATTTAAATTTCAGCCATTGATTTTGTTATCAGCCATTTAATTGGTACGACCCTATATCAAACACCATGTTAGGGATTAGGTATCAGGCGTCAGAACACCGAGCCACGAATACGAGCACATTGGTTCCGAACATACCTTGATCGGAGCAACGACTCACCACTTGTGCATCCCCTCAACCGGCCCAAAACGTACCCGCCCCTGCAAGGCTTACCCTCAGTATATGCATAACTTCATCCTGGCATTTCCCGCGGCCAGTTCTTGGGTACTCTTGCAGCTCCACGGGCCACCCTCAAAACTTCCGTCAGAAAACCAGGATCCAGCGGACATAACAGAGTGTTATAATAGATATGTGTCGCATATAGTTAAATGCATGTCGTCCGGAGAACAATAAGGCCATCCCTACATAGATAATAAGCTTCGTTCCCACCTCCGCTCGAATTTTGTCCGCAAAGTGAAAACCGAAAAGTATAGTAGTACAGATTGTCGTGCGATATACAGTACTGCGTGTTCATTGAATGGATTTAGTATGATATGGTTGAGTCACCCGGACTTTGAAATCCAGAGTTCAGCCGACTTATCGGATCCTACTTTGCTTTCACGGAAACTCCGTCGACAATGCAGTGTTCAGTGACCTTGCTTTTTTTCCCCTCTTCTTTCTTCCTGTGGTACAGACCCAAGGACATGGCGACGAAGGATTGGTCCGCGCTCCGGTTTCTAACCCCAGCGAATGTCGTTGTGTACAGGCGTGGATCCTCACTGTATACGCATATAACTCAGCCCCGTTTGTTTCGCTTCAGAAGCAATCCGTGTATTGGTCATTCATTACGATTCAACTGAACGTATGAGTAAGACAGCTGTCAATTGATCACGGTGGTGTTGTCAAAGGAAGGGCCCGGATTTCAGCCTTCGGGGGCCGTTGGGTAAGTTTATTTTTAGGGTATACCTCCAGTTTGCCGTAGGGTCTCCTAGGAGTGATTTGTGACAACGGGAATGTGTTATCATGCTGTTGCTGTTCAGTTCGACGCCCCTCGTCTAATACCCATGTGTGTACATATATCGTAAATCAGAACGTCTTGGGTTATGATTCTGGAAGACAGCGGTCAAGTTGACAGACACGATGCTAGGGTCTTTGGTGGGCTGTGGCAGCGACGCAGGGGGTATTACGGTCGCTTCCTATCCCTAATATTTCCGAGTTGTGATCGAAGGGGAGCTCAGAGAGGCTGTAAAGCTGATGATCCATGAATGGATGACCAAAGGCCAGCTCAGGCGCGTTCCCTGAACATGTATCACCCAAAGGGTAATTGACGGTCTCCGAGTCAAAGCACGCCCAGTGTGATCCCTGTGGCGGTTCTTCATGTGCTACGCTTAGGAGAAGCGCCGGGGTGATCTCTAAAGGGGATTCGTATTCATTGTCACCAGCCTTTTGCTAGATCTAAGCAAGGTCACTGGGCATTAGCCGACATCTAGTCAGGATTATGTAGTGCAGGTAGGTTGGTGTGGTAGGGGATAGCACCACAGTCGCGTGGGCACATCTGGAAGAGACGAGACTCAGGGAGATTCGTCATGCTTCCCTGAAGCGGTCTCTGCCTGCTTCATCTTCTTGCCGAGAATCTTTGCACTCACCTGGAATGAAGCTAGTGAGTACGCGTGGTGTGGCTGAATAGAGTATGACTTGCGGGCTTACGTTGCGTATGTGCATGGCGGCCCGCTCGACACCAAATTCTTTGCTGAGTTTATACTTTTCGAGCGCCTCTTCCAGTCTGCCGGCTGGATTTCAATGTGCCAAGATTAGATACAATGCTAGGAGGGTCGTGGAGATGGGATGAAAACTGACTGGCTTCCAAGACAGCGGCATGGTTAAAGGCTATCTCAGGATCCTCGGGCGAAAGCGAGGAAGCGATCCTGTTGGGCGTATCGACAAGGTGTTGTGTTATGTTATGAGAATGTGGGTCAACGTACTCGAGGTGGTGGAGAGCAAGGTCCGGACGGGGAACTTGAGGTGAACGTTAAGTCTGCGGTACAAGTGACATGAAGCCTCGGCGAGACATACCGGGGGAGATGATGTAAGCACTTGCAAGGTCTGGTGGAGGTGGTGATCGGCGTATGAGCAGTTGGGGAAAGAGACGGACGGCGTACTTGTGTGTGCATCTGGACTTGATGGCTGAAGTGCAATTGACTCTTTCCACGCGGCAATTGCATCGTCATACTCCTCTGGATGTCCGTCAATCATGGGGTCTCTGCAAACGTAGAAGAGTACACAGACTCAGGTGGTAGTGGGTTACGCCTAGGTTGAAGAGCGAGCTTGCATTTTTCTTAATTTCAGCGCTGCGTTTGTAGAGCTCTTTCGCGCCCTGTACGTCACCCTCCTCGAGCTTAGTGGTGCCCTGCTCCAAGCACCGTATTGCCTCCGCTTCCGCTGGGTCGGATGCGGTTGAATGCGGGGTTACGGATGTAGCCCATCCTGTTGCCGGGGATGTTGAGAAAGAAGTGGCGTATGGTGAACAAAGCGTACTTCTGGAAGTGCTTGTGGTTAGATTAGTTCTTGTTGGCAGACGTGCACGGGATCGGAGACCGGCAGCAAAGGCGCGAGAGACGAGACGTGAGGCGGAAAACATTCTCCAATATCCTCCAATATTTTACTGGCTTAATTGTCTGAACAGCAGTATGTCATTGCAGCAAGTCACGTGGACGTGTGTCACTGCCCTATTTCGAAATTTTGGCTAGCGTCACTTCCAAACGCGTCTTCACCCCGTCCTCATCGTCCTCCGTGGTCACCTCCTCCTCTTTCTCCGCCATGTCGTCGTCCAACTCGCGTTCAGAGTCTCATTCCTCGTCGGCCGACGTCCTCAGCGCCGCAGACTTTTCCAAATCGGCCGCCGCTTCCCCGTCCCCGGAACATGCCCCAACTGCAAATGACCTCCTCATGGCCGCCTATGACCCAGTAAAACTGCACCCCCTGGCTGGCCTGGGAGACAAACTCGACTATCTGCTTCTTGAGGATGACAAGACAAACGATCTCCCTGGTGCCGGTACAGCGATTCCTTCAAGGGGGTGGAGTGACGACCTTTGTTACGGGACGGGTACCATGTATCTTAGTGGTAGGTGCAGATCTCTTTCAAATTACTCAATTCGAAACCTTTCTTCTCGCTTCGGACTTCGCTTGTTCCCTGCACCTCTCCCACCTTATCTCGCCATCTCGGACGTCCCATTCTTAGGCCTCTTATTGTTCTGAATCCGTCACATGCTCACCCCCTTTTTCCAGGTCTGACCCTTGGTGGTTTGTGGGGGCTACGGGAGGGCGCTCGACGGCCACTCGCCGTTTCAAATACCAGACTGCGGATCAATAGCATCCTTAATTCTGTCACAAGAAGAGGCACATTTATTGGTAATTCGGCTGGTGTTATGGGTGCGTGCACTCTTCCCCTTTCGTGGAGCCTCCCCCTGAGATCACCCGGTTCTCCCTTTCCACAGCCCTCGTATATAATGCTATTAATTCTTCAATTGATGCTGCGCGTGGAAGACACGATACCCTCGGTAGTATGACTGCTGGCGCATTGACAGGTGCGCTATACAAGTCAACAGGTAATTAGTTTACGTCTTGACATCTCGAATCTTCGATCCTGATCGTCCTTTTGTCAGCCGGAGTCAAACCTATGATAGTTGCTGCGACCATCGTTTCGGGAATGGCGGGCGTTTGGAGCGTCGTGAAAAAGAGTGTTTGATCCCACTTTAGATGTAATTACAACCTTAATTTTCTCCCCACTCCCTCGGTTCTTCCCTCCTGGCAACTGTGAGTGATTTCCCTCAAAGAAGAAAACCCGCGAAGAGATTCCATCAACTTTGGAGAGTATTCGGGTATCCATTTGTTCGGTCTGCCAGATTGACCCCGGATATAGACCTGTGATCTGACATACTTCCAGAACTTTAGATGATGTCTGGCATCTCGTTGTCTTCGTTATTTCGTACGCATCTAGCTTCTACCCCTTTCAAGAATGATATAAATTCATCCCCTGCTAAGTCTTCGGTTCACATTCAATCCCAGTTAGCGAAACTGGACCTAACTAAAAAGCGCTAAACCAAACACCCTGATGTCGCGGATATTCCCCGGTTCCGAGAACATGCAAATTGATGACGACAGTCTAACTTGCCTCGAGTACAAAACCGGTGCATGCTCGAGGATGCCACCGAGATGGCGACGTCAAGGGTCCCCCTTCATTTACAAGGTTAATCTCTCCTTCATCTGTCCCATACATACGATTGACCAACTGTTATAGTTACATCTTTCCTCTCCGGTAACGATCAGGCTCATGAAGCACGACTGTCATGTGCCATCCTCAACTCCGCTGTTTAGTTCCATTCGTCGGCGCGCCAAAAGAACACCCTGCGGTTCTTCTTCTTGCATAAAATATGCTTCCGGTCAGTCAACCAGCCGCCTTACCCCGTACACCCAACGGTCTGCAAGCAGCAGTGACCATTCTACCCCTCGATCATTCTCGTCCGTAGACTCTCCCTCTCCCGCGAGCCAGAGCCCCCCTTCGAGCCAAAATTCGGCTACTGAGTTCCCCTCACAACCACCTTCCCTCGCCAGACCTCCGCCCAGGATTCAGGTTGCTTCGCTCCTCGCAGATCCTCAAACGAGGTACGGCTCCTCGTTCCATCATACCCCTTGAGCACTGATTCAGCATCAAGGTACAGGTCATACCACCTCGATATTGTCCAACATCCGCAAAAGACGGCGGAATTCGGACAATCTAGTCTATCTCGACTGCCCATAACCCCGCCTATCATTGCGCAATTAACTGTGAGAGACCCCTCTGGCAACTCCGTTGTGCCGTACGTCCCCTTTCTTTGGATAAACGTTTCTCAGACTTCTTTCGCATATCTCTCCGTTGACAACGCTTTTTTTCTGGTTTGTTGTTTTGTTTGTGGTTATATAGCGAGGCGGAGTTGCCGTTCCTAATTGCGCATTTGTCGTTGTATTCGGAGGATGGGTTGACACCGTTGGATATGGGGTCAGATATTGGATGTGGCTCGACGCCGCCAATATTGTATGGTAACCTTGTTTCCTCGGTAGATCAGCTTGAGGACCTTCAAGGAAACGTGGGGCTGTTTTTCTTGTTCCCGGATGTGAGCATTCGTTGGCGCGGTCGGTACCAGCTTGGGATCACGCTCACGAGATTGTCAGGGTGAGTCTGGGATGGTTTTGGGGGGTGTTTTGGTTCGGTGGTTGAATGATTTTAGGACCGATTCTTCGGGATCAATTGGCCTGGCGGGTCAGGGGACGGTTTTGGCGGAAGCAAGAACGAGGCCGTTTGAGGTTCTTGCTTTGAACCAGTATACTGCCGTTCGTATGTTAAATTCCGGTTCAACGTGTTGATGTGATGTCTGATCTTTCTTGGACTTGTTCTGTTTTCCCCGTTAAGCACCTACTCGCTTGACACAGTGTTTCCTCCGACAGGGTGCTAGGATGCTCACGTATATGCCTCCGACGAGTTCTTGAGGATTGCAGGGTGTTGGATTGGGTGTGTTGACGGACTGACTGTAGTTCCTTCGTTCTCGTTAATTATTATACCCACTTTGTGATCTCTTGTTGATGGGCTTTCATTGGTGCGGATCTTTCGGTCTTGGTATATATATCTTATGTTTTCTGCAAATTGGTGGCAAGCACCCAAGGCTTAATCTCGCGGCCGATCACGTGCATGGCAGTGGCGTTGAACGATCCTGGCTCGCCAAGCGCTGCTGAGGTGATCGGTGGTGGTAGGCTATGACTCTGAATCAAGCGTTGTGCGTGTGCAATCCCACTCCGAGGAGGCATGAAGTCTATACAGAGCTACTATATCGCAGGAAGCAGGGAGGGGGATGGGAGACGAGTTAACGATGAAATCACCACATGTTAGCCGCGTTTTTTTCTGAATTCTCAGCCGTACCGGGCAGTGATGGGCCCAGGCTTCCGGACTATATTTGGCAAGCCGAGGTGGTAAACTGTCCAGTAAAATCCCGCAGCAGCAGCGCCTCGCACCAATTTAGTACAACGCGTGTGATAGTACTTATTAACGTGCTCAAAACAGCGGACGCATTATTTTCTCTTTTTCTTTCCTCCTCCCACCACCCTCTTCATCCCTCTCGACATGAGCGCAAACGATTATTACGGAAAACCACAGGACGGACAACCACCTCAAGGAGGCTATTACCCTCCGCCACAAGGTGCGTGTGTTTCTCATCCGACGGACCGGGTTGTTGGGAGAACTCTTGTGATATCTTGAATCTTATCTGTAGTGAGGAAAAATGGGTGGATGTCTTCGAGTTGGGAATCTGGTAATCTGAGGGTTCCCGGTCGTTGGTTTTGTCGGATGTGAGGATGTTGGGAACTCGTAGGTTGACGAACTCGTACCATTTTGCAGGTCCTCCTCCTGGTCAGGGTGGCTACTATCCTCAGGCATGTACTCGGTTCAGTGGACCGGAAAGGTTGTATTGACTATTTGAAATGTCCAGCAACCTCCTCAGGCGTACCAGGGAGGCTATTACCAAGGCCCTCCTCCGCCGGGTGGCGGTTACCCGCAGCAGGGGTACGCACCTCAGCCCGGACCGCAGACGGTCTACGTGTATGTATCGCACCGCCTTGTGAATGAGGTTATGTGGCGTACTGATAGGGATCTGGATCGGCATTCGTAGGCAACAAACACCCCAGAAGGACTCGGGATCGTCTGCTGGATGTATGGCCTGTTTGGCTGGTATATGCTTGTGTTGCTGTGCAGAGGGTATGAATTGCATCATTTGTTTTTGCTTGATTAGTACACTGACATTTTGACGACTTGGTGCAGAAATCTGTGACTGTATCTTCTAAGTCCGGAGATAATCATGCTAGCCATGACATAACGCAATGCCTCGAATCTTATGTCTGGAGGTGACGGTTATTATTGATCTTTGGACCTGTATTGTCCATATTGCTTCTTGCTGCTCGCCCTATGTTATAGCACTGTTTGCTATACCCTTATGTATTCGATGACTCTTTGCTCAAGTTTGGAACTAAAGGAGTCGGACCAACGACAATCATGAGGGTGGTTGACGTCGTGCCTATTTTCCATCAATTTGTTGAGTTAAATTTGGGAGATGTGCTATTCAAAACATAGCTGAAGCTGAAGCTTAAGACGCCTACTAGGGTTGGGCGCGACGTCAAACAGAATCGGGTATGGAGCGAACACAACAAGGGGGCTTCTTGTGCTGAGAAATTATGTTATAGTGTCTCCTCTCTGCTCTCCGCAGGAGAGAGAACGAGATCAGAGCCCGGTTAGCAGGTCATAAGTACTGAGCAGCGAGCGTTACGCTCTGTCACGTGAGAGAGCGAATCAGGCGGGTGTGATTGGTTGGCAAATTCCCGATTCATTCCGTTGAGGTAGGTTACGCGTGACCAAGTCACCCATTTCTACCCCTTCCTCCCAAAAACCTGCATCCAAAATGCTGTCGAGGCTAACAGCAGGAGCCTTCAAGAACGCTGCCAACTTTAGCGTATCCCGCTCCTCCATCTTGTTCTCTGGTTCCCGTACTGCCTCAGTGTGTAGTTTTTCGTGTATGAGGACCCGCGTTCTGACCAGGTCATTGTCACGGTACTCCAGGTCCGCTTTGCTTCAACTAAGGCGTCGCCCTCCGCCTTCGAGGTGTGTGCAGTGCAATTGGGGGAGAAATGGGGATTCTGAAATTAGGCTGTAGTCGTTGGCGAATTCTCGCGCGGCTCTCGCGTCCGTCACACTTTTCACCGCTGGCTCGATAGCCTGGTATACCCACCTCTATGGTACCCTTCCCTTCATTGGTGAAGTGCACGCTAGCCATCTCAGCGACGAGGGTCTCCATCCTACTGCCTACCCATGGTCGCACAAGGGCCCGTTCGACTCGTTTGACCACGCAAGGTGAGCCCGATCTTTTCCGTGACTGGGTTCGGCATTTAATTATCATTTCCGAATTAGTATCCGCCGCGGTTACCAGGTGTATCGCGAAGTTTGTGCAGCGTGCCATTCTCTTGACCGTATTGCGTGGCGTAACCTTGTTGGTGTTTCGCACACTGCGGATGAGGCGCGTGCGATGGCTGAGGAAGTGGAATATACGGATGGGCCTAATGCTGAGGGTGAGATGTTCCAGCGCCCTGGTAAGCTCGCAGACTATATGCCTGCTCCTTACCCCAATGAGGAGGCTGCCCGTTCCAGCAACGGTGGTGCCCTTCCTCCTGACTTGAGTTTGATCATCAAGGCTCGCCATGGTGGTGCTGTACGTGTTGTATGTTAATTTGAGGTGGTGCGTGGAGGCTAATTTTGGTTTCAGGACTATGTATTCTCTCTTTTGACCGGCTACATCGACCCCCCTGCTGGTGTTGAAATTCGTGAGGGCATGAACTACAACCCCTACTTCCCTGGTGGTGCTATTTCCATGGCTCGTGTTCTGTTTGATGGTTTGGTCGAGTACGACGATGGTGCGTTGTTTCCTTTGTTCTGAAAAGTTAGGGGCGCGATTCTAACAAGTTTATAGGTACTCCCGCCACTACCTCGCAAATGGCCAAGGATGTTGTTACCTTCCTCAGCTGGGCTGCTGAGCCCGAGCATGACGAGAGGAAACAGTATGGTATCAAGGCTGTCATTCTTTTCTCCACCCTCTTCTGCCTATCCCTCTACGTCAAGCGATTCAAGTGGAACGCCATCAAGAACAGGAAGATTAGTGAGTTTGGGTGATATGTTATTGTGTTGAATAATCGTTGACTTGTTGCATTACAGTCTACAACCCTCCCACCAACACTCATTAGTGAAGGGGCTATTGTATACATTCTAGATGACATGTGCTTGAGGAGCTTATACATCAACCTGCTAATAGAACTGCGTGAAGAATATTCATTTATTATTTTTATTGGATGGCTGGACGGTGGACGGTGAACTGGGAGACGCTATTTAGGGTTGTTTGCTAACGCATTGGACCCGATATTTCCCACGATCACTTTACCTTGCTAAGAGCCTTGACGTGCGTCTGGCACTATACCCTTGACCTCACCCGTGGTTAACTTGCTGCTTTTCTTCCTACCCTTTTCACCTCCTTGCGCTGATACCATCTCAATACACTGATAAACCCACACCGGCATGTCGAGTGATTCTTGGCCTCCTCAACTCAAGTGAGTGAGCGCACGTAAACTGAATCGGATCATGCTTCACAGTCTCCTACCAATGCAGAGAATGGGTCGCAAAATGCCTCGGACAAATGACTGACGCAAATAGACAAGAGGCTCAAGCTGAATTAAGACAGGTAATCGCTGACGCTTTCGCCGCTCATGCGCTCTGGACGACAGACTGGGAGGGTGTCCAACTGAAAAGGTTCCCCCGGCATTACCCAGTTCCACCGCCATTAGGAAAAGCTGATGCTTTCTATCATGCAGTCTTGCTCCTAAACCTCCGCTGAATTTTGGTAACCTCAAACGCAAAAAGTGGGTATTTCATTTCGGATCGTAAATTTGATTATATCTGACGTTTCTCTTCTCCTTGGTTCTTATAGTGCATCTGACAATCAGCCGCCATTAAGCAAGAAAGCAAAGAAAGCGGCGTTGAAACAAGCACAACATGCACAAGTCTCAACAGGTTCACATTCCTCCTCCGTTGCTGTTGACTTCAATGACCAAGCTGCACTTAATCGGAGAGCTGAGAGGTTCCAGCGGGAGCATGAGTTGGAGAGGATGAAGCAGTTGCGTGTGTCCAAATCGCGGGCGACATCGTCGTCTGTTGGTCACGCCAATGGATATTTGTATGAGAATGGGAGAGCGGCGTCGGTGTTTTCGAATGGGAATTCGACGGATGAGCCTGAGGCTGACCCAGTGAGTCGTCTTGATGTAGCTCCATATGCCAGGTGGTTGATTGTGAATTTTTGTTAGAATGTTATTGATTGGGATAAACATACGATCGTTGGGACTTCGCAAGAGATCTTCAAGGAGTATCTGCGGTTGACCAGTGTATGTGAGCCTTTCTCTTCCACGGACGCTTGCCTTATAAGGCATTGATCAGGAACCTAAACCCGAGACAATACGGCCGTATCCTGTCCTCCAAGTGACTCTTGCGGAGCTCAAGAAACGCTGGAGGGAGAAGGCGCCGTATCACTGGATCTGCAGTCAATTCAAGAGTCTACGACAAGATCTCACAGTGCGTCGTGATCCTCTCCTACCCAGTGACATGATTCAGCAACCTTGCCACAGGTCCAACGAATCAAAAACGAATTTACTGTGCAAGTGTACGAAATTCATGCTCGTATGGCTCTTGAGACAGTGAGTTATTGGTAAGTCTTTGTTGTCGTGAATGCCTGAATATTGCGATACAGAGCGACATGGTGGAGTACAACCAGTGCCAAGCTACCTTGAAAACTTTGTATGATCTTGGTATCCCAGGAAAAGTCGAAGAGTTCACGGCCTATCGGATCCTCATGTTGCTCCACGGACGAAATCGAAGCGGTGAGTCGTATAAATTGAATATTTGGAGTAACGATGGCTAATGTAACGGGACGCGGGGCAGAATTGACTTTATATGTAGGTCAGCTAACACCAAAACAGAAAGCGGATGAAGCCGTCCAGCATGCGTTGGCGGTTCAGCGAGCAATTGCGCTGGGCAACTACCACTCGCTCTTTGAGTTGTACCTTTCGGCGCCTAATATGGGTGCATATATTATGGATCACTTTATCAACCGAGAACGGATACGGGCCCTCATCACTATCGCAAAAGCGTGAGTGGTCCTTGAGTTTTTCCCCCCCGCATATATTAAAATATCCCTCACAGATACAGAACGATACCGCTAACATTCATTCACAATGAGCTCGCATTTGATTCGCTGGAAGCAGCGCGGACATTCCTTGTGGACCACTCATGTGCATTCTTTGTGGACGCCAACGTCCCTGATAACCAAAAGAATATTGACTGCAAAACGGCAACACCCAGGTTTATGGAAGTTTATGAAGGGAAATACCGTAAGGTTGGGATCAAAGGTGCAATATGACTCGTTCTTCGTCGTTTCGCATTATATCATCTACGAGGCTTTGTTGCGACCGTTGCTCGGCCGTTGTTGTGCTGTTAGTATCATCCCGAGTCGTTGACTTGGGTGAGCTGGATGATAGTCGCGGTGGTAGGGTGGGAGAATATTCTCGGTTGGTTGGTTTTTTTCTTAGTTGAGTCTTGCGCTGGGTGCATACCTTGCTTTTCGGCGCGCTTGTGTTGATTTATCCATTTATTGATTATTCATATACCGACGATGGTATTGTATTGTTTATATGGATTAATGCAATCAAATTGCGGAAAGCAAAATCCTTTTGCAGTGTTGAATGGATCAAGATACAATGTGAATCAAAGCTTGATGGGTGGTGAGAACTAGTCGCGCATCCGTGTGGGTATGAATCTGCGGAGGATGACTTCGCGGACGGAGTACTGTGCTAGGCAAGCGGGGGTGTTGAGGATGTCGGGAGAGACACGACTGCGAGCGGGGATTGTGACGTAGACGAGGACGAGAGTCTGGTACATGTTCGTGCCATCAGTTAGATATCCGACGCGGAAAGAGACGGGCTGACCTTTTGAACTTGAGAGTTGACACGGTTTATCGTACTGAGCCAGGACCAAGGGAAAGGCGAGGCGTTTTCGAGATTGAGGACGGATTGCGATTGGTCTGCTGGGTCTTCGTATACTGGGCATACGACTAGCGCAAATCTGAACATTTGTATGGTAAGTAACAGCCTCTCGCGTATAAGATTGAACGTACTCGGCGTGTGCAAAGACGGGACCACGTTTGTATAGGAGGTAGTCGACGCAGAATTTGATGCCGCCTTTGACCACCCATCCAAGGGAGCGGTAGTGGTGGTAGACCATATAGTGGATGAGGAAGGGGTTGTCGAGTTGGAGGGGTGTAGATGGTGAGAGCGGTGAAGGTATTGATACTTGCTTGGGGGAAGATGAGGATGTAGATGTGGATGAGGGCGAGGAAGAAGTAAAGGTGAGAGGGAGGTGTGCAAGCTGGAACGAGGTCCAGATTTGTTGGAGGGACATGGGCTCTGAAGTGTGTGGGTCGAGGACGGTTAGACAGTCGAGTGTCCAGAGGAGGAAGAATGCTTCCTGGAGGGTTAGTTGGAGGTGTTCGACGTCGATTAGGGGGTCTTGTTCTTCATTTTCGTCTATTGGTGCAGCTGGTGATTCTGTTTCTGGTTTTTGTTCGGCAGGGGTTTCTGCGGGGCCGTCGAGAGAGGGTTCTCCCGGAACGGAGGAGGCAGGTTGGGAGGGTTTCCAAGTTGCTGCGGAGGGGATGGCGGGTCCTGAGAGGGCTGGTGTGATTACTCGGCCTTGGGTAGCGAAGATGAGCTCTGCTTCTTCTGCGACTGCTGCTATTGCTTTTGCGCGGTCAGCCTTGAACTGTTTACGTTCTGCTCTTCGTTTGGCCGTTATCTCTTCCGAAGTCATTTCTTTTTTCTTGTCATTACAGACATGATGAGGTAACATATTGGATTGTACATACGTTTTCCACCGGGTTTTCGAATGTTGAGTTGACGAGTGTACCAGCTAGGTTCACTACGCGAGAGATCGCCCTTGCCAAAGAAGCCACGTCGCCAGAGGATCAAGACATCATCGGATTTGGTTACCCAGACTGAACGTGTGTATGGGTCAAATACGCCTTCACAGTGGGGGTTGTCAATGCGAGTCAGGGAGAGGCCAAGGAAAGCGAGGATGGATTGGATGCGTGAGGGTGGTGGTTGTGAGAGGAGGACTGGGAGAGGGTGTGCGTAGATGCGTGCAGCCTCTGCTTTGCGACCGCCTGCTTTTCCTTTGGGTCGTGAATTTGAGGAGGGTGTTATCAGGGACATTGGTGTTGGTGATGATATTATATTATTTGAAGTGAAGGATCTATGAATGGGCTGTGATGGGTAACAAGTGTAAACACCACGCTCTGCCCTTTCTGGGGTCGCGTCGCGAAGCTACAGCAGTTTGTTGATACTTGATACCCACTTTTGTTTTCTTCCCTTCCTTTCCCATAATGTCGGACAAACGACGAGCGGAAATCGAAGCCAAGCGGGCCAAGCTCGCAGAACTGCGCAAGGCAAGAGCGGAGCGCCAAAGGGCGACAGAGAGCGAGAGACGGCAAGAGGTACGAGAGCCTCATTAAGCTCTTACCATTCAATCCACACGCTAACACCACCTTCCTCGTGTTTACAGATTGCAGCACCCTCGCCGCGAAATGCAGATGTTACGAGAATCGTAGATGATATCCTCGGTATCTCGTCTCGCCGAGGTGGTCCAGATTCTATTGGCGACTTGACTCCCTCTCCGTCTATCCCTGGTACACCCTCGCTTGACCATTCGGGACCCTCTGGGCTGGGCTTGCCACCTCGAACGAGTAGTAGGCAGAGTGATCTTACGTCTGATCGGGGGACTAATGTTGGACAAACGACAAGCTCGGGGACGGACAATGTTGTTGAGCGGTGGGTAGGCTCGTACTTTGCTTAGTCTTGCGGTTCTGATGAATGCTCAGGGAGATGTATCCACGGTCTATGGCTGGCCTTGTTGATATCGAACAAGAGCTGTTTGAGTTGCCACAGAAAGTATGCTCGTCCAAACCGTGAACGAATGCCCCAAGCGCTGATATTCGAGTCTTCAGGAACGTGTGATATACAACAAGGAAGTCCAAACCGCTACAATGGAGACAGAGACAAACCTACAAGATATCGAGGAGGAAATCAGGCAGAGAATACTGCGGGAGAAAGAGGCGGAGGCAGAACGTATAGCTCGCGACAAAGAGCTAGAAGAGGAGAGCGTGAAGCTGGACCAGGAGATTGAACAAGAGATCCGAGGTGCGCCCTTGCATATTACTCAAACCCGGAAATGCTGATTGCAGTGCGTAGAGTTGTCCGAAGAAGAACGTGCTAGTATTTTGACGGCACCAGAATTTCTCGAATTCGTTGAGCAATCTTCAAAGATCGTACAACGGGCACTGAACGACAATTATGATTACATTCGAGATTATACAATTGGCGCAGAGTCAGGAGGGTCCGTGCTTTTCCTTTATTATAAATAAATCATCTAACAGAGTCACACAGCGATGATTCTGAAGGAAAGCGAGTGAAGAAAGTGTGCGAGTTCTTTGATGAGCGATATGTCAAGAACCGGTCTATAACCGACGTTGACTGGTCACCGAAGGTAAATTTTTTCCTAGTCTGGGCTGGCATACTTGCTAATGCCAGCGCAGTATCCCGAACTAAGCGTTGCCTCTTACAACAAGAACTCGGCAGCGCTAAACGAGCCAGATGGGATTGTTGCTGTATGGAACCTTCACCTGCTCGAACGACCTGAATTCGTCTTCCATTCACAAGTGCGTACATCCTAAGCGAACATGTCCATCGTGTACTTATGGCTACCTAGTCAGACGTGCTTTCAGTCACTTTCTCTCCCTTCCATTCGAACTTGATCTTTGGTGGTACCTATTCTGGTCAAATTCTGCTATGGGATACACGCGCGAAGCATCTACCCGTCCTGAAGACCCCTTTGTCGGCTGCAGGACACACACACCCTGTATATGCTATGCATATGGTCGGGACGCAGAACGCTCATAACCTAATCACGAGCAGTACCGACGGAACAGTCTGCAGTTGGCTAGTTGACATGCTCGCACAACCACAGGTACCCTCCCTTCTCCCCCTACCGCTCACAACACAAGTAATAATGACAACATCTTTCAGGAAACCCTGGAACTCGTTCACACCGGGCACAACAAAACCGGTGAGGTTGCCATCACAACACTCGATTTCCCCGACAACGAAACCACGACCTTCTGGGTTGGCACCGAAGAAGGGAATGTCTACCAAGCGAACCGATACGACCGTGCTGGAGCAAAGGCCGGACTAAACCAATATGACGTCTACAAAGGCCACGCAGGACCTGTCATGGGTCTACACTTCCATCCATTAGTCGGCCCGGTAGACTTCTCTGATCTGTTTTTGACGTGCTCGGTGGATTGGACAGTCAAGTTGTGGCGGGCGAAGAGCTTGGCGAAACCGTCGTCAACGACGAGCCATCCGATAGTGCCGATATATTCGTTTGAGGAGGCGGACGATTATGTTTATGATGTCAAATGGCATCCGAGTCACCCGGCTTTGTGGGCGAGTGTGGATGGGTCGGCCAAGTTTGATGTGTGGAATTTGAATGTGGACACGGAGGTGCGTCTCTTACCTCTTTTTCTTTGTTCAGATTGGGGGTTGAGGAATGTGGTTGATTAGGTTCCTGTCGTGTCGACGACTGTGGGTTCTGGGACAAAGGCGATCAATAAACTTGAATGGGATCGGAAAGAAGGACGGCGAGCCGCTCTTGGTGGGAGTGATGGTAAATTGTACATTTATGATATTGGGGATATGGCGATTCCGAGGGAGTCGGAGTGGACGGATATGCAAAAGACGGTTGCGGGTATGGTGGGTGGTGGCGGTAGTGGTGCTGGGCAGGTGAATGGGAGTAGTGAGAGTGATTTGTTGAGGATGAGTGGTTCGCGATGATAGGAGATTGGTTGATTTGTGTGTGCGGAGATTCAATGGTTCCTGAGTTATTATTATGATCTTATGGAATGGGATTATGATCGTACAATATGTGAAGCAAACGATAATGGGGGCATTGTGCTTTACCTCATCGTTTCGCAAACGTATGGGCGATGGGCGATGACGGTATAGGGTGAGCAAGGATGAAGTGAGCCAAGAAAGATGTTATTTGAAGCACGTTCCGGGTGGTACGGCGATCCTTTGGGCGCCGGTTAGGGGGCAACACAGTGATGCCATAACCTCTCTAGCCTATATCACTGGACTGGACGCTGAACGTAGGAACTTCGGACATTAACAATATTGAACAATGAAAGGCGACCAGCTTGGACACGATCTGGGAAGTGCATGCCAAGCTGCTTCAACCAAAAATATTATTGATACAAGGGTATAGTTAGTGGTAGATGCTATACAACAACACCAGGCTTGTCCTGCCCCATTCCAAGCCACAGGATCCAGAAGAGAAAATAAGTTAAAAACCTCAGTCCCTTCCACGACCACCGTCTCCTCCGCTGTCAGAATCATCATTTTCAATGACGACCCAGGGTGACTTGTGATTGTCCCTATTCTCATCATCACCACAATCCACAGTAACAGAAATCGCGCTATAGCGCAACGCCGAAGCCCTGTTTACAGACCTGTCCCTCACCATACCGCCGATAAATTCCACGGTCCCGTTCGTAGACTCTCTCCTAGCAGCAGCAGACCTCTTATACATCCATTCCCTCATAGCAATACTACCCCCGAGCTCCCTCCACCTCTCCTTCCACCCTCTCCTCCGCTCCTCTGCCATCTTCACAAGCGCAGGCCAATACCTCTCATGCCGATACTCGAAATCCAAGGATCCGCCCCAACCCGAGTTTTTCATGAGACCTTCAGGAGTGAATATACGTTCTTTGAGTAAGGAATCTGGATCGAATTTGCATTTGGCGCGGGTGATGGGATCGATGAATGTGAGAACGAATTTGGTTAGGATGTTGAGGATGAGTGGGGGGTTTGTGAGGGTTGCGTAGCCGAGGCGTTCGGGGTAGTGGGTTTGGAGGGTTGCGAGGATGTTGCGGGTGGATGTGAAGGTTGGTTGGGAGGAGGGGGAGGTGAATGAGATTAGGAAGTTGAGGGTTCTGGGTTTGGGGAACGGGTCCTGGTGAGGAGGGTGAGTGGGACTGAGTGGGTGGGTGAGACTTACTCGACACCAGGAGGCATGAGGTCTATGCAGCGTTCGAGCATGAAGACGATGAATTGGATGAAGCGGGGTTCGTTGGGAGTACTTTGTTTGCTTGGGAACATGTAGAAGACGGGACGGCCTTGGGTGTCATGGCCTAGTAAGATTTGTTTGCCTGTAAGTGCCTGTGATGACGGGTATGGATTACTTTGGAGTTGTCAATGTAGCGAAGAGCGTACTTCTGGTTCGACATGAGTCGCATCGAGGGAAGTGTAAAGTCCAAAATCCCTACGCCATTTAAGCGTGTTCTCAAGTCTTTGGATCGTATCAGGTACTTTCCATTTGGTACCCCGTAAGAACCTATTGATGATAAGTTCACAAGTGTCAGAGCATCCATAGTCTCCAGGACGGAACGACTGACCTGAGGATACACTCGTACGAAAGCCAAAACTTCTCATCTTCACTCAACTCCCCATTCGTAACTCCCGGCAATCTATACCCAGCCTTTGCGAAATGTTGATACACTTCATTGTAGGACTTGCGTTCCCTCTCAGTAAGTGGAGGCAAAGGGTCCTTGCTGTACAGGTCGTCTGGTGGTGGGAGTGGTGTGTAGACTTTGCCTGTGGTAGTCATGGTGAGGACTGCGGTGACTACAGTGAGGCATTCGAAAGATGACTCCGGGTTGGTGCGGCGCAGAGTCTGTGACTTGTAGGCTAACTAAGAACTGGATATCGACAGATACGCAGGGCGTTAGTGAATGTTACCCTGGAAGCCTAAGACTTGGAGGAAGACCCCACATAAGGCTGGTAGGCATCGCGTGCTGCAGGATGGTCAGCCGCCGCCAATGGCGTTTCGCGGATTGTCGTCACGAGGATTGGCCTGCCGATGTGAATATGTCAGAGCTGTGACCTGTCAGTTCTTGGTTCTCAGCCGTTTACTATCCCAAATCTGATGATGGCGTGCAGCGTTCTGTGTCTTCCCTCCCCCCAGTGTCAAATGGGTACAAGTTTAACAGCAACCACTACCGAGTACCTCAAGCAGACCAATGTCCTTCCCACCCTCCCTCAACCGTAAACTCCGTACCAACGGTCCACTGACCGACGAGGAAGCCACTGCTGCTAGGAGGATATGGGGAGGACCATTAGATAGACTGCAGGCTCTGGATAACGAAATCACACGGTTACAGAACGGCTTTGATCGTCTCTCCCTCAAGCAACGAAATCTGCAAGCTTTCGCCGAGGGACATAAAAGGTTCCTCTCCCCCGCTCGCCGACTTCTTCCCGAAATCCTCCAAGAGATATTCTATCATTGTCTCCCAACCGCTCACAATGCAGTGATGAGCATCAGGGAACCGCCGTTACTGCTGAGTAGGGTATGCAGCCAATGGCGGCAGATTGCCTGTTCTACGCCAAAGCTGTGGGCCTCTATCCATATCATTGTCACCGCTTCGGCATCCCAATTAGATGAGGCAAGGCGGGAAGCCATTTCTACTTGGCTCTCCCGCTCCGGCGTCCTTCCGCTTTCCATATCAATAGCCACTAGCGGCTTTACTTCTGTGTTGCATCAACATAACTCCAGTGACAACCAGGTACAACCGTACCTTGACCTCATCGCGCCCTACACCCGGCGCTGGAAATCGATCCATCTCAATCTTCAGTACTTCTCCTGGACGGATTTCTTCACCCGGTTTAAAGCCTCTGATTTCCCGTTGCTCGAAAACCTTCACATTGAGGGCAGTCGTCCGAAGAGGGCCGTGAGCACATCTGTCACCATCTCCACCCTACCACAAGAAATCGGCATCCTACAAGCTCCTCACCTTCGTGTTTTGTCCCTGTGGGCCTATGTACCACGACTGCTAGATCTGCCCGTACAGTGGAAGGATCTCACGGGCCTCAACTTGAGACTTGATAGCTCCCCCTACGAGGATGCTGCCCAGGCTTTGGCACTATGCCTTAATCTCGAGTCCTGCGCTATTTCGTTCAGAGCTCTAGGACACGAAAGTCCTATGGCCTTGGTGTCACACCGAATGCCGGAGATAGCCTTGCCAAAGCTCCGAACACTGTCAATTATCAACAAGTTATCTCGGAAGGAGAAAGCGATTATGGTGCTTGAAAGCCTATCCACCCCTGCGCTTCGCCACTTCTCGTATGATCAAACGACTCATTTATGGTCGGAGTCACCCGTAATGACAGCCCTCGAGGACAGACTCTTGAGTTCCCTCCGTTCGTTCGTAAAATCATACATCCGCTGGAAGAACTGGAACTCCAGATGAACCCATTCCTGGGGAGTTATGTACTAAAGATATTGCCTCTTCTCCCTGGATTGAAAAGGCTGTCGTTGAAGGGGTATAGAGCCCCCCCGCCGGATCCCCGGTATACTCCTTCTTCGCCATCTATAAGTCTTCACATGGAGGATGACTTTCTGGAACATTTCATCCCCAGAAAACGTGGAGACGTTAGCCCTTCGGAATTGTCAGATTCCTCTGATGTTAGTGGTGACGAGGATGAAGGTAGCTCTCCTCGACCTTCAACCTGTCTTTGTCCCAAGCTTGTGGTTTTCCAATGCACGGGCGCCTCGTTTTCGGACCAGATCGTACTCGACTTTCTTCGTTCGCGAACCGTGGACCATCGTAGACATAATCTTGCTCACCTTCGCAAGGCTAGTATATCTTTCGGTGCGCTTGCTCGGGACAAGGCTGGGCCTGAGAGGGGGTTGAACTCTGACACGGAAATGAGGAATCAGATTGAGGTGCTGGAAAAGGAGGCGGGTCTGTTAGTGCATCTTCAGTATCCGTCGGTTGATTCCTTTCCTCTTTTGGTGGCACCTGGATATTCACCGTATGCTGGTCTTGGGGCAGCCGGCAATGTATCCACGGGTTCACTAAGGGTGTTGAAGTATTTTGAATTTTGATAGATGTATTTGACGTGCACTATGTGAATATGGGGGGTTAGCTTGATGTATTTTTGTAGCAGATAATACCCAGTCCCTTCTGGAGAAGACTTCCTCGATGACTCCCAGGCTTCAGGCCTCAAGTTTCAAAACCACCTTCGTGACTCTCTGCGGTATTGTCATACGCCCCACAGCCCCGAGGAGCTTCCATATTCTAAGTGTTGTCCTCGAAGCAGTTTTCCATATAACCCCGACCCCTGTGTTTGGACGAGACCAAGGGCGAGGTTGGGGCGGTGGACGGTTAGGGTGGGCGGGCTTGGGGTCTCTACGTCCCCGCCGGTATCACAGCTTTCACATTTGGAACACAAGCATGTTATTCATGACCCTATGCTTCTACGACTACGGCACGCCGATATGATCACCCGTCACACTCACATTAGTCTACTCCGTACACTCGGCACATCAGCTGGGCTCCTCTACATTCCCTCGGAATCATTCCATGCACATAAATGCTACCGTGCCGCGGGATTGAATTGCTTGGTCATCTCGTCTTACCAGTTACTTTGCTTGTAGCGGTATAGAGTGCAGAAACCATCATCATCATCACCGCCGGTTCACATGATCTCAAGCAGTAAGCGCACAATCAACGACTCATCATGTCTACATGTTCAGCTCCATTGTCATGGGATCTGATGAATTGTATCATGCCTTTAGCTGATGTCAAACTTGGCCTGGTTTAACAGCAACATTGGCGGAACATCGTCCACACGATACTCCTACTGAGTATATGGCGTCTCCACCCGCAATCGACCGCGAACATCGCGCCGACGACCCACTGGCCATTCAGGGAGCAGCCATTGCTAGGAAGGAGTTGGCTGGGGGGCTGAAGAAGCTAGATGTCCTTGACAACGAGATAAGCCACCTACAACATAGACACAAGGCTCTTTCCTTCGAACAGCGGGAGCTGCGTACTTTCTTGGAAGGCCACAGGAGCCTCCTCTCTCCTGCTCGTCGACTTCTCCCCGAAATCCTTCAAGAGATATTCTATCATTGCCTTCCAACTTCTCACAATGCAGTGATGAGCATTAACGAAGCACCGCTCATCCTGGGTCGAGTATGTAGTCGATGGCGGCAGGTTGCTTATTCCACACCCAGGTTATGGACTTCTATCCACATTGTCGCCAAACTTCCACCTTCTCCACAACAAGCAGATGTGGCAATGTTATGCGCCATTTCTGCTTGGCTCTCCCGCTCTGGGACACTCCCACTTTCTATTTCCTTGGTCATTCGGCCTCCTGCGTCCTATTTAATATTCACCAAAACCTCAAGGAGCGCCAGGATCAGACCTTACTTTGACGTCGTCGCATCCTACGCACGTCGCTGGAAGTCGTTTCGCTGCACCGCATATTCCTTGGATCCGGTGGAGTTTGTCGATCGGCTCCGTGCTCTTGACTTCCGCTACTAGAACGCCTGCACGCTGTGGGTTCAGGTCGAGGTCCGACGCCTCGTGATATCTCAGCTCTATCTGGAGAAGACAGTATTCTACGGGCACCTCGACTCCATGCTCTATCGATGCCTCAGTACTGGTCACGTATACTGGAACTGCCTGTTAGATGGGAGGATCTCACCAGCCTCGATTTGAGTACTGGCTCGTCGTTGCGTTTCGGGGATATTGCCAAGGTTCTGGCCTTGTGTCCGGAGCTCAGGACTTGCGCCATCCTGGTGGTAACTCCTGGAGGGGATAGTCCAGAAGTTCCTGCGACTTCCGAGATGACGAACCTGATTTTGCCGAACCTCCAAACCCTCTGTATTGTGAATGAGTCAAACTGGAACGAGAGCACTTATCGACTGTTCGAGAATCTAGTAACCCCTGCACTTCGCCACCTCACGTATAGCCGGACCATTTACGTGGGCTCCTTCAGCTTCGTCGTTGGGGAGCCTGACCGATTATCAAGTTCGCTTCAGTCATTCCTCCAAAGCTTGGATCATCCACTCGAGGAGTTAAAGTTCTCTACCAGGGGTGTGGGAAGTGCGATCGATGTTCTATCTCTCGTGCCGGGATTGAAGAGGTTGTCATTGGCTGAAACACTGGTGAAGGGTCGGCATGGTACTTCATCGAACTCCCGGCTGAATGATTCCGTATTGGAGAAGTTGACGCCTGGCAGTGATGGGCAAAAGTCAGGCGGCTTATGGCCTGACAGTGGTGATTCCCTGGCCTGTACATATCTTTGTCCCAAACTCGAGGTCTTACATTGTGTGGGTACGAGGTTCTCAAACTGCAAATTGCTTGAATTTCTTCGCTCTCGGACTGTGGAACACCGCAGGTATGGTGTCTCCCACCTCCGAAGGGTCAGCATGTCCCTTTTCCGACAGGAAGGGGACGGTAGCCAAGATATGAATGTAGACATGTGGAGGAATGTCGAGATGTTGGCAAAAGAGACAGGCGTGATGGTGAATCTCGAGTACTATGGCCCCCTCATTAAAAAGTCTTGTCGCAAATCAACAACCCGGGCTACCAGATATTCGCCATACGATGGTCTTGATCAGGCTGGTGTCTTGGCTTCTAGGTCTACAGAAAAAGGGCTACGATACTTTGGATTCTAGGAAGTATAGTCATTATGAAGATACGTATTTGATGTGTAACGTAAGCATACGAGAGGTGACCTGATGCGCTGTGATGCATCTGGCGAGAGATGAGCCAGGCGTCCTTGAGCCACGTGACATATTCGTACAGGACACAGACCCCTATTACCTATCCACTTACCTCCTACCTCACCGACCGTTTCCACAGCTCTACTCGTGCGCTCACTTTACCCATGTTCTTTTTAAATTCCTAGAACTCCTATCCCACACGGATTGAATGTGGAACTCCGACATGAGTGATCGAAGAATGCAATACGGGAGCGACCCGTTCGTGTTCCTCTTCACCTCCCCGCGTCTTAGCAATTAGGCGGTATAAATATAGAAATCATTATCATCGCCGATTCACACGATGTTTTGAGGAGTAAGCAATGAGCGCTGAACAATCAGTAAGTCACGTTTTACTCCATCGTCGTCGGATCTGATGAATGGCGTCGTGTCTCTAGCTCTCTAGCGTCAAATGCACGACCTGGCTTAACAGCAACGTTGACAGAACATCCTCCACACGATACTTCCGCCAATTATATGACGTCTCCACCTGCAATTTACCACAAATATCGCACCAACGATCCACTAACCGTCCAGGAATCAACCCTGGTTAGAAAGGCGTTGGCCGGGACGTTGAAGAAGATAGACGCCCTTGACAACGAGATAAGCCGCCTACATGTCAGACTCAACACTCTTTCCCTCAAGCAGCGAGAGCTGAATGCTTTCTTGGAGGGCCACAGGAGCCTCCTCTCTCCTGCTCGTCGACTGCTCCCTGAAATCCTTCAGGAAATCTTCTGTCATTGCCTTCCAACTTCCCACAATGCGGTGATGAGCGTCAACGAAGCACCGCTCATCCTGGGTCGAGTATGTAGTCGATGGCGGCAGGTTGCTTATTCCACACCCAGGCTATGGACTTCTATCCACATTGTCGCCAAACCTCCATCTTCCTCACAACAAGTAGATGTGGCAATGTTATGTGCCATTTCTGCTTGGCTCTCCCGCTCTGGGACACTCCCACTTGCTATTTCCGTGGTCATTCCTGATACTGTACCTTGTTGGCGAACCTTCAATATCCCGAACAACGCCGAGGTCAGACCTTATCTTGACATCCTCGCACCCTACATACACCGCTGGCAATCAATTCACTACACCACATATACTTCAGATCTGGTGGAGTTTTTCAACCGATTTCGTGCCCCAGACCTTCCGCTATTAAAATGTCTGCACGTCATGGGTTTATGTCACGATCCGAGATCTCCCAACACCGCTGCTCTATCCGGAGTAGATAGCATTCTACGGGCACCTCAACTCCAAGCTCTGTCGATGCCTCAGTACTGGTCACATATGCTGGAACTGCCTGTTAGGTGGAAGGATCTCACCAGTCTCGATTTGAGGCCTCATTCGTCGTTGCGCTTCGCTGATGTTGCCAAGGTTTTGACATTGTGTCCTGAACTCAGGACCTGTGCCATCTTGGTGGTAACTCCTGGACATGGTGGTCCAGAAGTTCCTCTGACATCCGAGATGACGAACCTGATTTTACTGAACCTCCAAACCCTCTGCGTCGTGAATAGGTCAATCTGGAGTGAGAACACTTATCGACTGTTCGAGAATCTAGTAACCCCTGCACTTCGCCACCTCACATATAGTCGGACAGTTCACCCGACCCCTTCCAGATTAGTTGTCGGGGAACCTGAGCCTGACCGATTATCAAGTTCCCTTCACTCATTCCTTCAAAACTTGGATCACCCACTCGAGGAGTTAAAGTTCTCTGCCAGGGATGTGGGAAATGCGATTGATATTCTATCTCTCGTGCCGGGATTGAAGAGGTTGTCATTGACTGGAGCATTTGCAATGGGTCGACATCATACTTCATCGAGCTTCCGTCTAAATGATCCCGTGTTGGTGCGGTTGACGCCTGGCAGTGATGGGCAAAAACCATGCCACTTATCGCCTGACAATGGCGGCTTCCTGGCCTCTGCCTGTCTTTGTCCCAAACTCGAGGTCTTACATTGTGTGGGTACAAAGTTCTCAAACTGCAAATTGTTTGATTTTCTTCGTTCTCGGACTGTAAAACATCGCGAGTACGGTGTCTCTCACCTTCGAAGGGTCAGCGTGTCCCTTTCTCGACAGGAAGGGGATGATAGCCAAGATGTAGACATATGGAGGGATGTCGAGATGTTGAAAAAAGAGACGGGCGTGATGGTGAATCTTGACTACTATGGCCCTCCCATTAAGAAGTCCTATCGCAAATCGACAACTCGGGCCACCAGATATTCACCATTCGATGGTCTCAATCGGACTGTTGTCTCGGCTTCTAGGCCTGGGGGGGAAAGGCTACGATACTTTGGATTCTAGGCAACATAGTCGTGGCATAACCCATGGTTTCGTGTATTGTAAGAGGCGGGGATTGGAAAAGACATCACTTTTGGTTCAGTAATATATACTCTTTTCTTCAGCACCTCCATTATGACTCTCGGGACGGCTGCAAGTACACTAGATACGGTGCCTTGGGACAACTCAAGACTAGTATAGGTACTGTAGTCTGGGAGTGACCAATTACGCGCCTGGCTCGAGTCGGGCAATCAGTGATCTTGATTCGGATCCGATGACTTGTGCTATGTTCCCACTTGGCCGGCGCTAGTCATGCACCTGTTTAACAGCAACACCAACCTCAGCATATTCATCGACGCGATACTCTTGTTGATTACATGGCACTCTCACCTACACACCATAACAACCTTCACGTCAGTGATCCACCGAATGACCAGGAAGCAGCTGCCCTTAGGAAGGCACTGACTGGTTCATTGGAGAAGATAGGCACTCTGGACGGCGAGATCAGCCATCTGCAAAACAGACTTGCCACTCTTTCTCTCGAGCAGTGGAAGCTGAGTGCTTTCATTGAGAGTCACAGGAGCCTCCTCTCTCCTGCTCGTCGACTTCTCCCCGAGATCCTCCAAGAGATATTCCATCATTGTCTTCCGACTGCTCACAATGCAGTGATGAGCGTTGACGAGGCGCCGCTCGTTTTGGGCAGAGTGTGTAGTCAATGGCGGCAGGTTGCATATTTCACGCCAAAGCTATGGGCTTCTATCCACATTGTGGCCACTGTTCCCGATCGCCTAGGCGTGGCAAGGCGACACTTCATTTCTGCTTGGTTGTCTCGTTCGGGAACACTTCCACTTTCCATTTCCATGATCGTTTATGGCTCTGGACCTCCGCCACCCCTTGAAGTCCCGATTGCCAAGCCATACCTTGACCTCCTCGCACTATGTGCACATCGCTGGCAATCCATCCATTTCACCTGCCTTTCCGTTGATCTCATGGAATTCTTTAATCGATTCCGTGCCACGGATGTTCCATTGCTAGAAAGTCTGTATATCGATGACATACACTATAGCCCGGAGTCGTTTGAAATGTCCCCTCTGTCCAAAGAAAACAGCATTTTACAGGCGCCTCTACTCCATGATTTATCGGTGCCTCAGTACTATTCGCGTACACTGGAATTGTGTGTCCGGTGGGAGGACATTACCGGCCTCGATTTGCAGGATTCTTGGACACTGGACTTCGGGGCTGTTGCCAAGGTTCTGGCGCTGTGCCCCAACCTCAGGAACTGTGCCGTCTCTGTGTTGACCCCAGGAATTGAAGTTCCACTGGTTCCGCCGAAATCTGAGATAACAGACCTGGTTTTGCCGAAACTTCGAGCACTCTGTGTCATAAACAATTCATTCTACAGCGAGAATACTTTCCGGTTATTCGAAAATTTAATCACTCCCGCCCTTCGCCACCTCACCTATGTATCGACTGTTCAACGGGCTGCTTTCTTATTGCCTGCCCAAGAGCCTGACAGATTATCTAGCTCCCTCCAGTCGTTCCTCCAGAACTTGATCCAGCCACTCGAGGAGCTGAGCTTCTGCAACGAATCAGGAGAGAGAGGCGTGATGGACATTCTGCCACTTGTGCCGGGATTGAAGAGGCTATCATTGACTGGACGCAGGTTAATCCATCCGGATACGGAGGGTGTCCCATCGGACTCCTGGTTGAATGATGACCTATTGATGCATCTGACTCCCAGCAGCGATGGGCAAGAAACCTATGACTTATCATCATTGTATCACAGTGAGGACTCTTCGGCTACTGTGTGTCTATGTCCCAAACTCGAGGTCTTGCACTGTGTAGATGCCAAGTTCTCTGACCACAGCTTGCTCGAATTCCTTCGCTCTCGGACTGTGGAGCATCAAAGGTATGATGTCTCCCACCTTCGAAGGATCAGTGTGTCTTGCTTTCAAGAGGCAGTGGGAGATGGCGAGATCACAGCTTTCGGAATTCGGAAGGATATTGAGACGTTGGAAGAGGAGACGGGTGTGAGGGTGGAATTTAGGTGCCGTAAACCTCTTCGGGATGAGGATCATCATTTTCGCAATTAACAGCTACTGGACACTTGCCTTTTGACGGTCTTGATCAGATAGGTTACCCAGGTCCTATGTCAGGAAGCAATGAGCTGCCATATTTTGGTTTCTGAATTCAGATTTGTACAATTAATGTGTTCAGAAGACTGGGGTTGCGAGGGATTTCACTCCTGGAAGTGTAATGTACGTTATATCTTTCAAGGCAAATGCTGGGTTAGGTACAAGGTCCACAGGCTTGTAGGGTTCTGGGTTCTAAGCACGACTCTCAACAACAGTTGCAATCAACTGGACAGTATGTATAAAAAGGAGCTAGAAGGTGGCTGCTTGGAATCAATATGGACCTACATCTTGGATAGTGGGCGGGACCTGTCATATGTGATGCCTAGCACGTGTGGAGAATTGTCCGATGGGCCAACGACTATCTTCCTGTCGGTTTTTTCCTCAATTGCAGCGCCACTGGGAAGCCTCAGAAGAACAGAGGCCTGTGAAGATGCGTCGGTCAGCTGGGAACGGACACATTCGGCAGGGGTTCTCCTGGGTTCTCAGTCCCATTATCGATTCTCGGCTTCGAGTTATTTTTATCTGACTGACGGATCGGAACGCATGTATTGGCCGTTCCCCATAATTAAAGCGACGGCGGGGGACGCAACGGAGGTAGAGGGGTGTATACCAGTTTATACCCGGATGAAAATTGTGACTGCATGTGGATAAAAATCGCAGACACACCTGTTTTGTTGGATTTATCATTTAGGACCGCCGGCCCCGGAGAGAAGTGTGACGTCACGCGTGCCTACGGATGACCGGGAAGCCGCGGAAGGGTGTAGAACGGGAATATGGCCGGAGGAAAATGCGGGATTCCGTGGACAGGCAGACGGATTTCGAACATTTTCGTGCGGCCGTGTGACTTGGTAGGATATCTGGACGAAGAAATGGCGATGATTAGATTATCGTCCCCCATCCGTTCCCTCTTGACCGTTCATTCTCTCCCTCCCACCACCCGACGTTTTACTAGACCCTTCACGATGACCACCAAGGACGAGTTCAAGCAGGTATGTCTTGCTTCTCTTGTCTTCCGCCTCCAATGATCCATCGTTCTGATCGTTCATCGTCTCCAGGCACCACACAAGTTAGTCTTCATCGCTTCAGATTCCCGTCTTCACTCATCTTCGTCGTCGTCGCTGTCGCGAATGCAGACTCCTGGTGTACGTCCACTAATACTTCAGCTGTGGATTGTCCTGACCCGTTATTTGCGCCGCAGGATACCTGGACCGATTGAAGTGGCGGATGAGGTTGGTGCACGGTGTACAATAGTTGGAGACCAAACATTGACGCGCTCCAGGTGCTCTTTGCAAACGCGCACCCCTCCATGTCCCATGTCTCCCCGGACTTCATTCCTGTGTTCGGTGATTGCATCCGTATGACCAGGTTCTTCCAATTAAACCTTTCCCAGCTTTCGCATATCTGACCCTGTTAACTTAGGGAGGTTCTTTGCACGAAGACTGCTCAACCTTTCCTCATTAGCGGCAGTGGGACTCTAGGCTGGGACCAGGTAGATATCTTCATCTGTCTCTGTCCCTTTGAAAACCAATGAATATATGCTAGGTTGCTGCCAATCTAGTCGAGAGGGGAGAGAATGCTCTTGTGCTCCATTCGGGCTACTTTGGCGATAGCTTCAAGGAATGCTTGGAAACGTATGATGCCAATGTCACACAGCTCAAGGCGCCGATTGGTCGTGCCGTGGCTCTGCCTGATGTCGAGAAGGAGCTCAGGGGTGGAAAGAAGTACAAGATCGTCACACTGACACATGTTGATACCAGCACCGGTGAGTATTGCCAATCGGTTCTCTCTTGTGTACTGTTCTTAGCATGTTTTGGCGTTATTGTCTAGGTGTCCTCTCCAACGCAAAAGAGATTGCTGCCCTTGTCCGCCGGATTTCCCCAGAGACCCTTGTGCGTTTTCTTTCAGGAGATAACCCTCGCTCCTCACACCTCGCAAACTACGCAGGTTGTCGTTGATGCCGTATGCTCCGTTGCATCTGAAGAAATCCGGTTCGATGATTGGGACCTTGACGTCGTCCTCACTGCCAGCCAGAAGGGTCTCGGCACACCACCGGGTCTGAGTATTCTCGTCGCAAGCCAACGTGCTCTCGATGTAAGTGTCGCAGCCTTCAACATGGACAAAAGATTGCGTACGTTTGCGAATCTGACGCATATAATCAGGTTTTCAAAAACCGCCAAACACCCCCATCATCATACTACGCCTCTTGGAAGAAGTGGTTGCCCATCATGAATGCATATGAGTCTGGTACCGCAGCATACTTTGCCACACCGCCGGTCAACCTTATCTATGCGTACCATGCTTCGCTGAAGTTGATCGTTCACGGAGGTGAGGATATGTCAGCGCCTTCTTGGAGAAAGTGTGTTGAGTTTGGACAGAGAAAACACTGGAGGAACGGCTCAAGTTGCATGGGGAGGCCAGCAAGCAAGTGAAGGACGCCGCTAAGAAACTTGGCTTGAAGCAGTTACCCGAAACTGAAGATGAGGCTGCAAACGGCATGACTGCTGTAAGTGATATTCAGGTACCAGGTACTTGACATTCCGCTCAATCTAAAATATAGCTTTACTTCCCCGAGGGTCTTACGGCAGGTGATATCCTTCCTAGACTTGTGAAGCGCGACGTCGTAGTCGCTGGCGGTTTACACACCGCCATCAAAGGTATGTTCGGAAGTCCTTGGTTTTCTGTATTTCACTGAGTCACGACTGGGTACATGTAGACAAGTACTTCCGTATTGGCCATATGGGTATCTCTGTTGTTGATGGCCAACGTGGAGATGTCAACACAATCGTTCGTGCTCTTGAAGAGACACTGAAGGAGGCACGAGCAACCAAGTCTGCTTGAGCACGGTCCTTTCGCCTGGTTGCATACCCTACCTAGGCGAGTTGCGGGGAGGCGGAGTAATGTGGAAATAAACAAAATGTGGGGCGAAAGACCTGGCAGTCTATTTAACGTCAAGTTTTGACGCGTTGTATTCTCCATCCCAACTCCCATGTATACTTACCATTCGGCACAACCTGAATTCGAGGGTGTGAATGGATGCCAGTTTCGCCATGGAAGAAGATTGTTGAGAGTTGTGTTTCGTTCGAAGTAGGAATACCGACGACCTATTATCATCCTGCTGCCAAATACGCCAGAGTTTCGTACACAAACGTAAGACAGCAGAGTTGAGAAGGAGACGCCTCCGTTGAAAACCACCCAAATAAGCGGTCCTAAAGGATAGCGTCCCGTGGCGCTGCCAATGAGCGAAGCTGTTCATGATATTCTAATATAACGTCCATCCCTTCAGCCATTTTGGTAGTAGTTCATACCCCGCCATTATAGTCCCCCCTCATCTACCTGCCAGTCACTCTCTGCTAGCACTAGGTTACTTCACGTTCCATTTGGACCATGTTAGAGGCAACGCTTCTCGATAGAGTTTTCATATCTGCTTAATCTCTCGTATTAGGAGATAAACTGTCGTAAGAGTACTCGTAAAAGGGTATGTATCAAAAAGTCAGTGGCGAAAATGGTTGCAGAAAGCATATTATCAAAGTAGCTGCTATGGAAAGTGATATTGAATCTTTACGTAGATGCCTCGGGCTTCAAGCTTCATCGGCAGGGTAAGGAATACAATAATGGGTCCGAATGAAGTATTTCTCGCCACGTGGCAGGGGGCGGGGAGATGGTATTTTCGATTTGAAGATGAACAATGCGAATCGCTTTTCCGGTTCACTGCCGAAAACGAGGACTCTCATCTGAGGGTCCACCTTCCTCCGCAATTCGAGCTCAGTCAAGAATTCGGAAAAAGCGGATATAGAGTCGAGCTAACATTGGTACAACATTCAACACTCATTGGCAATTCATCGAATGAATGGTCTCACCTGCCGCGGGTTGCCTGTGTTACGTGTATGGCAACAAGCCCATGACTTGATAACGTCGCTGACCTGGAGGAGGTTGGGTTCGTGGCGTAGGTATTTCAAGTTGAGTGTAGTGATTGTGGTCACTTTGATGAATCCACTGTCCTTGGCACTTGGCAAAGTCTAGGAGGTTTAAATGTCAAACATCAGCCCTCAACGAAGAGAAGTCACGTTAGGTCCGTACCTCACCGAGGGCGGATATCCATCTGAAGAAGACTCCCAACGCACATTCTTCCTTGGCGTCGATGTACGTGCTAAATAGTCGGGCGAAGTTGACTTTTTTTTAGAGTTTCCAAAATCTCACGCTGGCTCAGGAGAGGAGTATGTTTACCACCAACACCGAAAACATCCCCTGTTGCCAAAAGACTCCACCAATACTTCTTTGCATCTGTGTAAAGAACCTCAGGAAGGGTTGATTTCTTCCCGCTTCCATCTGGGACCCTGGCCTGCGGCCATGAAAGAACAACTGAGGAGAGATCTGCCGAAAGTATAATTACTCTAACGGTTTGGGGAAAAAATTGACGACAGCTTACCTTGTTGACTGTTTTGGTGTTGCTGAAGTATCCGAAAATAGCACCAATAAAGGTCACGGGCTGTTTCGACTCTGTTAAGGTGAAACTCCTTGGACCTGGATGGATTTTTAAGGTAGTCTAGGAAGGAGGCATGTAGGAAAGTGACGCTGGTTGTGTCGGCGCTTTCCAGAGGCGGAACTACCAAAACAGAGTGGAGTCTGCGCAGAGCGCTATAAGTAACGTGTTGCTGGATACCCAGCACGTTACACACTTCCACATGGCTTTGAAAGAGCAGAAATTCCCAGCACCTCGCACATATTGGGTATACCCGAGAATGCGTTTCGCAGTGCGCCAGGATATTGGAGGAGTCGTAGCGAGAATTTGGGCATACAAGGCATCAAGAAGTTTAAAAGGTTGACCCTCGGGTGCCGCAGGTAGTTTGTCGATGATGGCAAGCATCAGGTCTAATTGTGAGACGGGATCCGCAAGGGACTGATCTTCAATGAAACGGATGGCCGTAGGCGCGAAGACGAAATATCCTTTGGCTGCGTAGGCCAGCTTCAGGATCTGCCTCTCGGTTGGCCAGCGAGAGGGCGGCGCAGGTATGGTGTCGGGGAATTGCTTTCGGATGTTGTCGAAGCTCGCATTTAGGTAGTGCTCTACATCCCGACAAGCTTCGGTGGAGTCGACTGGGACATACTCCTGCCAATAACTTGGTTTGATGTCTTCATCGTTGAACACCACCTTTATGTGTGGCTCTGGTCTGCTCGCGATGACCCAGACAAGAGGAACGCGAGGGAATTCGAGGACGAATGCGCTAATAAGCTGGATAATATTACGTTGTTGATCTTCCCCCTCGCATTCATCCAAACCGTCCAGTAGTATAGCGCGAGTTTCCTCATCCTTGCCGATTTTCCTCCTACCAAGAGGCTCGTTGATGAATATCCGGAACTGCTCCTTCATCCCTTTGTCCAATAGATTGGGGTCCAGAGCGAACTGCTCCGCGGCGAATGCCCGATAGGAAGGAAATCGGACAGCCAGTTGGAACGCGATAGTGGCGAGAACGCGTCGATAGTCTTTGCGATCGTTGGCTCGAGAGAAGAATAGTGTGACCGCCGGGCGACCGGAGCTCGCGAGCGATTCTGCGAAAGTCTGCATTATGGCGGATTTACCCACTCCAGCAGGTCCATGCAGCCACAGAAAGCATTTGTCCCGCTCCTGATCATGGAACCACTTCGTGATCTTTTCGTTGATTTCCACCCGTGTCCCAGGGTGGCATTGGGGAGGAGGGTCGCGATCAGAAGAATCGAATTCTGCTCCCCGAATCATATGTCCAGCGAGTTTCGTCATTGTCCAGCGAGTTTCGTCATTGCTGTAGAAACAGTTCAGGAGGCTGCAAAATAGGACTTGGATTAATAATGAGCCTTACCTAGAGAGCCGGCGTCGAGACCACTCTGGAAGTATTGTTTAATATCGTAGAATGCGGAATTGTTCACGGTGAAATTATGTGCGTTATTGAAGAAATGTGTCTGCAGACCGCAGCCCCTGGCTGGATCTAGGTTTCCACGCCTCAAAATAAGTTCAGCAGACAGCGAGAACGATCTGAGAAACTAACCGGCGTTTGAGGATACGGACCCGTTCTCAGCCATTGATGCGACGGCGGGTGCTAGCAGTTACGGCGGGAGGACAAGCGAGATAGCTGTGGTGTACAATCTGGGGGCTGTAACCTGTGCTAGGGTCAGGTGACATCATGGGCGTCAATAGGCCCTTGTGCTTGTACTTATTTTATTCAGCTAAGCCAGCTGTTGCGCTGCGTATATTTACTGTCCACAACTGTTCGCATGTCCATGTCCTCCTATATATCACCCTCGTACGACCGCTTCCCGCACAAGTCTGAGGATCTGAGCGCGCACACCGTGAAAACTAAATGAAAACCAAATTTAGCATAATCAGTGCCTCACTGCCTTGTTGATCAGCGCCTCGTGGGGTCTGATAGAAAGAGGCGCTGGGATACGGACAGGTTAGCAGCGATTGCATCTTTTCCTTACCCGCCGACATCAGTCAACGGGACATGGACTTCGACTGGTGCCTAAACTGTGGCAAGAAAACTGTGAGTCGATACAAGCTTGCAGAGGAAATTAAAACTCTCATAGCCACCCTATAGGAAGGCGACAATGCCTACTGCTCGTTTGAGTGCCAGTATCATGACAACGCTGGAGTTCCCTCGAGCCAGTGTTACCGTGACACACGCGTTGCCTCTGACGCTAAGTGGACTGGACAAGGCCTTGCAGGTATCCGCGCATGGACCGAAGAACATCCTCAAGAGAATCAGTCGTACGGGGGATCAGCGAACCCAGATATCCAAGCATCCATCAACCGCTCTTCCTCAGTGACCTTTAAGGGCAACCACGACGCCACTCATCGCGCTCCGAACCTCATACGACCTTCCCGGCCTGTTTCACCGTTTCTCACTACATCACTACCAGAACGCCCGGCTAGCGCCCCTCTACAGTCAAGCCTCAGTTCTCAGGGGCTACTTGCCACGATTTCCCGTGCGCGACCTCCTGGAGCTGCTACAAGGATATCCCCGAGTGCGTCATGGCCGACGAACTATCCCTCGTCAAGCGCCTTGTCCATCACAAGACGCAACAATCGGATTGAGAATCTTCAATCTCCGGTGCTCTCCGGACCTCCCGGGTATAGCCTGCCACGTTGTCGGGCGGCCCTCCAGATGGGTTCTTCGACATCTACCCAGAATTCTTCAGCTACTCTCGTGGATTATGGTTTGCGGATCCCTGGAGTTTCACTGACGGGGACCCCCATTAAGAATTCCCCAAGCGAAAGTCCTGACGAAGCAGTACGGAAAGTGCAACCACCCCGATCAGATTTAAGAGACTGTACGTCTACTTCAACTTCTTGGGCCATTAACATTGCATGTTAAAACGTTGCCGAATGGCAGGTTCTTCTCGATCTGGGTTCTTTGACCGGTCACATCATTTCGTCGTGTCGAACTCAACAATGTACAGTATCGGATCCCAGCACAGTCATTATTATGGACGGGTCAATGGTATGTGCTTCGGTATGCCGTCCTCTATGCCCCGCTAATTCAATACACAGTCCTTGAGCGGCTTGCTCAATATATCATGCCTGGGGCCGAATTTGACTCACACCTTCGCGAATATCCTCCCCGGTGCCATCCTGGCACTCGCAACGACATATTGACATCCATACGCACGTCCCTCCATAGTGCTAGCTCTCAAACAAGGCTGATGTGGATATCCGGCCCAGCTGGGGCAGGAAAGTCTGCTATTTTGCAGACACTTGTGGAAGCTGAGTCGCGGAATATGCCTTGCGCGTCGCTGTTCTTCTCTAGGAAAGAAGGAGTCAATGACATAAGGCGGGTGCTGCCCACCATCGCTTACCAGCTAGCCGTCCGAAATGACTCGTATTCCGCGTTTATCGAGGAACAGTTTAGGACCGACCCGATATTTTTGGAGAGGTCACTGACGACACAATTTCGGAATCTGGTTGTTATACCCTTCGCTGAGAAGCAGATCTCTCTTGGTTCAGAGCGGTGTGCCGTGTTTATGGATGCGTTGGAGGAATGTCAAAATGAACGGGATCAAGTCAAGATTCTCGAACTCGTTTGCAACCTTGTCCTTGATCATCCAAACGTCCCTATCACATGGATCTTTGCTACGCGACCGGAACAATACCTCAGAACTGTATTCTCCCGAGCCAAGGCTAAATCGACGTCCTATCGGGAATATCATCTATCCATCAGCTCAAAGCAGGCTCGTCGGGATGTCAAGCGTTTCCTTCAGGACGAATTCAAGAGGATCAAGGACGGCTTTCCGGAAGCCGTCCCTTCGTCTTCGCCTTGGCCAACCATCGAACAATTCTGCAAGATCACATCCGCTTCATCGGGCTTCTTTGCTTTCGCCTTTGCTGTGATTCGCTTCATTGATAAGCCCACATGTGACCCTCTTACTCGCCTTCACTGTGTTTTAGCCTTCCTCGATGATGTTGAGTCGAGGGCGTGCGCCCTGTCTACAGAGAATCCGTTCACAAGTCTTGACATGCTCTACTCCCAGAACATGTCGGCCGTTCCGCGTGACTCATTAGCGAAGGTCAAATCGCTTCTAGGATACTACATGTCACCAACCATACCCTCTGCCAGCAAAAAATCTCTTCTGCTCGCTTGTAACATCTTCGGTTTTGAGCACCACGTTGAATCTGCTTTACGCGTGTTGTCATCGGTTCTAACCCTCCCAGGACCTCCAAAGGTCCACGTTGAAGGACTATGGTTCCTTCATTCTTCGTTTGTCGACTATTTACGAGACCCCAATCGATCCGATACTTTCTGGATCGATGTGAACGTGACGTTAACCGAGCTATGGCAGAGTTATACTCGGATTGTGTTACAATGGCTCGGGAGTCGTTGTAAGTCTCCTTTCTGTACTCGCACTATCTACTAAACTATCTACTCACTACGGTCCTTTAGCCACCAACAGCATTCGGCTTTCCTGGACCCACAACTCGGATGGCAAGCTTGGGACAGGGTACGACCTGAGGGGGGAGATGTTCAGGCAAGCATCGTCACTATGGACCGTGTTGCTTGAGCAGTATTGTCATCGCTGGTGCTTGTCGTCTTGTCCAATCAAATTCCGAACGCCATTTCGCCTCTTACAGACGTCGACTGAATTATGTGATATCCTCCTTCAGATGGATTTTGAGTCCCCTTTGATTTTTGGGGAGAATCCAATTGGTATGTTGAATTTCTTCATGTGGATTAAAGAACATGTACGTGATCTGTTGATCTTGATACAAGTATATGCGTACAGCTTACATTCTTGATCTTCCCTTAACAGACTCCTGTCGAACTCCGTAACAAACTCATCTTACGTGAATTTCATTTCGTGAGATTGGACAGGCCGCGTTTCTTCAAGGCTCTTTGCGCAAAGAAATGGTATCGAGGGATCACCGAACGCAATCAGGACTTTGACGTCGAAGTCAATGGTACAGGGATGAACCGAATCAAGGTACATATCGTCAATTTCTGCGTATCATCCCATCATTTCCTGAAATATTTTAATAGGATCTTGTCGCTTTGGAGTGGGTTGAAGCAGAGATGCTATTAGTGAGCGCTGAAGGCAAGCTTGGTGATTTGGTTCGATTGCTCCAAGGAGGCTGCCCTGCAGCCGAAGCGATGGTCACTATTATTGGGACGGATCAGGCTAATTGCTGTGGTTTGATCCGTTATCAAACATCCCCGAGCGTCACATATTATCACATCTTCCCATATTCAGACATAAGTTCTAGTACATGCCTGTCAATTTGTAGTTTAGACTAAGTGGGACTATTGAAGATACAGTTTGAACTGAAAAAAAAGAATCAGAGCGGCCTGGTACGAATTGAGAACTAATACTCTGATTGGGGTCAATAGCGAGTGTTGGGTACTTGTTAGGTGAGCAGTAATCTCCCTCTGGGACGTCGAAATTATGGGATTCCACCACATCTTAGCCTCTGAGACGCCTTTCCGCCAGCCGATTCCCGTTATTCCGCAGACAATATCACCTCAGTCACAAATTGATGGCTTTGAAGGCTGGCTCGCCTGTTCACGTCGGGACGATGGATCCCGTTGAAACTGCTGATTCACAAGAAGAATGGCAGAGGGGGGTTGGTTTAGGTTTGGAGATCCCAAAGCGATACATATGACATACTAAGAATCGATGAAAAGCATTCTGCAACAAGTGGAACGAGGTAAAGCGGGCTACAACTCATATGTCTGCGACGACGAGTCCAAAAACAGGACAGAATTTATCCCTAGACATGTGGTAAACGCTCGACAGAGATAAAGCTACAAGTTAATATATAACAGACGGAACATAAAGAAGTGAGAAATTCTACAAAAGCAGGGCCACGCTGGAGCCATGAAAAGAAGAAAGACTAGGGAGTCGGTTAATGCATGGATGCGCAAAGATCGCTGGTGCGACCTCCAGGTGGGGACGAAGACCTGGAGTGATTATGCAAGCGCCGTCTCTTGGGCAGCGCAGGATTTCCTTCATATGATTGTAAGACCGGTGAAGGAATTGTGTTTTCTCTTCCACCCAGGCTCGCAGAACCGGAGGAGCAGTTGTTTCATTTCGGTATATCCGGGGATGGAGGTGGGGAAAGGGACCTTTCGGAGTGGCCGTACACTCCAGGTCGGAATGGAGTGACGGAATTAGCCGGTTCTTGGTCGCGTAGTGAGGTTGTGAAGTATGATGAATCCCTCCCGTATTGCAAAATGGGCGGTGTATACTGTGCCAATGGTATTGGGCGAGGATGCAGAGTTATCGATGCAGGAGGAGGACTGTCTGGTGGTGTAAGGGGATTTGGGGTGGACCCTTGGCTGAGCGTGGCGATGTACGGGGCTCTGAATTGACTTGGAGGTGCTGGTGACATGACGGCCCGATAGAATGGTAAGTTTGTCAACAAAGTTGGTTGACCGGCGAAATCATCCATATTAAATGGCTGATGGAGAGGCTGAGTGGTCACGTTCCTGACCTGCGACGAGCCTGCTATTGCCCGGGGAACTCTCGTTCGAGATGGCGACCCATTTTTGGCTGAAGCAGTCTTTGCTCGAGTCTGATTAAATCAGATACAGCGCGCAGTAGTCGGTGATGAGGCAACTCACACTTGGCTTTCGCATCCGTTCCCGTTCTCTCCTGATCCACTCCTGTACTGTCTCTAGTACGGGAGAGTTATCTGGTTCATTTGGCTCGTTCCTTATGCCCTCGGTTGCTGGGATTTCCCTCTGGAAAAGAATGTTGTCTTCGAAGCCCTGGCAAATTAGGCGAATGGAAGGACGTCCGACAGGATCGTAATCTAGCATCATTTCGACGAGCTCGGAGAGGAAGTGTGGAATCGGAAAAGGGCAATTTGTGGGAAACGATGGCACTTCCTTTCGTATTACCCTTGCCATATAGATTGCAGAAAACCCTCTGTCGGAAAGGGGAGCTTGACCGTTATACATCTAGATTTTAGGGCACAATTTATCTTGTACATCAGCGTTACAGACGGTGTAACTCGGAGGCCTACATACCTCAAGTATTGTAATTCCTAGTGCAAATATGTCGGCTTTGTACAGATCCACCTGTCCAGTTTCCGGTGGAGCGAGAATTTCAGGAGCCATCCAAGGCATTGCAGTAACAGCGTAGTCTCGGGATCGTTGCGCTAGCTCAGGTATCGCTGATATCCCGAAATCTGAAAGGCAACATACCAGCCTCTCGTTAACAAGTATGTTTGTACCTTTGACATTGCGGTGAGCGACGGGGGGCTCAAAGGTGTGAAGGAACTCTAGGCCCCTCATGATTTGCCAAACCTGGAATTATTAGAAAATGTATGAGTACCAGGACGGATGTGCCTTGACGAGACGCATATAAAGACACACGGGAGTCAGGCGGTCGATAGTCGGATGAGACTCGAGGAACTCGATGATATTGCCATGTTTCATGTAAGGGATTACAAGAGCTCTCAACCGGTCCTGCTCGTCAAAACAGACCCCTAAGAAAGGAAGAACATTAGGATGATGGAACTGGCGGCATATTATAACCTCGCGGAGGATCTACAATATAAGAATAATTTAAGGTTAGCCGAAGCAAGATAATTTCGTATTAGTGAACCTCCCTCCGAGTTATCGAGCGTTTCCTTGGGGATCCGAAGTTTCTTAATGACTACCTTCGAGTCTGTAAGAAGCCCGTGGTGCAAGTCCTGGCGAAAGAAATCTTAGCACAAATCAAGCAGACATGAGAGCGGCGTCGTACTGAAATAATAGTATGAGTAAATGGATCAAGTTCCTTGAGGTCGTAGAGAAGGAGGGAAGGCGGTGTTCCGCCAAGGCATCGCAGAAACTTCAGAATTTCTCTCCTATGAGCTTTTGAAAGATCGGGTTCGTCAAGTAGCTGGGGGGAAACGTCGAGTGAGATTACGTGAATAGAATCAAGTGCCCATCCTCACATCTTGTGTAAGTTGTGCCAGACAGTCTCGGAGTGCGGGATCTTTGACACCAAGCAAACCGTCACAGGTCTGAGCCCCAGCCGCATGGCGGAGAATGATATCCCGAATTTGATGAGTGGTTAGGTTATGAAAAGTAGAGGAGTCGCCGTGGTGCGAGTCCAGGATCACAATTCGAGCGATGTTTGAGGTCCTTAAAACGAAGCTAGTTACTCGGGCGTGCTTGACATTGAACTCCAGGCGAGCACGAGGATAAAACAGTGGATTGAGTTGATATAAGGTCGTTGGGAACGTCCTCAAGAGCCGAGCAAGAGCGACGACGATCTCGTCAACCTGGTGCCTGAGAACAACTTGCGGTCAGAGATTGAAATGCATTACTGATAACACCTACGGATCAGAGGTCGCAACTAGCTGTTCCAGCAGGGTTAAAAATCGTGTATATGTCGATGTGGTGTTCCCCAAATGCGATCGAACATCTGTAAGGACCTGTCGAGAAGGTGGGGGTCGCTGCAACATGATCAATCCAGGAGTCTAGTCAATGAATTCAACTACAAGCATTGTGGCAATCTTCTATATCATAGTACTAGGCGCCGACACGATTAATACACGAGGCGAAAGAACGTGTTGCGTTGCAAGCTATTGCACGTGACTGGATCGGTGGAGGGATAGCCAGGGTTTGAAACATTTGCCCGTATCATTTCAAGCCATGTTTGGACGACAACATTTACACTATTCTCAGTTGTTCCAGACCACAAGTTCGACACATGGTGATCAAATCTAACTGGGTGAAAGCATCAAGGCAGGACTGGGTGTATTGAATAATTTAAGGTCTCCTTGTTTACAATAAGCTACAAATTGCAATATTCCAATTACCCGTTACCATACTAGCACAGCAGTACGAAATAAGTGCACTGAGGCACGAAATCAACAGAAAGGCAAGTGATTTGCATACCCAGGCGACGATGAAGAACGAAGATAAAGAAAGAGGTGCAAGTGAGGAATCTCAACAGACAGAAGCGCTCGGCCCTCCTGTGCGATTGTTAGTTGCAATAGGAGATGAAGGTAAGGAATGATCATGCCGGCGCCGCCTCTTGGACGGCGAACTGACACCCTCTTCATGCTTCTGAGTCGGCGATGGTGGCATGTTCTCCTGCTCGTCTAGGTCACCGGTGCCAAAGGAGGACAACCGGTCGCGCTTCGACGGCTCCGAGACAGGATTGTCGTCGGAATTGCAGTGGGCATATTGGGATGAGATTGCGGCGGTGAGTCTCTCGGCACTTGTGGTCAGGCGCCTTGGGCGGGGGTGTTGTACTGTGGAGGTAGTTTGAGAGGAGTCCGACGGAGTGAAAGAGTCTGGTGTGTTGGTTCCCTTGGTAGGGCCTGTACAGCAAGACTCTTCTTGATAATTTGAAGATATCATGATCGTCGGGGATGGCGAATGGGGAACGTCCGTAACAGGAGTTGGTAACCCGCGAGAAAACTCCACGTCAGTGGGCGGTGACATAACTCGGGCTGATTGAACCGTAGCTCGTTGGGTCGCATGTCGGAGAAGAGCGGATTGTCTGTCGCGACGGTGTACTTGTGAAGATGAATCGCCCCTTTGACGTGGAGGAGTCGTGTTTCGAGGCAATGCGGGATCCATCATGTTACCTGACGGTTCAATTTGCTAATGAGGACCGCGATCAGAAAGGGAATGGTGCCACTAGTCTCAAAGCGACTTACCTTCATTGACCTATCGATGCGCTCCCGTTCTTTCCTGACGAATTCTCGCGCAAGTGCCCTGAGAGACTCGTCGTCTGTGCTAGTCGCCTGGTCTTCAACCAGAGATTGTTGATCGGTTGCCTCGGTTTCAATCCGCGGTGGAGGAGATAGCACATCTTCAATACCTTGGCAGATCATTCGAATACTTGGACGTTCTGTCGGGTTGTATTCCAACATCATTCCAACGATTTCAGAGAGGAAGGATGGGAATGGATGGGGACACGCTGGAGGAAGCGACGGCTTCTCCTTCCGCTCCACTCTTTCCGTGTATATCGCGAACCAGTTTTTGCTAGACAAAGGGGGCTTTCCAGTGTAGATCTACGACAAACTCCTTGTCAATCACTTGCTGGCATGGACTATGTGCTCACGCACCTCGAGTATCGTGATTCCCAGAGCAAAGATATCGACTTTGAGTAGGTCGAGTCGACCATGCAGTGGAGGTGCCAGAATCTCTGGAGCCATCCAGGCAGCCGTGCCAACCGCTTGTTCGTGGGATCGTTGCGATAGCTCGGGCATCGAGGACAGTCCGAAATCGGAGAGGCAGCAAACGAGGTTGTTCTGCACCAAGATATTTGCACCCTTGACGTCTCGATGCGCGATGGGGGAATCAAAACCGTGCAAGAACTCCAAACCCTTCATGACTTGCCAAATAGGAGTCAAGCGGTTAACGTTAGGGTAACGCCTGAGGAACTCAATGATGTTCCCATACTTCATGTATGGAGTTACAAGGCTGTACAACCAGTCTCGTTCATCGCAGCTGATCCCCAAGAAAGGAAGGATATTGGGGTGGCGGAACTGACGGCATAGGAGGACTTCCCGTAGGACCTGCAGCAAGGGGTGCGTGATTGGTTGAGAAGTACAAGGCGACTATCAGATAGATGTTTACCGCTATCCTGTCAATTTGATCCTTTAGGATCCGAGGTTTCTTGATGACCACTCTCTTGGTGCCAAGAGTACCATGGTATAAATCCTGTAACAAGAACTGTCAAGGTTGGTCGGTATTATGATCGAGGGGTCATACCGAAAAGTGTGTAAGGTAGAATACGTCGGACTGTTCGAGCCCGTATAGAAGGAGTGAGGGTGGAACACCGCCGCAGCTCCGCAAGAACTTGAGGACTTCCCCCCTGCAAGTCCTTAAGATAGGGCCGTCCAATACCTAAAGCGAAATAAGCAGGAGAGTCTTACAACACGAGGCAGAAGCGAGGCTCACATCTTGTGCAAGCTGAGCCAAACAATCGCGGAGAGCGGAGTCCGTGACAGTGTACAAATCATCACACGCGCGATCGCAAACAGTATGGTTGGTCAGGATGTCACGAAGTCGAGTAGCGGTAAGGTCATGGAGAGAAGGGTTCTCCAGAGAAGAGTCAAGAAGCACGATTCGTGAAGTGTTGGAAATCCTCAAGACAAAGCTGGTGACTGGTGACCGTCGGACGTTAAATTCGACACGAGCATAGGGGTAGAATAACGAATTGAGTTGATATAAGGCCGCCGGTAACCTCTTCAAGAGCCTGGCAATGCCGATGACAATTTCACCTATGTGACACCTAGGGAACAAGTTCGTGGACTCTGAGTGGATGATCGGTGACAAACTTACGCATCAGTAGCTGTAAGCAGCTGGTCCAGTAGTGTCAGGAAAAGGGGTGCCTCGACACCCAAGTGGGATAATGCATCACGCAAGACGTCTTCAAAAGCCCCCGGTCGAGTTCTAGGAACCATGGAATTGGACGAAAGAAAGAAAAGTAAGTTAGGTTTTCATAGCGGACCAGAGGCGTGATGATATAATATACAAGAGGGAAAATGAGGCTGCGTCGTTTCTCCCTCATGGCATTCCAAGAGGAGACAGCTGAACCAACACCACAGGTGGCAAGAGTAATGATATCCACCCCATCAGCGCCGGGTGCACGAGGAGTCTCCGGGGGTCGAACTGATGGCCGTGATGGCCGTCCAATGCCAGGACTGCAATGTTACATGTACCATGCCAGACTCCTTCCCAGTCACGCGGGACGCTGTAATATAATACACTTGTTCCCGAAGTTTCACCGAAACTTGAACAAGTTTTTAACGCGTCCCGCGGACTGGCACACAACTCTATTTGTACGAGTTTATCAATGGCCTCCGTACTTCGGCCAACAATACATCACTCCACACATGCGCGGGAACTGCGCCCATATTACCCAATTGAGAAATCAACACGCCACATTCCAAATCCAGCATTCTGCTGAATGTGTGGATGTTCCATGATGGGCAGTGATAACATCTAAGATATCTATATAATATCTGATCTCTATTGTGAAACCGAGGATCGGTGAGTATTTTCTCTGGACTGACAATGATAACCTGGTAGATTCTGCTGGCAATATCCTGGCAAAGCAATATGAGCCAGACATGACTTTCATAAGATATGGCCTGTACCTTGAATAATGCGTCTGAAGCATTTTCTGCAGTCACATTGATTGCGTTGATGCCTAATGAGGTGAGTTCAGCAACGTTCTGGTTGCCCAGGATATTCAACGCAGTTATTAAGATGATGATTCCCCGAACAAATAGTAGGGGGATCCAGAATGTAAGGGTTTTTCCAGAGCCTGTGGCTGCAATAGTTATGCAGTCATCCCCTCTGAGTTGTGCAAGTGCATCTTCTATCTGGAAGAGACAGGGTTCAAAGCCGAAACGAGCCTTGACCTCATTGCGAATGTCAGTTATGGAAGGGAGGCTTCCTTTGAGAAGCATCAGAAGCCAATCAACAAAGGTATGACACGTCTGGAGTGCATCGCATTGATTTCTAAATTGGGCAATATGGGCACAGTTCCCACGCATGTGTGGAGTGATGTATTGTTGGCCGAAGTACAGAGGCCATTGATAAACTCATACAAATAGAGTTGTGTGCCAGTCTGTGGGATGCATTAAAAACTTGTTCAAGTTTTGGTGAAACTTCGGGAACAAGTGTATTATATTACAGTGTCCCACATGACTGGGAAGGAGTCTGGTACCATGCTCCACCCCACCTTTGCACTCCCCCCTGCTTTGCTCATCACATCAAAAGTCACATCAGCCGAAGGTGCCAAATTCCAGGTTGAATGACATATATGGCTAAGGGAGTTAGGGGTGATACAGGTAATCTTGATTCATTCCAAATGTAATTAGCGAAAAGTATGTACATGATTAAGACACCAGATATACAAAGGGAAGTATTATAAATGGTTTGAGACTATGATAAAAAATTAGACCATTAGAAATGACGACCATAGGAGGGTGGAAAGTGTATGTAAGGTAGTCTGAAATCTCCCATGTTATTATTTGCTGGCAGCTGAGAGGTCGGGATTAGACTGGGATACTGTGGGTATGGTTGAATCATAGCCGATTGCATGCCCCTGACCTCGGGAGGTGCGACATCATTCTGGATGTGACCAGACTAATGCTGATGTTGTTGTGTTCCATAGAGTCTGGAAAACTGTGTATTGACTGTTAATGAAGCTTCGTTCATCTTCAAATGATGACGAATCTGTTCCATAAGAGTAGCCTTGGTGCCATCATCACCAAGGCTCAATGCCCGAGCCAAGATCTGAAGATCTTGTTTGGAATAGGATGAGAGCACACCTGTAAAAACCCTGGTTGAAGACTCATAGGCAATATGAGCCTCTTCTGCAAGCTTCTCAGCTTTGCGTTGTGCTTGCTTTTCAGCCTCTTGTTGCTCCTTTTCCTCCCGGATCACTTCTTCAGCATCAAATGCCTCTTTGAGTTCTGGTAGAGTAATGAAACGAGCTTTGATCTTGTTTGAGCCTCACTCCCTCCACTTTTTGACATTATAAAGCTGAATTTGCACATTCTCCAGCTTCCACTTGATAATTGTGCAGTGGGCTTCTGCAGCCTGAGTTTGAGCAGCCTGGTATTGTAAAGCCTGGCAAAGCTCTGATACCATATGACGGAGTGATTGCACTTCTGAGAAAAGCTTCAACTGAGATTTCTCCTGATCAATGCCAGCAGGAATATTGGCATATGTTGCCAGGATCATCTGAGTGTCGAGGCTGCTATTCTCAGTGTGCACAGAGCAAGTTTGGTGTGCTGAGCCATCTTCACTGATGACATCACTGCCATCAATTGGGTTTGAATTGGTGTAACTGTCATCTTCGAGCTCGTCGTCAGATGGCATAGTGATAGTATTGATAGTATGATGTGGATTCTTGTTGGCAGAATCAGAGTCATACTCTAATTCTGCATCACTTGGAATTGCAGGATCAGAGGATGGAATGTTGGGAGGGAATGAGGCTGGAACATGGACTTGGGTGGATGAGGCATGGCTTGGTGCAAAGTCAGTGTTGGTGAAGACTTCACAGTCAACAGGATATAAACCTGTTTTCCGGAATCCTGATTTGATGATTGATTCAGTTATGCTATGCCCTCAGATAGACAAGTACTCTTGAATGACATTATAGTGGTTGATGGTGACACCTTCGTGGAGCCGCTTGCTGCAGTGAGCAATCCAGTCACATTCAACTTGTGTGAAAACAGTAACATCGAGGGCCTGGAGTTTGTGTGTGCATTTTGATGGAAAGCAGAAAGTGATGATGTCACAGTCCTTGACTGAATAGACATAATGTTTCAGCTCAGATGTTTCATGGGATTCGTGACCATCATAAATGAGAAGGATTGGGGCAGTTTCCGAAATGCAATGCTTGAGAGCATAGGGAATGAAGTCCTTCTTCATCCATTCCAAACCCAATTCATTATCAGTCCAACCAGTTGGTGATGTTGCAATACTACAGGTGCCATCAGTTAGTTACATTATGCATAGGTGATTATGAGTAAGATTGTTACCTTGATATTGCATTGTTGGGAAGCTTTTGAAGACTTGGTAGTGGACCATCTTTCAGAATAAATGCAGGCAGGAGTGCAATGCCTGCTGCAGAGACACACTCAATAATTGTGACAAGCTCGAGGTTGTCACTTCCAATCTTGTAGCAGTCAACCTGACCCTGTAAAAAAAAGTGCACTTTCCCTCCCTTCTTATGACCACCACCCATCTGAATCCCCTTTTCATCCATATTCCAAATGTGTTCAGGTGGTATCCCTCCATATTGTTTGTGGAGAGCTGCATATTTGTTGGCAAAGTCATTGTAGGTTGACTGATTGAAATTATTTGCCCACTTTGGATCAAGCTTCCATGCCTTCGATGTTGAGAGTTCAATATGGCAGCCACGAAATTTGTCTATCCAGTTCTTGCCAACATCCTGTCCTGCAATATCTGATGCAAGATGCATCAGACGTTGATGGTCCATTGGTGTTCCTGAGGTGCCCTTGTGCCCTATCCAGTTCACAAGAGCTTTCTCAGCTGTTGGATGAAGCAGTTGCTGGTTTGCTGAAGCTTCATGCCAGGCTTTGTTCTTGCCATGGTATCAGCTATGAATTGTTGACTCTGCTAGCTACACTTCATTAATTATTTTTCTTGTGAAGTATCAAAGTATTTAGGTACCTGTAAACCTGTTGCAGCTGCTTTAAATGTCAAATATGTTCTGTCATTTAAGCCCTGAAGTGCTTCCTGCATTCGTTCCTCATACTTGGGATCCTGGTATGCATGCTTTTGGTGGCTAGCTGGCATAACATTAATGATTAAACAATCACGACATGTCATCCCTGCGATATCCTCATGTTTCCAGGGACAGCACATCAGAGCAGATTAGAGAAAGGGTTCCAAAGTAGGCTATGTTTGCATCAGTCAATTCATACTCCAACACGGCATCATCAGGCAGGCATGACAAGGACCCAAATTTTTATTTCTTGTTATATGTTGAATTAAAACACAGAAAAAGCTGGAGACTGTAAGTAAGATGCTCAAGAACATATGGGCAAAGTCTGAGACTGAAATAAGAGTGGGAAGGGGAAAAGTGCAAAGCAGGGGGGAGCACAAAGGTGGGGTGGAGCATGGTATAGGAGTTTAGTGGGATACAGCCAATTTCATCCTTGCTAGCTCTATTTGTGGCTTGACACCAGTGCATTTCTTGATGACAGAGAGCCATTTAGTAAGAATCTAGGGAGGATTAATGATGAGAAAACTCTTCTCTCTTCCTGAGAGATGAAGTAAGCAAGCATGTTCTCTACATAACCCTGTGTTCTGTTAATATACATCCTCCTGTCTGAGACCTTCTGCTAGTTCCCCTTTATCTAGGGATTTTGGTATCAGTTATCTCCTTTCTTTGCAAGCTTCCCACTCCCTGGCTCACCACCTGATTGTTGTGTTGTCTGTCCTTGGTTACTTCACATTAAACTTGTGCAAATATCCTTAAGCTTGATGAAATGGATGGCAAACTCTGATCTTGCCAAGTAGATGCCATCTCTAGTTGCTGCTGCTGGTAGTCAAGCTATTGAGCATAGAATTGAGGTCCCACAAACGATGTTTTTTCCTTGTCCTCGAGTTAGTGCACTTATCTGAGTCAGATCAGTCTCTCTTGGTATACTACTCCTCTTCTAAGTCTTCTATATCACTGCTTGCCAGAACATCTACATAGTTCTATACAACTCGGTCAGCCTTTCTGAGATACAAAGCTCCAATTCCTTTTCATGGCTTATATGACCATGATATTTACATCTCAGGTGGTAGAGGTGGAAAGGCATTATCTGGCTGGAGGCCTGTAATATGTTTGCCATGTGATCAATGCAAACTGTGTCTTTAAAACAACCAAAGCTGGTCATCTGGAAACATTTTTTCTTTCCCAGGTAACTTCAAAAGCCTTAAATTGGCCATTTATTCCAAGAGAGGTGTACAGTGATGGATTGTAAGAGATAGACAACCACTGTTTCCCTCAACATGGTATGGTGGTTCATGAGGGTAATATACATATTCCATGGTAATCGCTATGGCCATGCCCTGCTCACTACAAGAAGAAAATCAGAAGCTTTCCTAAGACATACATATGCCTTCACATGTGAGTAAGAGTGGTGTGGGTCCCTCCTGGATTGATGCCATCAGTTGTATTGATTGATACCACCAGTTGCTGAGTGATGGCCAGGCAGGACCCCAGGATATTCTCCACCCTTCCTGGAGTGGTATAGAGTGGTACAAACTTGACACTAAGCAATGACCTTGTTGGCAAAACCTGACTTTAAATCAATCAATCTACCAATGGATATCACTGAGCCTGTTCATAGTCGAAAATTCCCCTTCTGTTGAGGCTAGCCCTAGCTGGTCAAGTGACAGTCACCCACACACCCTAGGATGTTAGGGTCTGGGGTAGGGTCTGATAGGGTTTGTGTTATTAAGTGTTAGTGTTAGGGTGAGGAATATCATTTGTCATCTCACCTCAAACAAAATTCTGTGTGTGCCTCCCCGGAATGTGCTACTGATAGATTGAGCCAGAGTCACCCACAATTATGTAGATACACACTATGCCATGTGGCTTTGTTTATAATCCCAACTCACCTCACTTAATAAAGCATTTTGGGATTGTGCTCACAGTTCGGGTGCTTCCACTACCAATGGAAACCCAGAACATATATTAGATTTATTGCAGAATAAGATCAAGAGGGGGGTTCAAAGGTGTGGAGGAACTCCAAGTCCCTCATGATTTGCCAAACCTGGAATTGTTAGAAAATATACAAGTACCAGGACAGATGTGCCTTGGTGAAACACATATAAAGACACATAGGAATCAGGCAGTCGATAGTCGGATAAGACTTGAGGAACTCAACGATATGTCTATGTTTCATGTAAGGGGGTTACAAGAGCTCTCACCTGGTCCTGCTCATCGAAGTAGACTCCTAAGAAAGGAAGGACATTAGGATGACAGAATTGGTGGCATATTATAATCTCATGGAGGATCTACAATATATGAATAATTTAAGGTTAGCCGAAGCAAGATGATTTTCACATTAATGAGCTTCCCTCTGAATTATCGAGTGTTTCCTTGGGATCTGAAACTTCTTAATGACTACTTTCAACTCTGCAAGAAACCTGTGGTACAAATCAAGCAGACATGAGCAGCACTGTACTGGAATATTAGTATGAGTAAACAGATCCAGTCCCTTGGGGTAGTAGAGGAGCAGAGAAGGTGATGTTCCACCAAGGCATCATAGAAACTTCAGAATTTCTCTCATATAAACTTTTGAAAGATCAGATTCATCAAACAGCTGGGAGGAAACGTTGGGTGAGATTATGTGAATAGAGTCAAGTGCCCATCCTCACATCTTGTGTAAGTTGTGCTAGATAATCTCGGAGTGTGGGATCTTTGGCACCGAGCAAACTGTCAAAGGTCTGAGCCCCAGCTGCATGGCGGAGAATGATATCCCGAATTTGATGAGTGGTCAGGTTATGAAAAGCAGGAGAGTTGCCATGGTGCGAGTCCAGGGGTACAATTCGAGAGGTCTTCGAGGCCTTCAGGACGAAGCTAGTTACTTGGGCATGCTTGACATTGAACCCTACACAAGCACGAGAATAGAACAGTGGATTGAATTGATGTAAGGTCATTGGGAAAACCCTCGAGAGCCAAGCAAGAGTGACAATGATTTCATCAACCTGGTGCCTGAGAACAACTTGCAGTCAGAGATTGAAATGTATTGCTTGCTGATAACACCTACAGATCAGAAGTTGCAACTAGTTGTTCCAGCAAGGTTAAAAATTGTGTGTATGTCAATGTGGCGTTCCCCAAATGTGATCGGACACCTGTAAGGACCTGTTGAGAAGATGGGGGATGCTGCAACATGGTCGATCCAGGAGTCTAGTCAATGAATTCAACTACAAGCATTGTGGCAATTTTCTATATCATAGTACTAGGTGCCGACATGATTCATATACGAGGCGGAAGGACATGTTGCACTGCAAGCTATTGCATGTGGTTGGATCAGTGGAGTGATAGGGCTTGGAACATTTGCCCGATATCATTTCAAGCTATGTTTAGATGATAATATTTACACCATTCTCGGCTGTTGTCGACCGCGATTCTGACACGTGCTGATCGAATCTAACTGGGTGGAAACATCAAGGCAGGATTGGGTATATAGAATAATTTAAGATTTCCATGTCCACGGTAAACTACAAATTGTAATGTTCCAATTGCCTGTTACCCATACTAATCCATGTGAGTGTTGGCTGCAATAGGAGGTGAAGGTAGGAAATGATCATGCAGGCGCCACCTCTTGAATGGCGAACTGACTCCCTCTTCGTAGTGCTTCTGAGCTGATGACAGAGGCATGTTCTTCTGCTCGTCTCCATCAATGATGCCAAAGGAAGACCATCAGTCGCACTTCGACATGAGCAGTGATGGCTCTGAGGCAGGATTGTCATCGGAATTGTAGTAGGCATATTGGAATGGGATTATGGTGGTAAGTCTCTCGGCACTAGTGATTGGGCGCGTTGTAGTATGGAGGGAGTTTGAAGGAGTCCAGTGTAGTGAAAGAGTCCAATGTGTTGGTTCTCTTGGCAGGGGTTGTACAACAGGGCGCTTCTCAGTGGTTTGGAAATACCATGGTCATTGGGGATGGCGAAAGAGAATCGTCTGTAACAGGAGTTAGTAACCCGCAAGAGAACTCCACGCCAGTAGGCAGTGACATGACTCGGGTTGGCTGGATCATAGGCTGTTGGGCTGTGTGTCGGAAAAGAGCGGGTTGTCTGTCGCGACAGAGTACCTGTGAAGATGAATCGCCTCTTTGACATGGAGGAGTCATGTTTCACAGCAGTTTGGTATTCATTGTGTCACTTGATGGTTCGATTTGCTAATGATGACTGATCAGAAAAGGAATGGTGCAACTAGTCTCAAAGTGACTTACCTTCATTGACCTAACGATGCGCTCCCGTTCTTTCCTGACGAATTCTCGCGCAAGTGCCCTGAGAGACTCGTCATCTGTGCTGGTCACCTGATCTTCGACCAGAGATTGTTGATCGGTTGCTTCAATTTCAATCCACGGCGGAGGAGATAGCACATCTTCAATATCTTTGCAGATCATCCGAATACTCGGACGTTCTGTCGGGTTGTGTTCCAGCATCATTCCAACGATTTCAGAAAGGAAGGATGGGAATGGATGGGGACACACTGGAGGGAGTGATGGCTTCTCCTTCCGCACCACTCTTGCCATGCATATTGCATATGTGTTGTCGGGCAAAGGGGGCTCTCCAGTGTAGATCTATGACAAACCTCTTGTCAATTACTTGCTGGCATGGACTGTTTGCTCACGTACCTCGAGTATAGTAATCCCCAGAGCAAAAATGTCAGCTTTGAGTAGATCGAGTTGACCATGCTGTGGAGGTGCCAGCCCATTGCTCGTGGGATTGTTGCGATAGTTCGGGTATCGAGGACAGTCCAAAATCAGAGAGGCAGCAAACGAGATCGTCCTTCACCAAGATGTTTGCACCCTTGATGTCTCGATGGGCGACTGGGGAATCAAAGCTGTGCAAGAACTCCAGACCCTTCATGACTTGCCAAATAAGAGTCAACCGGTTCACGTTGCGGTAGCAGCTGAGAAATTTGATGATGTTTCCATGCTTCATGTATGGAATTACGAGGCTGTACAACCCGTCTGGTTCATCGCAGCTAGTCCCCAAGAAAGGGAGGATGTTGGAGTGGTGAAATTGTCGGCATAGGATAACTTCCTGCAAGATCTGCAGCATGGGGACCAGTGAGAAGAATGAGGTGACTATCGAATAGATATTTACCTTTGCCCTGTCGGGTTGATCTTTTAGGGGCTGGGGTTTCTTGATGACCACCCTCGTGGTGCCAAGCACACCATGGTATAAGTCCTTTAGCAAAAACTGTCAAGGTTGGTTGGTGTTGTGATTGAAGGGTCATACCGAAAGCCCTGTGAGATGGAATTCTTCAAACTGTTCGAGCTCGTACAGAAGGAGTGAGGGTGGAACACCATCACAGCGTTGCAGGAAATTAAGGACCACCGCCCGACAGGTTCTTGAGATGGGACCGTCCAAGATCTAAAGTGACATGAGCAAGAGGGGCTTCAAGACAAGAGGCACAACGACTCTCACATCCTGCGCAAGCTGGGCCAGACAGTCACAAAGTGCAGGGTCCGTGACGTTATACAAATCGTCATATAAGCAATCTTCAATGGTGTTGTTGGTTAGGATGTCACGAAGTCGAGCAGCAGTGAGGTTATGGAGAGAAGACTTCTTCGGAGAGGAGTCAAGAAGTATGATCTGGGAAGTATTGGATATTCTCAAGACAAAGCTAGTGACCGGTGACCGTAGGATATTGAATTCGACATGGGCATGAGGATGGAATAAGGAATTGAGTTGATACAAGGCTGCAGGTAACTCTTCAAGAGCCTGGCAATGCCGATGACAATTTCATCGATGCAACATCTAGGGAACAAGTCCATGGACTGTGAGCGGATGATCGGTGACAGACTTACCGATCGGTAGCTGTGAGCAGTTGCTCCAGCAGTGTCAGGAAGAGGGATTCCTCGGCACCTAGGTGGGACAGTGCATCGCACAAGACGTCTTCAAGAGCCGGTCGCATTTGAGAAACCATGGACTTAGACGAAAGAAAGAAAAGAAAGTCAGGTTTTCTTAGCGGACTAGAGACATGATGCTATAATATACGAGAGGAAAACGAGGCCGTGTGTCTCTCCTTCATGGCGTCCCAAGAAGAGGCAGCTGAAGCAATGGGCTTTCGTCCGACGACAGATGCTTTCTCCCCTAACTTGTACGACCGAACCCTGGGAAGGAGTCCTTGGAAATTCCTTCTCCCAGAACCAAACCAGCAATCGGGTCGTGAGAGTGTATAGGTACTGATCGCAGCGGCGACGCCAATCCCCGACTCTGCCACCCAAGTCGACCGGAATGGGAAGACAAGGTGCAGGACGAGGGGGGTTCAGTCGTAGAGGAGAGATTCAGCGCAGCCAGGATGGGCACGGGAACCAGAAACACGCCGAGAGCCACGGACCCATGGGATCACCACACAGCGGCGGAGGGAAGAAAAAGCAGAAGGAAAGAACAGAGAGGCAGCTAGAGGGGATGAGTAAAGATGAGGAGAAAGATGGCATGTGGTGGAAAAGATCGAAAGAAAGGGTCCATCGCATTCTAGGAAATTACCTTTTTCAGAACCGGGCTGCTCGGGTCGCGGAGTCACGACAGTGTCACGTAGATCCGATCAATAAACGACGAGCGATACATACATACTATCATTGATCAGGAGTTTCAAAACTTTTGACGCCCAAGCGAATTCCTCCATGGCAAGTGATCGCTCAGGCTCCAAACTTCACCAGGTCATGTAAAT
>JAEUWR010000506.1:0-105548 GCA_018524895.1 Podaxis sp. C-F-101400 | reverse complement strand
CCACCGCCACCTTCGAACGAATTTTCAGTAGCGTCAAGTACCCTGCCTTAATGACCAGCTGGCCTGCGTTTTGTGGGCACAGCAACTGGAGCATCTGGCGTGCTTATGTTGGCATTCAACTCGTTCAGAACACTAGCCCAGCCTCCTCGCTTCACAAGGTCGTCTACATCATCAACTCTACAACATCGCGACTGTCTAACGAACGAGGTAGTTCCTTTATAGCTATTGCCTTGACGCTAGAATTCGTTTTGGAGCTCATCGAGAAGTACTCGCAGTTAGAATGCGCACGTTATGACTTTTCGAAGATAATGAACTGTGGACATGTCGCTTGCCACTATCCCTAGTCGCCTCGAAGTCACCCAGTTAGTGCGGGTAGTACATCATCTAATTCCATTCTGTATGAACGAAGGGGCGGCGTCTTTCCCTGTCAATCCGAGTCCTTTTCAAGTCAACGTACCACCACAAAAAAAGAACTGAAAAGAAACAACAACTATCTTTCCCTGTTGATAAGAAGAGGACAATCGAACTGCGATATCCCAGTGGATGTTTTCGCGCCGTATCTTGGAGCAGCTAACGGCGCCGTCTGGAAGGAGCTCAATAGACACTTCTCCTTCCGTCGGGCACTATGCTTTCGAGCTGGGGTGACCACCTTTTACCTTTCAAAGCTACTTTATAGGCAAAATCTGAATCGATTCGCCTCGGTATCTCACAGGACAGGGGTGTTGATATTAGACATCAAAAATACCGCTTTGGATTGTGTTTGGGAATTCGTGCATTGTCAGACAGTCCCTGCGACCTTCCACTAGTCACTCTTGATGGCATCCGATACTCCGCTCCAGGAGAACCTTTTGGCAACTCGAAGTTCCTGCACGCTAGTACCTATGGTATTTTATAATTCTTCGTACATTACCCCCAAGGGCTTTGCACTCGCACGCTGATCGGCTGTTGAGATGTCATCTGACAACGTCCATGCGTGGTTAAAGTTGATTACCATAATTATGCCGATTATGTATTTACAATCATGCGGTTGGGAAAGGACCCATGAAGCTCACTACAACATTGATACTGAGCAAAGATATGGACCCTTTTGTGGTATAGCGCAATACATTCATGTCGGGTAAAATAGGGTAAAGTCTAGATCCGGGCTCCTTAGGTATATTTAGGATCCTGTTAGGATTCTCTAGTATCCTTCTGTGTCCGCGACGCATAACTTACATCTCCCCGGGCTAGAAGCACTGATTATCCAGAATACCGAAGCACGAAGAGGAACGGCGCTCAAAAGATGACACAAGTCTCGAACACACGTGTTCGCAGTATTAGGAAATGCGGTATCTACGAGCTTCATCCTCCGTGCCAACGTTGTGGTCATATTGATTTGTTGATCTGTCTTTGGCAGCTCCCCTCTCCGTATCCTGTGGTATTTCCTAAAAAGCGGAGGTCGATTGGCGTTCACATGAATTGTCAAGGAAATTAGTGCTTGCGGCGAAGACAGGTCTTTATGAAGCAGTCACATCTGCATACATTAGTAAAATAGTGACCAGTGGAGGAGCTCCTGAACCAAGACGACGACGATCTGCACCCCTGCACATTGTCTTGGCCCTGATCGCGTTCCTCGAACCGGACCGCAGAAACTCAATTCATCATTTAACTCATCTGGGAGGCCTTGATTTTCATTGCCTTAATCGGGGGCTCCATGGGCCACAGGTTCATGCTTCGTTGTGATTTCCCTGCTTCTCTCTGGGGTTAAGGCCTGTTAAGGCTTCCAAATCAATCCCAGTCGCAGATGGGTATCCGAGCGGGAATGTAGTTCCTCGACGGCCGATTATGGCCATCCAAGTGATGCTAGTGAGGTAAGGTGATCCATACAGCTTTGGTTGATTGGACTGGCATCATCATTAAGTGGAAATCAATTTCACCACGGGATGTCACTCCCGGCTTCTTTTTGATTTATACCTTATACTCACCTGGCCCTCACGTTACATTCTTTTCACTCCTTCCTCCAATCGGCGCTTAACTACCCCCATGGCTCGACGGTCCAGTATCAGTAGTTTCGCTGCTCCATTGGATGCTGCACCTCCTAAGGAGAATGCAGAGACTTTAAATCGCATGATTGAAGAGGATATCAAGGTTTGTTCTCATTCAGATGCCGAGAGTCACTAGCGTTCGATGGTTTACTTGTCTTCTAGAAGGATAACGCTAAGCGCAAGGAAGAGAGGAAGAGGGAAGTCAAAGGTACGTTTCTTCGGTCAGACGCCTGTGACTCATGAAGACGAAAATGCCTCTAGTGATGCTCCTTGGCCAGGCAGAGTCTGGTAACCACACTTTGCTTTGAATCGGATTCTCAAAACGTCTTACAAACCGAACATCCTATAGGGAAGTCCACACTTCAAAAGCAATTCCAGCTTTACTATGCATCGAAATCCCTGGACGGCGAGCGACCATGCTGGAAGCCAGTGGTGTACTTCAACATCATCAAGGCTGTTCGCCTGATTTTCAATGAGCTCGAGTATCAATTCTCGGCGCATGGCCCCACCCTGGAAGCGCCCCAAGCAGTTCAAGAGCAGATCTCGGCCCTTCGGACCAAGCTCCTCCCGTTGATCACCCTGGAAGATTCCCTCGCATCACATTTGAGCGGTGGGGTAACGATTGGCTCAGGGGGAAGGGCGGGGGCATTTGTGCGCTCAGGGTGGCAGGCGCTGGTGGGAGGTCCATCCCAAAATGATGTCAAGAGCGCTGAGGCAGCTGCACGAATAGCTGAGGTCTCGAATCTTGCTGCAAAGACACTCGGGAGCTCTCTCGGCGACGTGCAGGCGCTCTGGGCGCATCCAACTGTAAAGCTCTTGGTGCATGATCGGAAGGTCCGACTGGAAGACTCAGCGTCATTGTGAGTACAACTCAGCCTATTCTCCTCTGGGATTTCTTAATTTCTCGCTTCCCCGTTGTAACGGATCTATCTTCTGTTGCGACGTTGTCTATATGACAGTTTCCTAGACGAAATCGCTCGCATAGCCGAACCCGACTACATTCCTACGACAGGTCAATCAAATTTTTGCGTTGCATCGTCGAATTTATCGGACTAACATCTAATGTCCCGCAGACGATATTCTCAACGTTCGGTTGCAGACACTGGGCGTTATGGAACATTCATTCCCAATCTCTATGGGTGGAGTTTCGTATAAATGGAAGATTTATGATGTTGGGGGCGCGGTGAGTCCTATCAGTTTCCCTGGAGAAACGGATCGTTTATCTCCGCCGTCTGCCTTGATTACCATTGGATCTTGGTCATCATTATCTTCTCTTGCCCTTTTAACAACCTCCTATCACCTCCCATCACGATGGCATCATGTTCGTTGGTTTTGTGATCAACAGCGTGGCCAAGTAAGCTTTATTTGAACGACTGAAATGTTACCCTAAAATAACTCTCACTTATTAGAGACAAGCATGGGTACCCTACTTCGATGACGGTGAGTGATTATATTGATTCACCTTCAATCCAACTTCTTTGTCCAGACATGACATCCATTTCTCATGTCTCCATGAAACTTGATGCCTGATGGTTTAAGGAGCATTTTTTTGCATCAGTACATTATCAGACTGCGCATCCATTTTTCTGACGGTCCGGACATGATGACTAACGATAAACACATTGAATCGTCTTCTTTCGAATACAGCAACGGCAATTATCTTCCTAGGTAAGATTAACACTAAAATTCGACTTCTTATGATTTGAACACACCTGACTCATTGACACTAAAACATTTGTTAGCACCCATAAGCGCATATGATCAGGTGGGTGCGCCAGAACTCACAACCAACTAATCATTCTTCTCACTCTCTTCCCTTGTTCTCTAACGCGTCAACTCTTAATCCCGACCCTGGAAATTATTTATCTGCCATCTCCACCAACGAAACTCTCAATAACATCACCAATCATATATCCAACTGGGGCACGAAACGACGGATGAACCCCCAACTTCCTTTCGGATACTTGCTTTCTCCTGTCCTCTTCTATCCTTTATTATCTTCACCATGAATCTGGCGGACGCACGACCCGCTTCTTCGGATGCTAAACCCCCGACGGCATTTGTAATCCTCCTCCTCATGCCCGCTTCCAATCCTAATTAACATCACCACATCGCGCGCCATTCACGGGCCGTGGGGTTCTAATAATCAACTACGATTGATCCCTGCTGCGGGGACCCACAATCAGTACCTCGAAGAAGATCCCAAGATCAACCGAATCGAAGACTCGCTACAACTCTTCACCGCTGTATGCTCCAACCAGATGCTCAAAGATGCACACCTGGTGCTGCTGCTAAACAAGGTGCGATCCCATCCCCATTACTGCCCCACTTGCCCTTTCCTATATTTGATTCTTACCTCATATCAAATATATACAGATGGATTTACTCAAGAAGAAACTCGCCGCTGGGATACAAATCCGCAAATAGTACGTATCCAACTTGCAATCTACACACCGCACATCCGCTCCAACCAAAAATTTCATCCCCGGTTGAAGGAGTCCCTTACTCACGTAATGTCTATGATTTTAGCATCACTAGTTACGGCGACCGCCCCAACGTATACGAAACCGCGGCGAGTTATTTCAAGTCGCATTTCCAACAGGTACATAAAAAGAAAGATGTTTCACATCGCGTTCTTTGGGTGGTGAGTATCACTAATCCTCCTGTATCCCAACTGATGGCCGAACCTGCGTTGCTAACAATCTGGTTCTATTCTCATCATCATTCTTGCCGCGTATGCAGCACTACACGAGTATGCTAGTAAGTATCAACTGTTGATTAAAGTGTGTTTTAGATCTGATTGCTGACCGTAACTAGGACATCAAGGCGACGCAAAATATCATTTCGAGTGGTGAGTGTTAAATATTGAAATTGTCGTTATAAATATCCTTGTTTGGGTATCATAATGCATTGGTGGTGAAATGAGTTGGGTAGACATAAATTCCAATTCCCACCCTCTTTATGGCCAGCGCTCCTCCTAACGAGTCACTAACTGGCTCTTTCCAACACAGTTGGCGAAGCAATCATTCGCAAGCACATCTCGGAAATTGGTTTGACCTAATCCGAGCCAAACGTCATCCTTGAGAGAGTCCCCCGAACTTGGAGCGAGAAGGACTGGGCGAGCGAAGCGGGATGTGGGGATGATGTGGGTGTGGTTTGGGTGTGGTGCAAAAAGAGAGTCATCAGGACGGCGAGTCCGATTATGTTCATCCTATATTATATTGTCCATTTCTTGAATATTTGATCTCGGATGTATGTTGCACGAACTAAGGAAATGAAACCACGCTGGAGCCTGAGCAGAGTAATGTTGACGTTCGGCCGAAATGGTTTCAGTTGTTACCTTCAAAGGATCTGAGCCTCGGTCCACAAACCCTCCCAAAGGAGCGTTGACTCTTCAAACCGAGTTGATACACCCGAACAACGCCGCTCTCCTTGATATCCCTATCCTGCGCGGTTTCCGTCCTTTCCTTTTCACCATCACCTTCCACGTCGTCAGAATGCATTCTCGCACGAATTCCACTCAAAGCCTCCTTGACACGCACAAAGTCCGGATGGGAAGGCTGTGCAAACAGTCCGACATCAACCTGCTTTAACGGACTCGGTAAAAGCGAAAGAATCGAGTCCAAGCAGGACCATGTGGCCTGCGAAGGTGCATGGGGTCGTCGACGGGGTGGAGTCAGAGGCTGTTCGGGCGACCGGGATCGTGACGTATCTGCTGATGCTAATGACGATTGAGAACCCAAGGTTAGAGAAGAAGAGAGTGGGGAGGACGAAGGTGGGGTTGATGGTGGCATAAGCGAAAGTGACATGTGATGAGGCGAAGTGGAGGGAGATGTCGTAGGCGAAGATGATATCTTCTTGAGGTCGGTCCAGAACTCGAGTGAGATATGTGTTAGTTGGAGGTCATAATCTGGGAACGATGATGCATGCGAAGACGAGGTAGTCGGTATGGAAGACGAAGTCGGGTTAGAACCGGATGGGGAAAGCGAAGACAACAGAGTGGTGCACCAACTCAGTGCCGTCTCGGGTACCTCCAGAGTTAGCCTCAACGACTTGAGATTTGAATTGTTTCGAAGATCGAAGGAGAACACTGGTGATAGTCATATAATCTTGGCTGAGGAACCGATCCCATGCCTAATAGCGGAAAGAATGCGGACTTACCATCCCACGAGCCAGGTTTCAAATGCAAGTGCTCAAGCGAAAGGCCGATGGAGAGGAGGATTTGCTCGACGACAAGTGGATCAGCGGAATGTGATATTCGCAACTCCCGCAGATTACCAAAGCTGATGGGTGATGGTGACTGTGAGGGTGCAAAGAGCCAATAGCCGAGATAACCGAAATTGACGTAGTCGAGCGTGAGGACCTCGAGGCGGGGGGTCGAAGCACGTGTATTCGCCGTGTCCGAGCCACTCGAGAGGTCATCATCTGAATGCTCGGTTTCTGTGTCGGGTAGACGTCTCTCGCCTTCCGTTCGGTGGTCAGCGCTGACAAGAAGTGGGTGCTGTGGGAGCGTAATGAGTTTCGTTTGGCCCGAAGGTTCGGGGTGACGGACGTGGTGGTGGTCGAGATCTTCGCAGACTGTTACGGAGGAAAGGGATAGTCCTTTCAGGTGTTGACAGGATGAAAGGACTGATGCAAAAGAGACAAGGTTGGGGAACGTCCAGGAGTGGAGCCGGAAATATGTGAGGGAGGGAAGTTTGAGGACGGTGCATATGGCATTCTGAAGCGTAAATGGTAGTGATTTCCACTGGAGTATGTTGGAAGAGGACGATGCGCTCATCTCAAACTGCCTAAGATGTGCCAGGAGCTTGAGAAGAGGAGGGAGGGTGCGTTCCGTGGTGATCCACTGCCCGGAGCGCTGGTGCGGAGGAAGGCCTCCATCGAAGATTTGGAGGTGTCGGATGTACGGAATAATAGCTGGGCTCTCCTGGAGCACGTCGTACAGCCGTGCACATAGCCGTTGTGGCGGAACATTGGCTTGAGCATGGGGCGAGAGAGAGATATTGGCGAATAAATGACAGCGGCTAGAATGAAGCCAGGACCTGCTGACGAGGGCACAAGAGAAAAGGGTAGAGCGATCTGTGTTAACATAGTCGATAATACTGTCGACGAGCTCTTGAGGAAGGTACGGGGCGTTCGCAGCCATGGTACGTGGAGAAGACGGAAAGAGTTCGGACGTGGGGTTGGTCTGGCGAGGCAGGCTACTAAAAGTAATTGATCGATATGATCGATCACGCAGCCACCCCGCTTCATCCGGCCCTCCCCTCCGTGAACCAGCACCCACCAGCCAATCCTACCCTCCATCAGAAACCTCAACTCTTTCAAGCAGGGGAATCCTTTCCCGAACCTGACAACACACAGGGCTTGGCTCATTAATCGCGAGAAAATCATTTCTACCCTGTCTGTCGAGCTCCGCATAGGGTAGGGGTGCGCCGTGCGGGGCCGAATTTCCGGGAGGACTTGGATCGCGTAAGACTGACAGTGCTCTGAAAGAACACCGAAATATGAGCCTAGAAGCAGCGAGAAGAGATATGTACCGTTTGTTCTATCAGGATCCCATGACCACAACGGAAGACATTTCGGGTTGAACCTGCTCATCCATCACTTCCACATCGCCAAAAATAAGTCTTCTCTCGGTGCCAGTGTTAACATTAGGATAGATAAAGACCTTCGACGATCGAGGTGGTTGTCGTACGCAGTGCGGGTTGTTGGCTCTTATCCAGCTGGTTACAAGCACCGGTCCTAGAATAGGAACGGCAGAAGTACATGGCAGAAAGTAACCGCGGTAGGGGATATTGTGATAGCGTATCAGACCCACTTGTGCCTCGAATGGGGTCTAGGATTCGCTTGGGACTTGGTTCGGCGTGGTGCTTAGGAGCGGCAAGGACGTAGTTGGCGAGTAGGGCGTTGGCGTGGCCTTAGGTGACAATGATCGTTGCGTCAGTTGGATAGAAGAAGCGAGAACTCGAGAGAGGAGTATCAGATGTGCATGTGTATCCGTTTTGACCCACTTTCACGGAGAGAGTTGGGCCCCAAGAATGGAAGTCGCCCTTCGCCTTTAGCGATTCTTTAAACTTGTATTGTGAGTGTCAAATCCCAGGAAGGTCTAGGAGAACCGTATGACGAGGGGGTGTTTGGTCTTTCCGCTTCACCATTCAAATAGGACGACTGGTCAGCGCGAAAGCTTCGGTCTGTACCTAATCTTTAGGCGAATTCTCCCTGGTAGCGGTATGTTCGACTGCAGCGGAATAGGACTTGTACTCACGCTCACGTTTTATGAGCAGCTTGGTTGCCACAGCAATTTATGGTACTAGCAACATTGCATTCTGCGTCACCCAAACAAGCGCTGCCCTGCTCGCCTGCAGTTTCACCTGGAGTAGGTGAAACCCTCTGTCCACTATAAGTAAATCCTCTCTCTTTGCCTCTCTTTGTATAGCAGTTAGGCGAGTTCGCTGTCGAATGGTTTTTGAGAACTAAGTTAGTAGCTGTTCATGGTTTTTCATAATGAAGAGGCCAAAATGGTAGAGCGAGGATGAGTAAGACTCGCCAAAGGATGTTGCCAAACAGGGCCACATCCTTCTGGTCACATACATCCATGACAGTCAGCACAGATCCGCTCCCTCCGCCCTCAGAAGCTCCTCAGTCCATCCTCAACGTCGACAACAGGGACATATGTGATGCGCCTGTGCCCCTGAATGACCCGCCACCACCGTATCCCTCCCAACACCGTAGACCCCGAGCTCCGAGGTCCGGGCGTCGCATAAACATCCAACGCATCCTGACTTCGCCCCATCAGCAATTCCCCTCGGATTCACAACAGGAACGAGTGTCTCCCACATCCCCAGCTCTGCACACCGATGAAGATTTTGCCGAGCCCACAGAAACAACACTGCTTCTAACGCCATCCATCTCACGTCGCGTGGGTGGCCGTCCACGCTCATATTCGCATGCCAGCACTGTATCTGCGGCGCCATCGCTAGCTCAGACCGTGTTTTCATTATTTCAGACTGAGGATGAGCCTTATTTGACTGATGACCAAGAGGAGAGGTCGTATCTTGCGCCTCAGGAGGAACAGCGACATGATGGCACGGAATCCCGGCGATCGACAGGGTTCTTCTCGATAGCAGCATGGAGGCGATACTTCAGACCATTAAGACGGAAGGCATATTACAGCTCGCTGCTCCATCTCGTGGTGATCAATTTCCCTTATGCTCTAGCAGCATGGCTTTACCTGTTTGTGTTCACTGTGGTGAGTACATTGTCATCCTGTTGGCCGATCCTGTCTGAAGGTGTGTAGACGGGAACGACATTGCTTATGGCGCTGCCACTCGGCGCTGTGTTGTGTTTCTTCAACCTCTTAGGCGCGCGTGCATTCTCGAGAGGAGAGCTCTCGTTGCAAAGCCGTTTCCACTATCCATTATCCTATCCTGCTCCTTATCCCCCTCGCCCGATCTTCACCCGCTATCGTGAACCGACTTTATCCGAAATTGAGTCTGGCCGTGCCTCGTCACGCACACTAGTCAGAGAAACCTCATTCTACAAGAACACTTATGCTATGGTTGGTCATCCTCATATTACTTCCACGTTCTCCGCTCTGACCCCTATCGGTATAGTTCACAGATTCGACTTCTTATCAAGCGCTCTTCTATTTCCTAGTAATCAAACCTGCCATAACATTGCTCTTGACTATCACCATTTGGGTGGTTGCCGTCCCTCTCATCATTCTCATTCTGCCAGCTCCAGCCGTCCTGCGTGCCGTCCGGCGATTAGGGATATGGCAGGCAAATGTTGCCATAGAGGGGTTGTATTTGGCGGTGCGCTGAGGGCCTTGGGGCTTGGAGCTATGTCTGCTGTTTTCTTTGTCTGAATACCCTTCCTTAGTCGATATATGGAGAATATATCATGGTTTTCGGACGAAAAACATTTTGGTAGTGGCCACCCTGATGGGGGAGTCACATGACATCACGCGATCACTCAAGATAACATCTTCCATTTTAGATTTTATTCATTCAGATCTTAGACCTTGCCAGTTTCCTGCCTGCTGGAGAGCGAGAAGAGGTGAGTTGAAGCTTCTAGACGGCTTGGGGTGCTTTAATCTTGGCTTGCAGGCAATGCTCGTTCTTCTAGGATCATCGTCAATCTCGGCGCCGAAACGCGAAGCGCTTTTACAGAATATCCGAAAAACAACACCTGTTGTGGTTTCCGTTGACGCTGTCTGGGTGCATCTCGTGAAATGCAGAACAGAGAAGCTTGAGGCTGAGCTCGCGGATACGGAGTCGTCGTGGAGGAAGGTCCTTGATCAGTTGCTAGCGTACGGGGACAACATACAGCTATCTTCCACTTCAGATAATCTTTCCAAGGGCCAGAACGTCGTCTACGTCATTCCAAGGCCAGGGTCAATCTCTCCATGGTCAAGTAAAGCCACTGATATCGCTGGTCTGTGCAACCTCGGAGCTCATATCGAACGACTCGAACGCGGTGTCGCCTATGTCTTTACTACGACCAATGACCAACAACTCACTCCCGACGATCTCACCCTCTTCTCCAACCTTATCCATGATCGCATGACTCAAGTTGTCCAACTCTCTCCACCGCAAGAAGACCTGATCTTCGCGCACCACGAGCCCCGACCCCTCGTCACTGTTGACCTCCAATCCGCTACGCAAACTGACCCCAAGTCAAAACTCGTCGCCGCCAACAGAGAGCTCGGACTTGCTCTAGCGGCAGATGAGATCGATTACCTCGTTGACGCGTACATTTCCGGTCCAACAGCGATGGGACGGAACCCTACCGATGCCGAATTGTTCATGTTCGCGCAGGTCAACTCTGAGCATTGTCGTCACAAAATCTTCAATGCCTCTTGGACGATAGACGACCAGCCCCTTGACGCCTCGCTTTTCCAAATGATCCGTAACACTGAAAAAATCAGCAGCACGGGTACCATTTCTGCATACTCTGATAATGCTGCTGTACTCGAAGGACATCCCGCTCCTCGATTCTCAGTCGGGAAGGGTTACGAAAAAGGGCCCAACCCCGGTCTTAACCACCTTTACCAATCACACGAAGAGGACATGCCTATACTCATCAAAGTCGAGACGCACAATCATCCAACGGCAGTATCGCCTTATCCAGGTGCAGCGACCGGTTCAGGGGGTGAAATCCGCGATGAAGGCGCCGTCGGACGTGGATCGAAGCCTAAAGCCGGCCTTGCAGGGTTCACAGTATCCAATCTCCTCATTCCTGGCTTTGAACAACCTTGGGAGACCGATTTCGGTCGTCCATCGCATATCGCCTCTGCGCTTGACATCATGATCGAGGGTCCTATCGGTGCCAGCGCATTTAACAACGAGTTTGGTCGACCGGCTTTGACGGGGTACTTCCGTACCTTCTCTGAAAGCGTCCCATTGTCTGCTGATGGATCGAAGCGTGAGGTTAGGGGGTATCACAAACCTATTATGATTGCAGGTGGATATGGGAATGTCCGACCTCAGTTTGCTAGAAAGGCGCCTTTTAAACCCGGGGCGAAGATTGTTGTTTTGGGGGGACCTGGGTTGCTGATTGGACTTGGTGGAGGTGCGGCATCGAGTCAGGTGTCGGGTGCCAGTTCTGCCGAGTTGGATTTCGCATCGGTGCAGAGGGATAATGCGGAGATGCAAAGGAGGTGTCAGCAGGTTATTGAGGCGTGTGTGAGTCTCGATGATCAGAACCCTATTCAGAGTATCCATGATGTCGGTGCTGGTGGTTTGTCCAATGCGCTGCCGGAACTAGTGCATGATTCGGGGCTTGGTGCGAGGTTTGAGATTCGTGATGTGTTGGTGGCGGATACGTCGATGTCGCCGATGGAGATTTGGTGTAATGAGAGTCAGGAGCGGTATGTGCTTGCGGTGAGTGAGGAGGGGATTGAGGAGTTTGAGAGGATCGCGAGGAGGGAGAGGTGTCCGTTTTCGGTTGTGGGTGTTGCGACGGCGGAGGAGGAATTAGCAGTGACGGATCGGCTGTTGGGTGGGGATGTGATTAGGTTGAAGATGAATACGTTGTTTGGGAAACCGCCGAGGATGTCGAGGAAGGATGTGCATAGGAAGATTGAGAGGGTGGAATTTGATGAGTCGTTGGCTGCGTACTTGCCTCCATCGGTGTCGTTGTTGAAGGAGCGATTGGATCAAGCCGTGCAGAGGGTGCTCCGACTTCCTTCTGTGGGTTCAAAATCGTTCTTGATCACCATCGGAGATCGCACGATTACAGGCTTGGTCACTCGGGACCAGATGGTTGGCCCCTGGCAAGTCCCTGTTGCAGATGTCGCAGTCACTCGTTCGTCGTATGGTTTCGATACTGTCTCTGGCGAGGCAATGGCCATGGGCGAACGTACACCTCTCGCACTTCTCGACGCCGCTGCATCAGCACGTATGGCTGTCGCGGAATCCCTGACCAACATTGTTGCTGCATCTATTGCTGATATATCCCGTGTCAAACTCAGCGCTAACTGGATGTGTGCTGCGTCCAAGGAGGGTGAGGGTACGGCTTTGTATGAAGCCGTACGGGCGATTGGTATGGAACTCTGCCCGGCCCTGGGCGTTGGTATCCCAGTGGGTAAAGATTCCATGTCAATGTCGATGAAATGGAGGGAAGGCGCGCAGCAGAAAGAGGTTAGTGCGCCGTTGTCTTTGATCGTTACCGCCTTTGCACCCGTCAAGGATATCAGGAGAACATGGACGCCACAGCTCCGTACGGACGTGGGTGAGCCTACGGCGTTGATCTTCTTTGATTTGGCTGGTGGTAAAGCGAGGCTTGGAGGATCTGCGTTGGCACAGGTGTTTAAGGAGATTGGCACGAGTGCACCAGATGTGGAGGATCCTGCGGTGGTGAAGGCATTCTTCCAGGGTTGTCAGGAAGTGAAGGTTAAAAAGCCTGGGTTGGTACTGGCGTATCATGATCGTTCGGATGGTGGATTGTTCACGACGGTAGCAGAGATGTGCTTCGCAGGCCGTGTTGGCGTGGAGATTTCATTGGATTCTCTGCAATCGAAAGAGAGCCCGGTCGCGGCATTGTTTAACGAAGAGCTGGGTGCCGTGTTCCAGGTCAAGGAGTCGGAGATTCAGACGTTGTCGAGTGTGTTTGTCGGTGCCGGTTTCCCTTCGACTTCAATTCACGTGTTGGGACGCGTCAATACTGGAGGAGATCAGACTGTCGCTATCATTCATGGCGGAGACACCATCTTTAGGGCGAATCGTGCCGACCTTCAACAGGCCTGGGGTGAGACTTCTTACCGAATGCAAACCATTCGTGACGACGCGACAGCCGCAAAAGAAGAGTTCGACCTCATTAAAGACGATTCACACTCCGGCCTTCGTTACGACCTCACCTTTTCTTACGAACCTTCTCGCGATCTCTTCCGCCGTCCTAAGGTCGCCATCCTCCGCGAGCAAGGTGTAAATGGCCAAGCTGAAATGGCTTGGGCGTTCACCGCTGCAGGCTTCGATTCCATCGACGTGCACATGTCAGATATCCTCAGCGGTGCAGTCTCCCTCAGTGATTTCCGCGGCCTTGCTGCATGTGGTGGGTTCTCTTATGGCGACGTCCTTGGCGCCGGAAAGGGTTGGGCCCACTCTGCGCTACTCAACGATATTGCCCGCAAAGAATTCGTCAACTTCTTCAACCGTGACAATACTTTTGCTCTTGGCGTCTGTAACGGTTGTCAATTCCTCAGTCACCTACGCGAAATCATCCCTGGTGCACAGGATTGGCCCGACTTCAAACCGAACCGGAGTGAGAGGTTCGAAGGTCGTGTGTCGATGGTTGAGATCGCCGATAACGAAGCCACGAAGAAATCGCCCTTCCTCTCCCATATGGCTGGGTCCAAGTTGCCTGTCGCAGTTGCTCATGGAGAAGGTCGCGCATCGTTCAGCAGGGAGGGCCAGAAGGAGACTTTGGAGGCTCAGGGACTTGTTGCATTGCGATATGTGGATTCAAAGGGAGTCGCGACAGAGACATATCCTTTGAACCCCAACGGCAGTCCTGGAGGTGTGACAGGAGTGCAAACTCCAGATGGACGCGTGTTGGCCTTGATGCCGCATCCAGAGCGGGTTGTCACGCTGGAGAGTAATAGTTGGTACCCGCCCGAGTTCGCGGATACATGGAAGGGGACAGGACCCTGGTTCAGGCTCTTCCAGAGTGCAAGGGTGTGGTGCGGTTGAGCACTCCGTATAGACGTTTTTTCTTCTTAATAGTCATGGTCATGGATTTGGATTATCGTGTAAATTAAGGTTATCTTGAATGCTAGAATACTTTTTGAGTGAATGCGAGAGGCGTTATTATGGTGAATGGACTGGTGAGCTTTTCACAGGTTCATTTGAATGTATCCTTCTTAGCTCAGTTGGTAGAGCGCGTCACTAGTGGTGACGAGGTCAGTCGTTCGAGTCGGCTAGAAGGAATTTGCTTTTTCATCCTGTTAAGCGAGTAGAAATCAATGACTCCAGGATCCACATCAAAGCTGTCAAAGACTCTTAACATTGTAGTGGTTCCTGGCTTATTGCCAAAGTGTTGATTTGCAGATATATGAGTTTTAAGCCCCGAATGGTGCCATTTGCACCAAATGTAAGTAACCAAAACGCCCGTGTCTTATATAGGCGGTGGCGGAACCAAAGTGCCAAAGTATCTACTAACTAGGGTGACAGTGCAACTACAATATTTGTGTGATTTCAGCTAGGAGAGTTTTTTCACATAATCTCGAGCAGGAATACTTGGTAGTGGCTTCTTGTCTGGCAGAACCATTCCCGTTCGCGCCTCTGGAGTCATCATCACATCCTTGCTGTAATAATCCGTCCATAGCTGCCCATCGACCACGTACGGGTTCACGATAAGGAAACGAGCGAATTCGTCATTGAGGTTTACCGGGTCCCCATCCACGGTAGGGGGCGCTGTATTCTGAATGCCAAAGTGGACTATCTGGATCCAGAAGTAAGTCATAGTTGTGTGATATGTGCGGCCAGTTGTTTGTGAGCCTTTGCTTTCGGTGATGTATTTCTGTATACCCTCAAATATCATATCCTTGCATGTTCCAGGAATCAGTCAAGACGCTATATCGGCGAGAGACTCCATACCTTTCTGCCTCCCGTATATCTTGAGAATCAAAAACGCAAGTCGGATATGTGTATAGTGATCCCATTGTGGCAAGTCCACTCGTTCGAACTGAGATAGGAACTCTTCCGGTGAAGAGTCTTTGTCAATACGACCTAACCAGTTGTTCAACTTGTGCGCCAGGTTCCCAGGAGATCGTACATCCATCTGATGAGGCAGTGGCTTTGGCTCGGGGGGCTCAGGTATCCGAGGGATCTTCGTACCACCAGAGCGCGCAATAGGAATAGCGAGCCTCAGCCAGTCGAAAGCCTGTGGTAATCCGCTCTCCGGTCCCAGACCTTTGACGAGAGATGTTGGAAAGACGGAGGATATTGTTCCTTTGATAGTACTGGAAAAGGCCAGCCGGATGTCATCGATGGGGAGGGCATTTGGCAAGTCCTGTTTGTTGGCTAGTCTGTGATGCAAAGAAATCAGTCCGGGATGCTGCAGGGAGGATTAAGAAGGACATACATCAAGATTGGCATACTGGGCTTGGGCTCCTTAGAGGGGTCCTGGAGACTCTGCAAGAACGACCCAAGGTACTCGCGGCTCTGGGGCAACCGTTTCCTATCCGTGCTATCTATCATCCACACTAGTGCATCTCCTTCCCGGATATACATCTCTATTATGCCCATAATGTATTCCATCCCGCATCCAGTACCAATATCCCAGCCCGTCATCGGCCTCCGAACGTTATCCGGGTCATCGCTCAAACTACGGGGTATGAAGTCCTCGGTATTGAAACCGATCGTTGGTATAACGGTGACTTCACGCTGTTCTTTGAGGAGATAGAGAAGCGTGGTTTTGCCGCTGTAATCGACCCCAACGAACGTCAGTCGATAATGGTCAGAGTCATCCTTCTGATACAGGCGGTCGATGAACTGGCGAATGAAAGACATTTGTGATCAGAGGGCCATGGTTTCGTGCCCATCCTTGTATATGTATGATATGATTTGGATTCTGACAGTGCGGTAAAACTGGCTGCGGACGGGTTTCATTATCGTGAAGGGTGACCAGTGGTGACAAGAGACGTGGCTGCAACTACGCTGGTATCAAACGTCCACGTATTCAAAATGCAATCCACCACACGTAAAGAGACGACGGAGTTTCCTAGCGCGCTGTGCAGAAATGTCAATCATCCACTACCTCACCTGTCTCATTTGCACAGCCGTAGTCCAGCTTTGCTCGAATAACCCACACCATGTACAGCCTTCAATGAAGGGAAGCTTTATTGCAACCATTCCTAAGTACTAACGCCCAAACAAAGTACCACTACTTAGTCAAGCGAGACGTAAAATTCATCACAAACGATAGTACAAGAAAAGTTCATTAAAGGTTCAAGCAGCTACCCTTGAGGGCGAGGGAAGGGTGATGGATGTATATTGGGGTTTATGTTGTCGAAAAGTGAGAATGCGTTATGTATATGTCACAGTTGAATGGAAGAGGGGAGAAAAAACGCAACCAAGCAGATTCGAGCCAGAGCAAGAAATGAAGGGATTGACGTATCAGTCATAAAGCAAAGACATGACGTGAATGGATCTAGACAAACTGCGAAGCGAGTTGAAGCACGAGTGCGTATATGTGCAGAATGTACATTTGTAGCAGCGGGAAGCGTGAAAGCGGCATCGTAGCAGCAACCAATGCGAACCCGGCCTCGTGTCGTCTCGTGAGCGCCATCGAGGGAGGCGCAGCAGTCGAAGTCGTAGCATCGGAAGCAGAGGCATCTGTATCAACAGTCGAGTCCATATGTGAGTCTTCAAGAGAAGGAGATGAGACAAGTATGAACGAGGAAGGAAGAAGATCGTCTAGTATTCCGGCACCATCAACGGATTTTCGTGAATCGCCGGTAGCACGATCGCCATTTAGTCACGCTTCGCTCCATTCCGAAGCAGACGAAGGAGACACATTCTCATCCTCGTCATCACTCTCAGGCACAGGCGCATTGTCCTTCGTTTCCTCTCCCGAAGATTTTGCCTCACCCGCAGCAGCGGCGGCCTCCTTCTCCTTGGCTTCCTGCTCGAGTCTCTCAGCTTCCTTCTTCTTTCTCTCTTCTTCCTTCTCCTTCAATTGCTGTCTCATCCTCTCTAGTTCCTCTTCCTTCTCCTTCTCAGCCAGACGTTGCTTAACCTTCTCCAGCTCTGCTTCCTTTTTCTTGAGCTCACGCTCTTCTTTTTCCTTCTCCACTGCCGCCCGGCGTCTCCTCTCACGCTAGAAGAAAATACAGGGTTAGCCGAATCGTAGGAATAGATAAGATGGCTGAAAACATACTGCAGCCTTCTCCCTCTGTTCTCTAGCATCCTTCTCCTTCTTTAGCCTCTCGCGCATCTGACGCTCCTTCTCCACCCACTCAACAACCCCATTCGCAGCAGCTTCAGGCTGTGACTTGTTCTTGAGTAGATCTGGGAAGAAAAATACACGTTAGCGAAGTTCAAACCAGTAAAAAAAAAGCAAAATAGCTCACAGCCCTGAAGCGCAGCAACAGAAAACTCTTCCTCCGGAATCCCATCCGCAAATTTCTTCGCAAGTTCGTTCAACATTTTCTTATCTAGGGGGGCCGCTGAGTGTCGGCTCTTCAGCACGCTCTCCGTTGGGGGAGGCGGGCGGTACGCAGTGTTCGACGCACCGAACTGCTCTAACTCATTCAACTTGCTGCTGCTAACACTGCTGCTGGATGCTTTGGATGTTGCAGATGGAGCAACTGGAGTCGTAGGAGGCTGTTCTGGCTCGGCACTGCTAAAGGGGGATAGGAACGACGAGGCAGAGGATGCAAGTGACCAGAGCGATGACGAGGGGCGCGAAGGTAAGGGTGAAGGAGAGGGAGGTGTGGATGTGGTTGGGGTAAGGGGGGTAGGGGTATATGATCTGGATGAAGATGTGGGGGACTTGGGGCCCTCTTTAACCTCGACTGGGACGTCTACGCCCTCGAGTTCGGATTCATCAATGGGAGGCTCATCCTCAGCGCAGGGGAAGAAGTTGCGGAAGAGGGCTTCGGCTTGCCACTTGCTGGCGTTGCGGAACTCGATCCATACATCCATACGTCCAGGCCTAGAAAGTGCAGGGTCGAGACGCTCCAGATGGTTGGTTGTCGCGAACAGGAGACGACCCTCTGCCGCAGCAACACCATCAAGGGCGTTGAGAAGACCGCTGAGACTAAGCGTATTGACATCGCTAAGCTGATCGCGGCGCCTGCGAGACGGTCCAGCCACCTTCTCCCCATTTTCACCATCTTTCTTATCCTTATCCTTGTCGTCGTCAAGCGAGGAGTCATCTCGACTGGTGCTACGTGTGAATGCAGCATCGAGATCCTCAAGTAGGACTACGCAGCGGGCAGGAACACGACCCATCAGCGTCGTGAGGGTCGAGTCGGATATCCATGACGCGGACAGGGAGACGACGTAGATGTCAAGTTGTAGGGCCCCAGCGAGGGCATGGATGAGCGAGGACTTGCCAGAACCGGGAACGCCATGAAGGAGATAACCACGCCGGAAGGGGATGCCACGGTCAGCGTACCACTGTAAGCGTCGGTTAGTCAAAAGTGCCAAAAATACCGAGATACAAAAGCGATCGGGACGAGCACGGAACCGCCGGTATCAGGGCGTGGGAAATTCGGAGGGACATGTGATGCATCGCCCGTTCCCTTTGTGACGCTGTGACGCATCCGGGGCATCACGGTACGACTTGAATTAAGCGTAGATGTGGGGTCGGGGACACACCTTCTCAGAACGCAGGAAATCTTTTGCGTCCTCGAGTAGCATTTCCTTGACACCAGGGTTCAGCACGATGCTCGCCATCGGCCGCTTGTGTCGCGAGTCCGTCCAGCGCCATGAGCCATGAGAGTCAGCAAAGTAGATCTGTATGCGGTGTACAGCTTCAGCTTCATATTCGCGTTTGGCCTGTAGCACGAGCTGCTTGAGAATGCTGTTCGACCTGGCAACGACACTGGAATAGTGAATCAGAACAATAGGTTACCCGAAGCTGTGGTGCCAAAAAGAGTTCTCACCTGATGGACAGCTGTTCACACCCATCAGGCTTGCGCCCGCGCCTAACTCTCAGCCAGTGGCCGCGGTAGAAGATGGTGTGGGTGGTATCAAAGGTAGGCTGGAACACGACTCGAGTTTTGGGGCGGCCTTCGCTGTCAAACTCGCTGTTATAATCTTGGTCCGCTTCCTCCTCCCATTCGTCAATGCCAGATGAGCCGCCGGGCCCAGATGTCCGTGTGGTGGTCTCAAATTCGCGAGAACGCTGCCACTCTGGACGCCGCGACAGCCAAAGCATGAGCCAGTCAAAAGGATAATCCTCTTCGCTGAAGTGAGCTGTGAGGAAGAAAGCTGTAGAGGGGGGTGGGAGTTAGAGCGCTGGGCGGTGAGTCATAGCGCCAAGACTCACAGTTCACAAAGTGAGACCTGTGAATAGAGGGAGGGGTGAGTAGGGAATGCTGTTGAGAACGTAAAGCCATACCAGGCTGAGCTGGATACCCTGCGTGCTGTTTCGACGGTTCCGCCGAGGACAACGAGCTTCATGCCGTCAACGACAGACGAGCCGCCGACGCCGCCTACGATGGGTTGGATGAGGGACTTGAGAGCGTCCATAGCTGTTGATGACAGGGAAGAGAGTCAGCTTGCAAGTCGAGCTGGCTGTGGTGGTCAGGAGAGATGGTCTGGGAGCCAATGTGGCGAGAGTGGTAACGAAGACGGATGAAAGACAAGTTGTAAATAGTAAGGGGTAATAGGCTGTGCAGTGATACTAGGGTAGCTGGAATGACTAGAAATGTTTGTCTGCAGCTGCGGTCCCGGGTGAGTGATGTCGTCAGGTGGGCGCTGAGGACAACGAGGCAAAGAAACAAAGTCAGAACGTGTCACCTCACTGCTTTGACTCAGGGAAAAGGCGCTAAACTCTCATAATCCCCAGGGATATCCTCTCCGGCAAACGGCCCGTCCCATCACCGCCCCTCAGGGGTCATCCGCTCACACCCCCAAGTACATGTTGCTTCTTCACCTCCGCAACTGCGAGATCTGCGACTGTTCAGCAAACGTACTCCACATTCAGCATTCGCAGTACTCGCAGCTGCTGTGCGAGTCCTTATGTGCCAAGATTCCTGCAGCCGAGCGCTTATTTCAAACTCCACCGTTTCCAACCCCGTTCGGGTCCTCGAGCGATTGAAATTAATGTTTGTTCTATGCGACTGATCTCTTTGTTGCAAGATGGACAACTCCAATTGGAGTCAACAAAAAGTTCTGTGATAACCACTTTCCATAAATGGTGTGGAATCCTCTCAGACGACGGCCGCATTATTGATCCCAGATAAGAAGATCAATTACCCATGTATATATGGCAATGCCATGACCTCCCCATTCGACTTCTCCTGCACTGCTATATGGTGTTCCTCCCTTCTATTAGGGAGGTCATGCCGAATGATCAATTGAGGAGTGCTCTTAAACATCTCGAATACCCCTCATATCAAGCAAATAAACAAGACCTCTATTTCATTACTCAAATGATAACTTCAATTTGCATTTGTCGGGCGTGCAAGTACGTCCTATCCGCAAGAGCCAAGCGGAGTTAGAAACCATCTTTCTCCGCTGGGAAAGTACCGAGCTCGCATGGAACCTACCGCAATGAAAATAGCGATGACCCTCTCTCGTCTTATGCAAACTATATCCACATTCACGCAGCACCCTTATTCAGGCACGCGTGACGGGCATGGTTCCCCAGCGACTTACATCATAGCGAGTTGTCGTCGCTTGGAATGCGATCCGTTGGCGCTTTTACCTCTCATTCCAGCTCCGCCGACTAAGGCAACGGGAGAGATATATTCTAGGCTGGTCTCCGTTGTGAAGATCACCAGGTTCTCATTTAAATCGTTTGTTGATTTTGCTCTGGACAGACACCGCCCTTTCATTATCCTGCGTGCTAACCTGATTCTCGACGGCACCGCTAGGGCTCTGGTTCCTCACGGAGAAGGGAAAATGTTTTTTTTTTTCCGACTCTTGAATCACATAAGCCCACAACTCCCATATTGCCTTTCATGCAGACTTTTATTGTCTTCTTAGTAAGTACATCGTGCCCAGCCCAAAGCTCTAAACATTGAAATAGTACCGTATGTGTCCCGCCTCAATGTTGATTGCATGGATGTGGTACCCCTGATCAGCTAACGTCGCGCGTAGGACAATATTAAGCTTCTTCCCCAACTGAATCATTTATGGGAAGCACGCAAGTATTCAAGTCCATTATCATTCAACGGCGATACCAGCGATCAATCGAGGCAACGGGTCAACATCACGTGCTGTATCCCTCCAAGAACTAACCTGGACGCAGAAGCTGTCCCCATTGCATAAAGTCCTTTTTTCCTTTTTCACCTTAAAGACCGGCGTCAGGGAGTATACGTTTCTGCGAATCAAGATTCCTGACGATCTTGCAGCGTTTCCTTCCGTATCAAACATCGCGTATATGCACCCCTGTGCGTAGATGCGGGGATCATCCGTTCTCCTTGCAATCTAGGAAACAACCATGTTGACGTTAATGTTATGGGCAGAAGCAATAACTTGGCGACGTTAGCATACGACTGGCTGGAGAAATCGAGTGAAGGTTATGGGCGTGAAGAGAGGTAAGGTCTCCAAGAAACATGGAACTCGGCTGAAGCCAGAGCAGGTTCGATCTGCTTGCGCATCTAAGTGGTTATAATGGCCCTGTAAAGAATCTGTGAAGCAGGTATACGCTGCAATGGCAACAGGAAGGATGGCCCTCGCTGATGCTCACCGTGAGGTGTGCCTTGTGGAATGTGCGAAGGGGCTTTAAGAGGCAGATTTCCGGTGTGCGCGAATCTCTGCTCGGGTGGAGCGCCCTGTCCCTCACCGTCCGACAAGATCAGTTCGTGCATTCATCTCTCCGCCTCCACTGCTCTACCGAGCAAAGTCAAGTGTTCGACTCCAGTGTCAGCGATGGAGCTAACTCGTACCCCCGCGCTATCGTTCAACGTGAAAATCCTTCCTAGGTATCCTGGTTCTCACGAGCAGACAGAGGTTATGGAAACGTACGATTCCAACCTTCTATGCCCTTTAATCGGATGTTCAGCAACTATATCCTGCCTTTCTGATAGCGAACACCCTTATTCAGGAATCTAGGAAGCTTTGACTGTCCAATGGGATAATCATGCAGTGAAGATCTATATCGAGGACTATCACCATATACCGACTTCGTGGTATCAATCACGGGCGATGCACCAATCTAAACCAGGACATCCTCCTATGAACTATTCTGAGAGTGGGAGCGACTCCCGCCTTGTCTCTCAGACGTTTTCCATAACAAGTATTTGCGGTACATCCTTTGTGACACAAGAATATGAGCTTGGGGGTGAAAATGTACATATTCAGAGCACAAATCGCGCCGCCGAGACGCAGGCAACCTCCCGAGGTTGGAACGAGTCCTATGTGGGCCCCCATATGGATAGTATCGACGACAATAAAAGACTCGGACTCATGGAGGGGCCGTGCACTTCGATCATGGCTTGTGACAAAGTTGTTGTCGGTACTCATCATAGGGCGTGTCCCATGGCGCATGTCATGGGGCTTTAGGACGTGGTGTATTTCTGGTGAGTGCGCCACAAGATGCTTCATTAAGGTATGCGAACTGAGTTATAAACAGAAGCGACAGCTTGAATGTTACCAAGCGTTCTGCGGCTCTGCTTTCACAATTGAGCTTGGGCAATGGAACCTAAATGTCACCTCTTTTGGTAGTATCTGGGAGCTGAACGTCATGCTGGCAGAGCTAAGTATAAGAGGCTTTCTCAAGCCGCCGGTGGGGCATCATATTCAAAAGTGACTGACGGATTAGAACCATGGTCCCCGGCTTCGAATTTGTTTCAAGTTAACGTACATGTTGTGCCATGGACTTGAAGTGACAGGGATCTCTCGCCAATTAGGATCCACAGATAGATGTGGCAAAATCCGCAGTGAAGGTCCTGGGAGACCCGAGCGTCAAAGCATGCCTATAAAATCGCACCCCAGACGGGGATTGCGTGTTGACAGGCCGTCAGATTCTAATGTCTCCAGTACCTGCCCCCGCTCCTGACGCGCAAGCTGCTTTGAATGATGCCTATCTGACACTGGAAGCCTCGAAGGAGGGTCCAGGTAAGGTAGAGCAAGCCTTCGATGCCATCGGTAGGTGTTGGTGATCGTTGCCTCCTGCTCCGGAAACCGACTGTTATTCTTTCATGTATGTAGGGAATGCTATCGCGTCTACCAGCGAATCACCTACGTTATCGTTTGTGAACGAATTCTATACTGCCAATCGTGCCGTCATTACCACTGCCGCTGCCGGGTTTGCGTCACTTGACAATAAAACCATTGATAGCGCTATATCTGGATTCACGGAATCGGTCAAGGTTGTGATGAAAGGCCTTGACGGCCTAAGCCAAGTCCATCCTTTTATTGGAGGTATGTCTGGGATCTCAAGTCTATTCCTTTAGATGCGCGCTCACAAACACATCAGTTGCCGTCGTCGCATTCAAGCTTGTGGTGACACTTGATATGACGAGGAGGGAGAACAACCAGAAAGTCATGGCTGTCAAAATTCAGATGCAGCAGATGATGTGCACCCTGTTCCAGTATGTTTTGGCCTGCTCTCGCCCTCCCCAGGGTTAACCACGGAACAGGCTGCGTCGAGTTAAGGACCCAGACGAGGTCGGACCCAACGGCATGGTCCTGAAAGATCGTATGCAACCTTTGATGGAGCAAATCGCGCGAGACATCAAAGAGTGTGGTTCGGCTTGTGATGTCTACTTGAAGAAGAGCTTTATCGGTGGGTACGCCGCTCATTGTCTCAGGCTGGGACTCATGCCAAGTAGCCAAGACGTTGAAATCCAAGATTTACCAAGACCGCTTGGCGCGCTATGCTGCACAGTTTGCGGACTATCGAGACCAACTCGATAAGGCTCTTACTGTCCACATCGCTCTTGGAGTCGATGTAGCCAACCAGAAGTTGGATACTCAGTCGTCTGACCTTCAGTCCATCAAAGGCAAGCTCGATCTGCTATTCGAGAAGCTGGAAACCGCACGCGAAAGGGCGGTCCACGATTTCATTGAAAAGAGTGGAGGTGCGGAGGCGGTTGTCGAGCGCGACGATCTTATTCAAGTCCTTGTCGCAAAATCCGGAGAGACGATGGACAACCTGGTCGATGAGAGTCCTAGCAACGACAGTCACATTGACTCCGTCAAGGAGAAGTTGCAAAAGGAATTGTCAGAGGATATAGACCTGGCATTGGAGAAGAACTTTACGCTTTTCGACCGCAAGCTCGAAATTCAAGAACGTAACACCAGGGAAGCCTTGGAGAAACAGGGTCAGTACATGGAATATATGGTCAGCTTCCTCTCCGGGGGACATGACAGGATCAAAGATACTGTATGTGCCGTTTCGAGAATTGACAAGTCCTTCGTCCCTCTGATGAATATTATAGGATCTACAAAATCTATGGAAAGAAATGGTGTGTTTTCTTGCCTCATGGAGACGCTTTTCCGGCACAGCTCTGACCTGGCGCCTGACAGGGTTGGAAAGGAAGCGTCAAGGCCCGCCACTTAGTCTTGGCCCTTCGTGATTACTTCACCGATAAGTTCACTTCCAATGCCCTGGTCCCGAGAGGCAGTGAAACCTCCCCAGTGAGAGTGGCAACGCCAGAGCCGACATCGATCACTACAAACGGCTCTGCAATCCAGCCCCTTCCCGGTCGTCCAGCGTCAGGCGATGATCGATGGGCGCTACCGTACCTCACTGTTGCCAACCTCCAATCAATTTTGGAGGCTATCGACGATGATGGGACTGGATTTGTGAGTATCAATGAAGCAAATGCATTCGCAGTTGAACGTCCGAAGGGTTGGAGGTGCGTGTGCTTCCTCTCAGTCTTCTGTCATTAGGCTCAGCGTCAATCAAGCTTACTACACTGGGTTGCATTCTGGGCGAAGGGTAAGCGTTAAGCTTTTGGCCGTTTCTCTATTCGATATGGCTGAACATCAATCTTCACAAAGGCTGGGAAACGAGTCTTGCGGACTATAAAAACAAGATCATTCTCATCCTCAGAGAGATGGATCAGCTCCGGGAGAAAGTTCTTCAAGAAAATCGGGGTTATGCCGATAGCTATCTTCGACAACGCGCTATCATCGTCATAGAGTTCATCCTACGGTCAACCAGAGCCAGCCAGGAGTCCAGTCCAGTGTGCCAAGAGCTCGTCTCGCTTACGGAGGCCTACGTGGGTGCGGAAGAAGAGAGACTTCGACAGAACCTAGAAGGAATAGAGTATGATATTGATAGCGCCGCGACTGTTACACTTGTTACTGGGCCTAGAAGGATCGGACGTGTATGTTGATCATCTTTCAAATCTGTGATTCTGTTAACGCGTCGTCGCAGTATTTGTTTCCTCTCTTATACCTGACGCTCAAGCGACATCTCGGAGTTTTCCATTATGCCTGCAGGCGCATCGTCGACTCCGAGGAGTTCCCAAGCATGTCTACAAGCCTTCGGTCGATTTTGGATCTTGTCGAAGAACGCGTTCAAACTCTCAAAGGTATGGACACGCGGCTCATTCCTTCATCGATTGCTTATGATTACTCTGTCCAGCGGTCGCCAAACAAACACATGTTGATCTTCATGTACACCTGGAAACATTTTCCTTAGGCATGGTAGGCTGACGATTGAACCTCTGACTTGTGGACAAAAGCTAATGAGAGGCGTCCGTAGTACCACGACTTTGCGCTGAGTGCGCGGAAATATGGCTCTCAAGAAAGCCTCATTACAACCTGGCAGGATACATCGAAGACTAAGAGAGAGATTGATGGACCCGAGAGCTTTGGGCATCCGGAAAGCGGCAGCCCGATCTTCTCTGACCCTGACTCGCAGCCGGACTATGGTATAGTTTGGCGAAACTGGCCACCTCACTCCTTCGACACAAATACCTACCGTGGTGCGATTGACGGATACTGGACTGGTCGAGTCTATACCCGAGGGAAAAAAGTCAAGTCCCGTCATGGATTCGGTTTGGTCCAGCTCAAGATCGAAATCGACCCTGAAGATCGTCGTGTGCTGAGGGGATTTGCTGCGATGAGCACTGGGAACCATTCAGTATATGGTCGGAGACGATGGGTCAAGGGTGAAGGTGGGGAGTCTGATGAGTTCGATATGGTCATGCCGAGTGACGGTGATAAGTCGGTGAGGTTCGTCGGGAGGCGAGTCGAAAGAGATGAGGAGCTCGTTGGAGAGTGGAGAAGTTTTTCTCAAAAGGAGGATGCAAGGAAGGCGTATGATGCTTATCCATTCAGCACTGTCCCTCCGACAAATGGTCAAGAAGCAGCAAGTAGCGCGGCAAAAAGTAACACCCACAAGAAAAAGATCAAGGCCTTCATATTCCGTCGTACCCCCGTGGAAGTGTGGGGGTTTCGGCACATCCTGGATGAAGATGAGAACAAAGCCAAAGTTCGTTGGAAGTTCCTCCGTGAGGCCGTTCTGCATCTCGTCCGGCAGCACCTTTGGTCCCGACGTTACTTCCAAGCCTGGAGTGCAGATCGGCGTGCGTTCCTCGACTACTACAGGCGCCATTGGTTGCGCCGCCGCAGATTTACGATCCATAATCCTCTTACTCGGGAGGAGAAGGACGACTGGCGGGCCTTGGAGCTTCGTGTGCCACCGGCAATGATCCGTCTTTGTGTGGAATCTATGGTCTGGTCTCTGCGCAGGCTACCATTCCATTAGTACGTTCTTTGACTGTCCCCTGTATAGCTGGATACTCAACCACGTTCCATAGCGGCGTAACATGCGATGGGTGTGGTGGGAGTCTCATCGAACCTCGTTTCATTTGTTTGACATGCATGGATCCCGAGATGTCCAGCTCGTTCAATCTTTGCTCTCAGTGCATCAACAAACCTGCCGAGCGAGACACGTTCAGTCACACTGTCGGCCACACATTGGTCAAATCCCGACAATACATACCTGGCTACTCGTTCCCCGGGATTATCAACAGAGCGAGGCAAATGACCGTAAATTTGAAGAAAATATTCACCGAGTTACTATCCGAGGAGGACCAGGATATGGATGAGGCTGATGAACGCCGCAGTAGCACGGCAGATGACTCCGAGTTACTGTGTGGTTCCTGCGCGAGGCCCCTGGACATTCCGTGCTGGGCTTGCATTACCTGCTGTGAGTCTTACATCCCGCTTCCTTGGTGGATGCAACTAATGGCATGTTCAGCACCAGAGACATATATATGTAATGACTGCGAGGAGAAAGAATTACCAGTACAGAAGGATGGCCCGGGTTGCGCAGATCACAGCCCTAGTCATCCCCTGATCCGACTCCATAACCTAGAGCCAGCACGCTTTGAGCGCGAAAAGGTGGATCTCACCGTGGCGCGCGTTAACGCCTTGGAGACCGCCGTCGACCAGAGGTTTGGAACCCTGGAGTCACGTATCACCTCTCTCGAAAATCGTACCGCCGGTCTCGAAACTCGCATCGCCAATCTCGGAACGAATATTGAGGCGCACCTAACCTCGAAATTGGAATCCTTGCTCAGGAGAATTGCGGTGCATTTGAATGTCCCCGATCACGACAAGCTAACACAGGATAACGAAACCGTTGCTCGCGGAGGCGACCAACCCCGAACTGAAGTCCAAGTCGATTCGTTGCTCAAGGAAGTCAAGGAAGGCTTCACCAACTTATAATTTGCCTTGACCTCTGGGCATGCAATGCCGTAGGTATTACCCAATGTATTTAGCTCCGTTCTTCCTTCTCTTGTTTTATGCCGTATTCTTTGTCCATTTTTTTCAGTTCAACTCCTAATTATTCGTCTGCATTTTGCAGCGGGATCAGGACGAGGTGTGAGGATTTAAGCAGCGTTGAGGTACAATGCCCAGTCTCTTCCTACTTGTCCATACAGAAGTCGATTGTTTATAACCGTAACCCACGCACCGGGAACTCTAGTCTACTTCACTCCTAGCATCGTCAAAAATTGACGTCAGTTGACTTCCAATCCACCATTTGTGTTGTTTCCAGGAGATACATTTGTGAGGTTATAATTGGAGAATCGTGGGCCTTAGGTTATATCTTCCGGATCATTGCTGCCTTGCTCGGTGATTTCGTGACCGCGGTCCTAGCATCTGGGGCTCTATTTGGGGTGTAAGGCGAGCTCATGAATAAATGGAAGATGGAAGGAGGTAGTGCGGGAGGATCGAAAAGACGTACAATTTCAGGGTATTGTGCTTTGCTTTTCGCAGTAGTATGTGTCACAAGTTTGACGACTGGGAGGAGATGATCGTCATTAAGGAGTATTGATGTCTGGACTGCCTGTGAGTGTATGTGAGTGCAATCATGAAACAAGTTACAGTACAATCCAATCCATCTTCTGGTCTCTATATTTCTGTTAATGTTACTTTTTTTGCTTCTGTCCATTGATATCTAGTTTTGTGCCAGCGCTTTTTTATGAAGCTCTATAGGATTCATCCCCAGACTCAATACCCGAACTCCCTCCCGTCCCATCCAACTCCCTCGTGTTCCTGTCAGCAGTGATTCGCGCTCTAAACTCCTCATTCATGTGCAAATCCTTCTTCGAATGCCCCTATACACCTCCTATTACTCCCGAACAACATCTTGACTTGCTGAACATCATTTCTGCCTTTTCCAAATCTTGCGCTTTGACAAGCCAGACTTTTGCAAGGCTCATTTTCATTGGTCCATTTTGAATCACCCTCTCCCCCGACATTCCCCGGTTAATATGGGTGTCTAGTTTAATGCAACGTATGTAATATCATCAGTTGGTAGTGGGTTCTAGTTGGGTCGTAAATTGCTATCTCTCCGCGACCCCGTGAAGTGTATCTCAATGCTGGAATTGGACGAGGACTCCACGACATCAGTGGAACAACTGTGGGGCATTGAAGCTGTTATGACCCGCTGATCCGTGCACGAGGATTGTAGGCGCGGAGCATGCAGGAGAAGGTTGAAACTGAGAAACGCCCCTCAACGCCTGAGGTTGGAATGGGTTCAGTCTGATATGCATACAAGCGGCTACAGTGACCACAAGAGTCCCTGAAGCAGAAGGATACTGCGACCACAAGCCGTCAAGGCGGTTTCCACCAGCGCTAGTGCTCATCACCGGGGCCCGAGAAGAGACGTGTTCCCAGTGAGCCACTGTTATGATTTACGCCAACGTCGAGTAGTTTTCTTTACTCGCAAAATATGTTTTCTATTTCTTTAGTCTCAATTTGTATTTGTATTTTCTAGTCTGNGAAAGCTCGTTGGTATTTCCTACGTGAGGCTATCTTGTGCCTCATCCGATCTCGACTCCGATCCTGGAGTCACATCAAAGCCTGGGGTGCAGATCGCCGTGCATTCCTTGATTATTATCGGCGCAATCTGTTATGTCAGTACGAGTTTGCGATCCACAGTCCTCTTAATCCAGTGGAAGGAAAGCAATGGTATAATCTGAAGTCTCACTTGCCTCCCATGTTCATCCAACCCTGTGTGGAGATGTCACTCTGGTCTTTGGACAGACTCCCAATCCACTAGTGCGTCCCTCGACTGCCTCTTGCACAACCGAGTATGCATTCATACCACACAGTGAACTCAGGTGTGATGGTTGCCGCCGTCGTGTCATTGAAGTTCGCTACATCTGCTTGACATGCACGGATTACAACGTGTCATACTCATTCAACCTCTGCTCCAAGTGTATGGACAAGCCTGTCAGGTGTAAAGGGCCTCCCATTGTTCACACCGTCGATCACACATTAATCAAGTGTCGGCAATACGTTCCCCTTTACTTGACGCCCTGGCTCATCAACAAGGCTAGGACAATGACTACTCGCTTGAAAAAGACGTTCCTCGAGGTGCAAAGGGGGTGGCAAAGTGTGCCTCAGTTTGCACCCGGTTATATCCCGTTTGCGCCTTCTTCTGGCCCGTTTGCAACTTCTGGCCTACATATTCCTCCTTACCTGCCTGCTCCTCCTTCTGGCCCGTTTGCACCTTCTGGCCTGCATGTTCCTCCTTCTTACCCGTCTGCTCCTCCCCCCGTCCCGTCTACCCCTCCCCCTGTCCCGTTTGCTCCTCCCCCTGTCCCATTTGCTCCTCCCTCCGTCCCGTTTGCTCCTCCCCCCATCCCGTTTGCACCTTCTGGTCCATATGCTCCTCCTTCTGGCCCATTTTCCCCACCTTCTACCCCGTTTGCTCCATTCTCTCACAGTCGACCCTTTCCACCTGCTTTCGGTTCCATTCAACCACGGTGCGGTTGTTGCATGTTCCAGGTGATGATCCCGTGCTGGGTTTGCGTCATTTGTAGTGAGTCTCATGCCCTGCCCTTTTCGACAAGGTTAACCACCAAGACGTTCAGCACCAGAGACATATATTTGCAATGCGTGCGAGGAAAAAGAATTTAAGGGAGTGTTACTACCTTCCAACCACTCGTATCATTACCTCCTCCGGCTTCATAACACGGAACCGGCCAGTTTTGAACGCGAAGAAGTGGACCCTATCGTGGCACGAGTTGACGCCTTAGAGACAATGGTTAACAAGAGGTTCGAAGACCTGGAATCGCGCATTACGGATCTCGAGACGAATATCGAAGCACTCTTAACCTCAAAGTTAGAAGCCTTTTTCAGGAAGATAGCAAAGCTCCCTGAGGTTGATGGAGGCGATGGAACACAGGACAGCACGGGTATTATTGATAGTGGTAGTGATGAAGGTGAGGGAACACAAGACAGCAGGATCATTACCGATAGTGATGGGGATGAAGATGAGGGAATACAAGACGGCAAGGTCGTTGCCAATATTGATAGTGGTGATCAGCCCCAGGACGAAGCACTGGTTGATTAATTGGGTCACAATGGATTTTGTGACTGACTTCGATTATCCTGCTTTCTTTATCCGCTCTTGAACTGCTGTGAGCTTGTTTCCTGTACTTGATAGCCGTACTCTCTCTCGTTCCATTCTACTCGCGAATATCCTTTCTGTACCTCTTCGCGGCCTAAAACCTTGGTTCGTTTGTGAATTCTCCCTCGAACGTCCTATACAACTCGTAGTTACTCCTTGTACAACACCTTGTCTTGGTAAATTCAATCTCATACTTTCGCAAACCAAACCTCCGCTCCCTCCTTCCCAGTCCCACTCGGCTCAACCGCATCAGGACCCTCCATACCCCAAAACCCACCCCTAAACGCCAACCCTTCCTCCCCCTCAGACTCACGATCATTCCGTACCACCCACTCAATTTCGAAATGCTCATCAAGGCCAATAAGCATATCCCCATTGTCCTCCCATTCTACTCTTTCCCCCTCTGCAACACTCAAGACCCGCTGCGATGTTGATCCAACGTCTAAATCCAGATCGGAATAAGTGACGCGAGGGGTAGGTGTAGTCATTGCGTAACCCTCGCGCTTCCGAACCTCCGCATTTGACCAGAGGATGGTGACATTGAACGTGTTTGCGTTGAAGTGTTGTATGCGGAGGTGTGTCGAGAAAGAGCGGTCCCAGGGTACGATGAATGTTGGGATGGAGAGGTTCGTTTGGGAAAGGATGCGAGTAACGGGGAGACTGGTTAACAGAGCTTCGCAGTGTGCGTGGTGGTGATGTGTAAAGTGTGATGGTGTGGAGGAAGGGACGAGGCAGGGTTGAAGCGTACCATATGTCGGGTGGTGGTATGTTCCTGATGCGAGAGCGTCGAAAGGTGCGGATGGGGGGGTTGGAGGGTCAGGGCGAGGTGTGAGGATTCGCGAGGTGTTGAGGTATGATGCCCATATTTCTTCGTACCTATATACCAGTATTGGCCAAGAGTAGGTTGATTACCCACGGCCCACGTACCTGGAATTCCAGTCTACCTCGCTCTCAGTATCGTTGAACAGTATGTCATCGATTATCCTCCACTTGGCAGCTTCCATCAGCCAACCACCATTTGCATCATTGCTCAGCGACACGATTGCAAGGTTATCGTTCGGAAGTCGTGCTACTTGGGTTTTATACCCAGGATTGTTGCCGCCGTGTTCGATAATTTCGTGGCCGCGGTATGAGTAGCGCCATTGGCCCGCACCGTAAGTTTTGGGACTCTGTTAACCATAAGACAAGCGCATGAGCAAACGGTCGATGGAGAGGGACGTACAAGGTCGGGGTATTGTGCTTTGCCTTCGGAAACCGTGACGCCGGTTGCTGCGTGTTCGACGACCGAGGAAGGTATAATCGTCTCGTTTGTAAACGGGTGTCGGCCATCGTTAAGAAGCATTGATGTCCACACTGCCTGTGAACATATATGAATACATGGTCATGGGATCAAGATCGGTATAGGTACACACCAAATCTCGAGCTGATGAAAGTACACCTCCCGCTCCAGCCCATATCCTCTCCTGTCCAGGTCTAGCAAAGTACGGCACAGTCGCTCGCAAAGTGCCGTTTATGCCTCGGGTGAGATCACGCATGTGGTATTGAAATCCATCAGCAAAGGTCCCTCGTTCCTCAGCCTCTTTGACGCTGTAAGTCGAAGAGGACATGTTGAGCGGGCGAAAGATGTGTTGGTCGATGTACGACTCGAATGTCTGGTTGAGGAGAAGCTCTGGGAGGTAGGACAGAGCTTCATACATGAGATTATTGTACTGGAATGTTTGCCTAAATTCGGCAGAGGGACGAAGGTGGCGCATTGTAGAGATCTATACAGTATGTGAGAAGAAAAAAAGGCATGATTGATGATGGGCGTACCATCTCGCGAACGCCGCCCTCCCTTGGGGTGCCAGAAAAATCGTGGCGAGGCAACCCAACGCGATGGGAGAGCATATCTTGAATACTCGTACCCCTGTCCATATCCTCGTCCATGAGTTTCCAGACATCTCCAAATATGTCGCGAGCCTTGGTCGTCCATTTGAGTTCCTTCCCGCGTTCCTCGCGCAGAGTCGAATTGTTGATGAGCAGCCCAACGGAGTAGGCCAAGAAAAGCTTGCTATTCGACGCGATGGCGAATACGGTATCTGGGGTGACTGGATCCCTGCGGGCGTTTGCGATGCCGTAGGACCCGAACTCGTGATGCCATCCTGTTGCAGAGGTATTGTCCTTCCTTACCACGGCCACGGCAAGGCCGGAAGAGTTCCAACGCGAAAGCAGAGAGTGGATGTAATCTTCTGTTCGTGGGGTGATCAGCCGTTGCGGCTCTGCAAATTTAGCCTGGGCTGCATATGCAGCGAGGGGGAGGACTAAAAGATGTCCAGGCAACATAGCCCGGGAAACGCCGATTATTTCACCTTTGAAATCACAACCACCAGTCGCACGTTCCCACAAAAACCGGAGTGGTCAGACCCTCGGTCAGCTGGCCATAATGATAAAGAGGCGTGTACATGATTCACAACGCGGTGAGGATGAGACGGTCGCAAGTCTAGAGGTGGACACATGCAGAACAAAAGATATGAGCCCAGTGGGCGTGGGCGTCCATTGATGAGGGCTACTTCTGGAAGAACCGCTGCAAGGGAGTGGACAAAAGATGGTCAAAACATATATTACAGCTCGCAATCAACATGTGAACGCTATTCAGAGAGATGGATAAGTCGCAATCATTTGATGCGCCTGGGCACTCATTGAATCACCCTCAAACCGAGCACCGATATGAGCGCAATACTGGGTCTTCGATAATAGTGATCTGGCTCTGTGAAACGAATCTTCCAAGGGGGTGTGGCGCGATCCATTGCAGTAGCAGGAAGATAGGCTGAAGGGAGCGAGGAAGCTGTTGATGGATAGGCTATCAAAGAACCAGGCGAGTGTGCTTTTGATTATGAAATGTCGCTGCGAATTTCGCAGACCAGTAGACGCAAGGAAGAAAAACGTACATGTATCGTACAGATATTTTGTTTTGGAATAGATCAACGCACGGGCGTAGTTTGTGAGCGAGGCCGTCGTTTACGAGCCTACTCACCTTGGAAGTGCTCAAGGAATGCAGGTGATAATACTCGCACCCGGGTTCGCTCATGAGCTTGCGTTGGTTTGACCGTAAAACAATGGCACTTGATACGCTCGTGACGAGTGCCAGTCGCGGAAATGGAAGGATGTGAATGATGATAGGGGTTTTCCAGTGCTTGGGATGGGTTGAGAAGTGGGTTAGGAGGATGACGGCATCTTCGGTGAAGGGACAACTCATAACTGAGATAGGCTACATTTCGAACGGTAGTACGTCCCTGACATAAGAGGTTTGAAATTTGAGGAAGGAGGGAGAGTATGATGTTGGATTCGAAATACTGTGCATTCAATCGGAAATCACGGCGCACATTAATCTTGCCAACTTGTACCGTGTGGAGAGTGCATGGAATCCGACATAGCCAACAGAAAACGCTCTATAGGCCTCCCAGGCTCTAGGAAACTGCTGGAGGAGCTGGGATCCTCGCTGGTAGCATTGCGCCGTCTCGTTGGCGAGCTTTCTGAGGGCCTCGATTTTTGTGATGCCATTGGAGATGGCACTCATAGAAACGAAGTTGAGCTTTTCACCTGCAACTTCTTCCTTGTAAAACGATAGTAGATCACTAGATGACACTAAAATTAGACAAGACCACATATGAATGAACCCTATGACACCCACTTCACATGGTCAATGTAGTACATAAGGTCGGGAACAACTTGCATCCAGGGTTTTAGATCCAAGTCTGGAGGGAAGGCTATGATTGCATATGCTCGTGAGACCCCGGTCATGCTTCGAGTAAACTGGGGGAATCCTGGTGCCATTGAAGGCTGGATCTATGGGGAAGTGAGTACTAAGGCGATACACTTGGATAGTCACTGACCTCCATGTCCTCAATAGTACTATCGATGATCGTTGAAGTAAGACCATCCATCTCCGCGGTAAAAATGAGACTAGAGGGGATGGTCCCCCAATGCTGGGGAATCTCACGTATCATGGTCACGATCTGATCGAGGACCTGGTAGCGTTGAGGTTTCTGGTGAATAAAACAATGGAAAAAATCCTTCAAGCCGTCGGAATAGACCTCGTAACAATCATCGATATGAGTGAGAAGCGCAGTCCACACCGCGATAAAGACACGCGTGGAGTAGTTATCCAGGTGTCTATAAGCGGTGTCGCCGATGGCAATCCCGACATTGAGCGGTTTCATGAGAAGCTCCATGTCAAAGCCCCGTCTCGTCGCGTCGGCATAGCAGGCAGCACGGTAAGACGGATCCAGGCAGATATCGCGGGGATATATGATGTCGCACTGATTAAGAAAGTCGGTCAAAATCGCCTTAATTTCCAGCATGGTTGAAGGGGACATTGGGGTCTGCATTTCTTCCTGCGTCTTGTGATCAGCATTTCATCCTGAGGCCTCATGCGACAGAGCTCATATAACATACCTTATCGGAGGTCATTGGGAAGCCCAGTAGTTTGAAGGTTCCTTGGAGATGGGGTTGGCTGCTATCTTCGGTCCTGGAGGATCCTTATATTCGTGTGTTGTCGGCGATCTGAGTGCGCCGAAAGTACCAAAATGAGGACCTCAGTGTGGTGGTATTTCGTTCTGAGTGTCAAAGTGGGCAAAGGCATGACCCCAGAATTACGGGCGTGGAGAAGTCGGAGCTGCTGGTACTCCAGTACTCGGTGGTCATGTTAGCCAGAACCGAGGTTCCAGCCCGGCCTCACCTAATTTAAGCGCTGATCAATGGTTGGTTTCTCTTCATCAGAAAGCAAATTCACACCGGAACCCCTTCCTTCCGTAAAATTTGCCAACAAAGCTAATAATATATGTATAGCCACTGTTGATAAAAACCAATCTACATCAAGGCGGACCGTTGAAAGCTTAACATTGACCAGTAGGAGATTCGGAATTCGAAGATCCGCCGGCGCGACTTCCGTTGCTTCCTTCACTGCTTTGGGAACTGGAGACAAACGGTATCCGATCCCAAATCAAGGTCAGATAGCTCGGAGTGCTGGGGTGAAGATACTTCAGGCAACAAAATATTAGTCGGGGGAGGAGAAATGTGGTCAGAACGTTGTTGCGAGGGTGAGGATGATGATTCGTGGGTCCCACTAACGTGGGAGGCTAGGTAGGACTGCGCGGCTGCAGACGGACCTAGGGGAAACTGGCGGTTGGACGGGGTGGTATTTGTGGATGTGATCGGGGAGTCTGCATCAGGCCGATATTCGCCTATTTTTAGAGAAGGACTGGGATCGAGTGGCAGAGTAATGATAAATGGTGTGAATGGTGGCAGAGTCAGGGGACGGAAGGCCTGGGAGGGAGAGGTGCTCGAGGGAGATGACGGGAGAAGCTCACCGCCATCTTCTGAACTAGGTTCCAGTGGGAGTGACTGCGAAAAAGGTGGACTTAAGGAAACAATTGGAAGATTAGATGTGGGTAATGACCCAGACGGCGTGTTATGGCTACTGGCAGAGGCGGACTGTAATGATGATACCTGGGGTGACGGAGATGTTGCAACTGGTAACGTGCTTGGAGTAGCTGTTGTGGAAGGCGAGGTATCATGACTGGCGTGTGCAGCCGACATGGTGGATTGCCAAGTTGAGTTAGTGGACTGTAGAGATATTAATGGTTAAGTTTCGTGCAGGATTTTGTAACAACGATCAAGCAGGCGGACCTTATCCACGGCATGACAGTCGGAATGGGTGCGTTGTTGCAAAGCAAGAGTTTCCGGACGTTGTTCTACCTGGGTTCTGCAATCATCGACCCTGCGCACAGAAGTATCATCGAGCCCAGTATCGTGACTTTCCCCCTCAGGAGCAGAGGATTGACCAAGACCGTGGGGCCTACGTGGTCGACCATTTGCATCGAGATTATCAGAGTCTGAGTGTTCGCTGCTGCTGGTTTGTCTAAGAGGAGGGTGTTGTGCGGGAACAGGGATGGGACTCGCTTGCCCTCGCCCACGCCCGGCAAAAGATCGTCGACCCATGCCCTGGAGTAGAGGTGGATAAAGGTGGTCAGACGGAAGCTAGCTTTTGGCTCGGCTGACATGGACTGATACACCTACACGTCTCAAGGCGATAGCGATTCCAATGGCGCCGACAAGTAAGATGAGCATTGTGGGAGATGGTGAGGTGGAGAGGAAGATTGGAAAAGGGGTTGGGGCTCTGCGAGGTAGTGTTGCTGCGGGCTGAGCCAACTGCAGGTTCCGCTTCTTGGGGCGCCTGTCGGTCTTCTGGGCCGAGCACCATTGAGCTGCGACACGAGGGATTTGTTAGAATGAAGATGCTTGAGTTTGGTTTGTGACTCGCTCTATTCAACCAAAGTTCCACCCACCATGGGGTGTTCTTTGACCAACAACTGGATTAGAACGTGGGGATTAAACTGACCGTGCAGTATGAAATACTGGAAAGTAACGCGATGGTTGATAATGCGATCCCGACGATAATGAAGTGAAGTCCATGGGCTCCTTTCTTTAAGTTGTCTAACAGCCAGAGCGAACTTTCCTGTCAATTACGACACCTTCTACGACATATCAAATCTGGATTTGTGCTGTGCCAGACAGGTAGGCAAACACCTTTATCTTAGACCACCGAGGTAGCTTAACTGCACGCAGATCAGGTAGACTAACACCTCTTCTAAATACTCGATCCCAAATTCTCTAGTGTGACCTGACCACCATTCATCCCTCACTTTGTCAAGCTCCAGTGGTTGAGAGCCGGGAGAGTGATTCCGAGGGGTGTGAGGTGCCCACCCTTGCTCATACCTATTCACCCATTCTCTGTTGTTATGACCATGGCGTGCGCACATGGGATCTATCCCATCTCCAACAATCCCAAACCGGCGCCGTGAGCTAAGCTCTGCTTGGCAGCTTTCTTCAACCAGTTTCTGCCTGCATCGTTGCTCGTTGATACGGTTGGGGGCTTTTGTTCAGGAAGCCGGGATTTGGGCTTTAAATACTGAGCTGTTGTCTCTTTATCCGATAATCTGGCCTCCCGCGTATGAATGGTGTCACGGGGTAAGCTACGTGTGGATGGCACGAAGGATGGGAGGGAAAGTATGACGTGCGAATTCAAAATACTATGGATTCAGCCAGAAACCATGACACACATTGACCCTGTTGAGCAAGGATGTTGATGTAGTGTATCCGTGGTGATAACGAGACGCCCAAGCGAAAAATGCAATCTGGAATGAGTATGCAAGAAGATGGGGGGAGACGCAGAAAAGAGGGCCGGCAAAAGCCGAGGGCTCTCTGCGTCTGCCACCATGCTCAACATCTTCGCCTGCTGCCTGGGCAGGAGGCGCTCCCACCCATCTGTCAGTGAATACAGCTTGAATTGATGACCTGCTCTGATGTCGTGTAGAACCAGCCAGATGAACGCACCTATCTCATTCCCACAGAACCACAGCCGTACGCACACCACAACCACTACCACCAGCGGTCACTCACCCACCTTATTTCAGTGCCACCATCGACGATGACGCCGCTCGCCGGCAACGCGCCCTCCAAGACCGTCTCACAAACATCGTCCGCGCAAAAGAGGGGTCCGTGTTCCACTTACCCTTGTTATTTCTAATTCATAGATTCCATCATTCCCCAGAAAAATGGTCAACCTTCATGCCCGCCTCCCGTTCAATCTCCACAACCGCAACCTCTCCGCCACCCTAGACCCCTCCTCTTCCCGTTCAGCTTCCGACTCCCTCCTCGTCTCCCCGACCTCCCCGCGTTATCCCATAACATACGCCGTGTCCCAGACCCACTTTTATAGCAGCCCCTTGGCGGATTCGCGTCACCCCTCCGCCTCGCGCTCCTCTTCTGTTGCTACTGACCCAGAAGGCACAGGACATAGAGATGCACGAGACGGAGACGAAGATGGAGAAGGGGGCGGTGGCGACACGGATGTGGATGCGGAGAGAAGTGACGCAAATAACGATCGGACCCCTATTCTCAATTTACGTCTGGTAAACCCTGGGGGTGTAAGGAACAGGCTTGCCCTTGCGGCGCGTGGTCGGTCTCCATTCAAGTACTCGAATGGCGGACCTCAAGGACAGGTGGGAGAGGCTGCTCAGATCGTTACAGGCGTAGGTGCAGGTACAGCTACAGGGCCTCAGAGTATACCGTCGCCATCCCCAAAATCGGATTTGTTGGAGAGTGTTACTTCCCCTTCGAGCACCGTTGTGCCTGTTACTTTTACACCTCGGAATGATGTACGTTTTCTCTCTCGTGCCTCTGGTTCGACTGCATCGCTGATTTCACCCACGTGCAGCCCGAAGTGGGCCAACCCCAAGTATCCATCTCCCCGGCCTCAACCTCCAGTTTCAAAATTCAGGAGACAGCGCCCCTCGTCCTTGACTGGGAGACATAGACCCGCTTACCAACAACAACCAACCGCATATTGACACGTTATGAACTTGATACGAACCCCACCTTCCCCTTCCAACCCCCTCGCATCCAAAATCAGTACTCTGACTCATTACTCGCAATTTCAAAAATACTACTGGCCCCTGTATCTATTTCTACCCCACGTCACGTACAATCCGTATACAAATCACGTATCATACAAAGGACAGCTCACAAACTTGTTTCTCCTTTATTTTTTTTTTCACTTCAAACTGCATATGATGAATGGTTCTTTGTGACATCTATACAATCGTTCGTTCATTATTCCCATACGCTTTTTCATAGTCTTACATACCCCTATCGCACATTCTCTTTACCGTCGTAGTATACCAGACATGACTAGCGTTGTTACCCAAGTGTAGTCGTGGAGCGTCGCAAACGGGGAATGAACCCACCAAGTTAACACAGCAGTGTCCGCAATAAGATCACCGAATGCTGCAGACTCTCTAAGATATTCGGTGAATGTTTTCTCCGGGGGCACTCCTTGGCGAGGTGGTAACCATTCAGAATACATTACTAATAACATGCTCACCAACGTGACATTTTATGCTCCGGGCGTCTAGGATTGAATACATGCTGTACAAGAACGCAAGTACAACGCTCCGCAGTCATCATAATGGACGCCGACACTCTCACTATCCAACTTTGAGCTCGCCTCTTTAGTCTCCTCTTACGCTGTTCTGAGTTTCTGCGCCTTGTCCCAGCCAGTTCCATCAAGCGCTGGGTGCGCTTTGACATTACTGATGGATTGGAATGTGCATCTTGTTCCTTGCGCAACGGGCTACGGGTAGGGCAAAACATTTTATTTGAGAATAACCACCGATACCAAGATTGGGTAGGGAAATTGGCTGTCGGTGGGGCACCAAATTCCCGGTTGCGAGGCTGAGGGTGAGAGAGGTGATTGGTCTATACACGCAAGGCCTTCGGTCCACGATGTAATTGTTCTCTATTTTTGTGAAGGGGAGCTGAGAAAGGCGAGCGAGACGGTGTGCCCTTTTGAAGTTCAATGATGACATATACAGCGCTACGACCGTCTTCCTCCCCCCCCAAGATCTGCAAGCTCTTCAGGTGTGACGAATCACAGACGCAACACTTTTTGGACAATCCATCGTCTAACGTACCCTCAACGTTCGACGTTTAAGTAGCAGTGTGATCCCTGCCACACGCTAAACCTCCCTGCTAAGACCTCCTACTCACAAAACTCTCCCAACGACTTAAGGCGAAGCAAGGACATATGTGATGGCGAAGTCGCCTGCATTCCCGCTTCCGTCGCACCTGATGTTTAGCGGCTCTCCGGTCTCTGAACGACCGTTCCTGCTCAATCAGGTTGTCGTTCACTAGAGATGTTGTTCTCTTTTTTTTTTTTTTACTTTTGCCTTCGTAACTAAGAAACAAACTTCTGATGTCGTGTTTAGGGATTGTCTACTGATTAGACTTCGTACATATGTGGAAAACCTGCCTTACCATCACGTGGAGAAAGAAGAACAACCAGCGCTCATCAATCCTCTGCCTTATCTCGAACCTCCATCTACCAATGCTGCTGGAATCTATTAAGACCTTTGTAACCCGCTTCAACAAGCGCAAAGCTCCAACAGTAGAAACACAAGCAGCTTCCGATCTTGCCACAACAGCAAGGAGAACTGGCCATGTACCTAGTTCATCACAACCCACCACAGGTGCGAGCGCCAATCACAACCCACTCGGCGCAAGTACAGCAGCATTTCATGAAGGTGGGTAATCGCTATGATCAATATAATCAATTGTTCACAGCTAGTAGGTCAATTAACTGCGATTCCACCTACTCCTGGATTCTTTCCCAGTGCCCATGATTTTGTTATCAACAACCCTACTATGATCTCTTATGCCATTAATTCTGGCACGGCAGGTACAAATATAACCGCCCCTGCAGTTGGCCTCGACTCATCTTGTCATTAGTTCTCCAAATCCTCGCACAAAAGAGGATACCCGGCGCAGAGGTTGACTCCTCCGCTCGCGATTCTCCACCGAAATGCCATCCTGAGACTCGCAAGAGTCTGAGGGGCCGCATTACTGATTGGGCCATTGATCCACAGCGTCATTGGAGGATGCTTTGGATTTTAGGCCCCGCAGGAGTTGGCAAATCTGCAATCGCACAGACCATCGCTGAAGAGTTCAAGGCGCTAGGTCGCTTGGGCGCTTCTCTCTTTTTCTCCAGGCTGAACCGCAGAGATGATCCGGACGGTGTCATTCCCACCCTTGCCTATCAGCTCGCGGTCAAACATCCCGAATACAAGCGCATCATTACTCGGCGTTTCGCCGACGATTTCACCATCCTCGAGAAGAACCGTCGTACCCAGTTCAAGGAACTCATTATCGACCCTTTCCAGACCCTCATGACCCAGCACGCGTCCACTGTCCAACAACCATTGTTGATAATCTTAGATGGGTTGGACGAGTGTAAAGGCGAAGTGGCCCAGTGCGAGTTCATTGAACTCATCAGCGACCACGTACGGACGGTGAAGGAGTTTCCCATTATCTGGATGGTCTGTAGTCGTCCAGAGGAGCACCTCAAGTACTTGCTGTCCCAGCCAGACTTTCAGGTTACTTGCAAGCGCGAAGAGATCTTGGTTCACGAAAAAGAAGCTCAGCAAGATGTGGAGCGTTTTCTGCGAGAGCGGTTCCATGATATTCGCCAGCGGTACAAGAATTATCTAGACCCTGACTGGCCGTCGGAGGCCCACCTGCAGCAAATATCCACCGCCTCATCTGGACTGTTCGCTTTTGCTTCAACTCTCGCACTGTTCGTTGACGACGCCGACGCTGATGATCCAGATGGCCAACTACGGATTTGCATCAAGTTCCTAGGTGGTTCCGGTGCACCTGGGGCGATCAATCCATTTCACGCACTTGATCTCCTTTATCGACAAATCTTGTCTAACGTTCCTGCGGAGATTCTTCCGACTACGATGCGTATCCTTGGCATGTCAATTTTGTACCCACGCCCGTTGCTTTCCGCCCAAGCACAAGCCAACTTCCTTCGCATCGACCGAGCTACTTTCTATCGCTCACTCAAACGCCTGCATTCAGTCCTGGACATACCCTCCGTTCCGTGCGCTCTTAAAGATCCCATTGATTTCTACCATGCTTCGTTCTGGGAGTACCTGAGAGACCCGAAGCGCTCCGGTAGCTTCTCTATTGATGAAGGGGCAGTGCATTATGATATCGCGAGTCATTCCCTCTATTGGATGAATTGTCCCCAACAGACCTTGCACCAAGGAATGTATTTGCCAACATGTGCCCCAGATTACCCCGAATTTACTTGTCCAATGTCCACATATCGCGCAGAGTTGAAGTGGGTTCAAAGTTCAGAGGAACAACTTATACTTGAACTCCTTACATCGTTTTCCTCTGACGTTGTGTGGCGTGCATGTCGTCATGTCTCCAGCGGCGACACGCTGAAGCTAATGAAGGAATTAGAAGAATTTGATTTCGGGGCCCTCAAGGGAGTGCACCGTGAATTCGGTCAGTTTCTGCCCTGGCTTTATACCTTGGTGAGCCCGCGATATATATATATATATACGTATATCATCGACGGTATCTTGACGAATCTGGAAACGTATAGGGCCCCAGGAGTCGATCCCTCATCCACGTTGCAGAGGATTGCCCCGTTCATCATTCTCGAAAGAAACTTAGTGTTTGGCACTGCGCAGACAACATCAGGGTGTATGAGTCATCGTTTGGCTCCGATATCGTTCACAATCGGATGGCCCCCTTTCATGTGGGAACGCACGGGAAGGTCTGCGAGATTACCTTAACCGTGATGAGTGAAGCTGAGAGAGACGTCTTGACTTACCTGCAAGACCTGTTCCATGGGATTCGGCTTAGGTACCGCGACCGCCTGGATCCTGACTGGCCAGGGGACGCCCACCTGCGACAGTTACTCATTTTCTCGTCTGGTCTGTTTGTTTTTGCTGCGACCGCCGGGCGGTTCATTGGTGATACCGGTGCCGATGATCCAAACGGCCAATTACTCAAGATCCTAGATGCTGTCGCACTGGAAACGGATTCATTAAATCCACTCCATGGGCTCGACCTTCTTTATCGACAAATCTTGTCCAGCGTTCCCGCTGAGATTCTCCCGACCGCAATGCGGATCCTTGGCATGTTGGTTCGGTACCATAGCTATTCACTCTCCATCCAAGAACAAGCCAACTTTCTTCGCATTGACCGATCTACTTTCTATCGCTCAATCGAACGCCTGCATTCAGTCCTCGCCATTCCCACCACCTCCGGAGCTCCCATTCGTTTCTACCATGCTTCGTTCCTAGATTATCTCCTGTCTCCGGAGCGCTCAGGTAACTTTTCTATCGATGAAACGGCAGTGCATTTTGAGGTCGCAATCCATTCCCTTCGCTGGATGAACCTGCCCCAGCAGGCCTTGTATCGAGGTATGTGCCCGTGGACATATGTTCTGAACTACCCGAAACTTACCCCTCATCTACATGTCATATAGAGCTGACATGGACTCAAGCTCCGGATGAACAATTTACACTTGAACGTCTGTGCTCGTTTGCGTCTGGCGTTATGTGGGACGCGTGTCGTCATGTCTCCAGCGGCGATGCGGCGGGCCTAGTGAAGGAACTAGAGCAATTCGATTTCGGGGCCTTAGAGAAAGTGCACGATGGATTTGGCGACTTTTTGCGCTGGCTTTATACTTTGGTGAGCATGACGGTATAATATATATTTTTAGTGGAATCTTGACGGCTTTGGAAATAGGAGGCAGGGGGCCAATCTCTCAAATCTCTCCTCCACGTTGCAGCGGATTGTCCCGCCCACCATTCTCGAAAGACGCTTCATTTTACGCATTATACAGACGATGTCGAGGTATATGAGTCGCCATTTGGTCCGGATGTCTTCCTTGATGGTCTTGCCCTATTTCACATAGGAAAGGGCGATAAGGTGTGCGAGATTGCACTGGCCGTGGTTGATAATAAACGTTCCTCGACACCGGTGTCGATCAGAAGTTCGGAGTCTGAACTCGCGTATAACGACTCTTGACACTCGCACCACCAGCCTTGAAACACGTATCGCCGACCTTGAAAGAAAGATCGATACGGTCCTGACTTCTGGGTTGGAACCTTGCCTAGAAGAATCGCGCTATAGTTTGACGTTCCTGGTGATGACGAGCCCCGCACAAGGCAACGCAACTGTTGTCGATACTGACTCTAGCCAGTCCCAAGGTGAAGTCTAAATCGGTTAATTGATTAGGGTGGTTTTTGTCAGAAGACAATTTACTCCGGCCCCAGCCTGTGCAGGGCTGGTTTTGTCCATTATACGTGCTATCGTCCCTTCATAATCCGTATTGCACTTCATTATTTTCAACTCCTTCATTTGACACAATCGATCCCATATAAGTTCGGGTCCTGGCTTGTCGGGGTCTCTTATATCACGAGTTCCAAACCCGGATTCTCTAGACAGTTAGCAGCTACCCTGTATGCCTATTACGATCCAGCTCTGCGACCACCTTCTCCCTCCTGTCCGACTCACTTTGATACTTCCCCAAACACCAGTTAGTGCCCCTACCACTTCCTAGAACATTCATCCGAGGCCTGACAGCCGAATCACATGTCATATCAAAAACATATCCTTCTTAGCTCAGCTAGTAGAGCGCGTCACTAGTACTCAACAATCATGACGAGGTCAGTCGTTCAAGTCGTCTAGAAGGAATAGCTCCTGCGAAGACCTCGCTTTGTTAGTTCGTTTACCTTTTCAATTAGGGGAATATTATTTTCTTCGAGGCCAAGGTCAAGATTTAGATTTTAAACTCATTGTCTTGCTTGCTCAGTCGGTGACTCATTATGGATTGGAAGCGCAGAAAAGGGGACAGGGGGAATAAGAAAATAAATACGATACGATATAATCTCACCGACCACTAACACGAATAGCAGCAACCGTGAAAATGAACAAAAGCAGTACTGCAAGAACAATCCCAACCACAAGATACGTCGTCGACCTACCCTTGCTTCTGAAATCCCTCAGCCGCAGACGCTCTTTCAACATCGTGCCCAAGTTCCCTTCCAACTTTTCTTGAGTCTCCTCGATGACCGCTTTATCCTTGGCGAGCGAATCAGAGAAATGGAGGGCGTTGCGTTTGAGTTGCGTAGCCATTTGTGCGAGTTGGGCAGAAAGCTCTTCTTGAAGTGCCGACGAAGCTTGGAGGTGTTTACGAGGATTAAGAGTATTGGCCGACGAGGTTTCGACGGCTGTTGAGGCGGAGAGAGTTGAAGAGCGGGGGAAGGATGTGGGTGTGGGTGTCGCTGGGAGGAGAGAGGACATTGGTGAGAGGAGGTCGGAGGAGGGAGAAGCGGCGGTGGCAGGTGGTGAGAGGAGGGCGTCGGTAGTGCCTAGTGCCTGGGGTGGGCTTCTTTCGACCTGCTCTCGTTGTCCGAGAGGTTCCTCGTGGGTATCATTGGTCGATGTAGCCTCTCCTGTGGATTCTGGTTCGGGTTCGGGGACGGAGAAGGCTGGTACTGGGATGCTTGGAAGGATGGGTTGAGGTTTGGGTTGCGCAGGTTCTGTTCTCTGTGGTTTGGGGAGAGATATGCGATGATTGAGGCAAGGAGAGCAAGCATAAGTGAGTATATGCGTTTGTGGATGCAGGTGGGAAGGGGAATGTACTTTTTGAACCTCTGTCATGAAGAGCTCTATTCGATCGAGCTTTGACTTGATATCATTGCGTTGTCGTGACTTTTTCCTGAGGTCATTTGTCTCGGAATGAGATACAAATGGAAATAAGTAAAGCACACACGGAGATGGGTCAGAGTCGTATTGCTCGAGGTTGCGCAAGAGCTTTCGCCCATGCTTTACTTTCTAAGACCAAGCGTCAGAGCTCATTCAGCTTTGGTATGGAGGTCTGGCACCTGGAGGGTTCCCAAAGCCTGCAACCAGACACGTTCTTGCTGACTAGCGACTACATCGTCCCAGTCCTTCTCTGTCGCAACCAACTTTTCTAGGCGCCTTACAAGACGCAGAAGGTTGACCTCGTCATGCGTGGCCTGTTGATAAGAGTAGTCCATGGGTGAGGAACGTTGGCGATGACGTGCCAGGTTTTGGGCAGTGACAATGTGTTTGCCACCACCCTGTCAAACAAACATGGTATCTATGACGTGAGTCACAGTTGGCCGATAAGTCAGTGTGCTGATATTTTACACCTCATCCATCTCTGCATCTATTCAATCAATGGTCAAGGGAAAGAACAAACACAAAAAGGGCACTCGAAACGGTGGTGGGAACTCATCACCACCATCCAACAGAGGACGCAGAGGCGGAGGTCCTGGCGGACGCGGGCGAGGACGAGGATGGGGTTACAGGCCGCCAGGATCGTCGTTTCTGCAAGACGAACTCGACTTCACTATTAATATGTATGCCGATTGTGCGTATTACTGTGTTGAATGATGAGAGCACACTCAGATTGGGAAACTAAACCATCGATGCAGCACCGAACCCACCGCCAGCGTCGTCAAGCGGGCGCTCAACTTCCTATGGCAGAGGACAGGGGAGGGGCCAGGGATTTGGCAGGACATTCACACCAGAACCGCAGCAGAAGAACGGGAACATTCCAGGAAAAGGGCGAGGATTCAATCACTCACGTGGATATGATACGCCTCGTGGGCGGGGACGGGGACGAGGAGATTATAACGGATACTCGCCAAGGCACGGCCGGGGCCTCGGGGCGTCTGCAGAATCAACACCGTCAAAGCTCGGCCCAAATGCGACGCTCTCCGATCTTCTCTCCGCTTCTCGACCTTTGCTTCGGCCAATCAAGTTTGTTCGATCGGTCAACACCCCGTTCTTGTTCCAACAGGAGGAGCAAATCTTACAGCCTGTGGCAGAGGAAATCGGTGCGTCTCTCAATCATCCCCTTTCCCACTTCATTTCTTATTGATGTGTGCGCATCAGGAGACGACGAAGCTTCTCACGTCCCAACAGCTGATCAAATCGAACGCATATTCCATGGATCTGCCAACCCATTCGGCCGCTCGAGCTCCTCTTCGTCCTCCGAAGACGAAGAGGAGATCGAGGAGGTCGATTTCAATGATATGGACAAACTTTTCTCCCCTAAGCAGGGTAGGGCAACTGCCAAACGCAGAGTCAAGGTGAACACTATTCTTCAAATGCTAGAAGGTCAGGTCAACCCCGGTTTATATCAGGAAACACGCACTTCTGTGTCGTCTCAGGCTGCGCAGCATTTTGGGACGCATACGGAAACGGCCACAATATCGGCGGTATCCGAAGAAGCCATGGAAATAACCTCTCCCAAAGTTTCAAACCCACCACTCTTCGTCGTCGACACCAAACCTGGCACAATTTCAGCCGCCCTCCAGGTCCCAAGACCTGAAACCCCCCCAGAAGACGAAGAGATCATCGTCTATGTCGCACCGCACCCCAAGCACCGTAAAACCTCGGTCACGGCAACCGCGACGTCGACAACGGTAAATGCTGCGAAGGACGACAACTCCACCGATCTCTCACCCGAGAATGCGGATACCTCCGCGTTCCAGCCATACAGCCCACCCGCGGCCCTCTCACTCGCGTCCATGTCGATTCAAGACAAGGACCCCTCACCAGTACCAGCACCAGAACCAGCAGTCGTACAGACGCCGACACCAGAAACTCGTCCCCCAGATTCTCCCCCTTCGACAACACCCGCAGCGTCACTCCCAGTCCCAACAACCAAATCTCTCAAATTCGAATTCGCCTCCGCTCTAAACAAGGAGCTCGAACGAACAGCTACGCCTGGGCGAACGCTTCCGCCCATCATGACCCCGCGCATGGCGAAGAAACAAAATGCGTGGGAGAGGAAGAAAGCCAAGCGCGAACGTGCAGCACAGAAACGTAAAGGCAGAAAGAGTGGGCATTTTGCGGCGTTTGGAGCGTTGTTGAGTGAGGCGAGGTTGCGTGGGGAGGACGCGGTTGAGGTTTTGGTTGATGGCAAGGATCCGAAGTGGGAGGAGCGGAGGAGAGGCGATTCGGACTTGGATTGGGGTACTGAGAGCGAGGGTGGAGCTCAGGACAAACAGGAGGAGGAGAGCAAATTTGTGGGGTATACGCCGCCAGTGGTGAAGAGTGACAAGGCGAAAGGGAAGGAAAAGGCGAAAGAAGTGGACGTGGAGGATGATCACGGGATGCAAGTGGATGAAGATATGGATATTGCGGCGATGAAGATGTTTGTTGGTGGGCTCATTGGCGGGGATGCTGGAGTATTCAAGACGATGGATGATGTGGAAGATGAGGAGCGCATCAGGGTCGAGGATGAGGAGGGGTTGGGCGGTGCAGAGGGAAGCAGTGATGAGAGTGATGGCGAAGCCGAGTCTGGTGAGGATAGTGACGATGAGGAGGTCGAGGATCTGTTGAAGTTGGAGGAGAAAATGTTGATCGGGGAGGATGAAGACGATAGCGAAAACGATCTGGATGCAGAGGAGGAAGAAGAGGAAGGGGAGGAGGAAGATGAAGAGGAGGAAGATGAAAAGGAGGAAGATGAAGAATCCGAGGACGAGAATGAATTTAGTCCGAATTCAAGTTTCCAGGCGAGGTTGGAGAGATTGCGCGCAAGGTCAAGGGAGAAGAAGCCAGCGAATGCGTCGGTCGATGACGATGAAGACAGCGATATGTTGGAGCAAAACTTGGCCTGGGCTGAAGAAGAGGACGATCACATACAGGTATCTTTCACCCGTTGTATTGGTTACAACGCATCCACTTGTCTTACTGGCTACCTCAGGAACTGTTAGCCAGATATGCCGAAACTCACGGAGGTTCTAACAGAAAGGAAAGAGACAAGTCTTTCCGTGCAGTACAGGATGGCGACTTTGCAGATATGCAACCAGCAAGTATGTAGATCCAAAGCTTATGCTTTCTTGACCACGTGTTGAGATTCTTACAGGAAAAGGCAAAGATAAATACAAGGGCATCCCCGAGGACCTTCAAGAGCTTTGGGAACGTGACCGCCAAAAGAAAGCCGAGAAACGTCGCGAACGCGAACTGCAAAAACTAATCGACGCCGCAGATCCATTCACCAAAAAGAAAGGTGGAAAGAAAGGTCGTAAAGCCATGCTCGCAGCCTCACGGCTCGACCCTACAATCAATGTCATACCGAACCGCATAATCGACATCACCACACTCGTAACGCAAATACGGCGGTTTGTAGCTGATTTGAATGGCCCGTCGTCGATGTCCCTCCCACCTGCGTCCAAGGAGACGAGGAAGAACGTGCACGAGCTTGCACTGGCGTTTGGGCTGAAAAGCGTGAGCAAAGGTCACGGCGATGCGAGGTACACGACTTTGAGCAAGACAACGAGGACGGGACAAAAGGCGGACGAGTGGAAGATTGCGAAGGTTGTGAGGAAGGCTGGAGGCGCTGGTACAAGGGGCGGTAGCTTTGGGGAGTTTGTGGATGGTGGAAGAGGGAGGGGGGCGAAAGTGCCGAAGCATAGGGAGGGTGAAGAGGTTGGCGCGGTGAGTCTTTCTCTGTGGTGTCTGGTGTGCTTTGTGTTGGTTGTTGACACGGCTTTTTGTGTAGGCTGCGCCAAAGATTGGAGAGAACAACGTTGGATTCAAGATGTTGGCGGCAATGGGATGGACGGAGGGTGATAAGATTGGACTATCGGGGGGTTTGGACGCGCCGTTGGTCGCAATTATCAAGCATTCGAAACTAGGTCTTGGTGCCAAGAGATGAAGGACTTATATGTGACGTCGCAATGTCAGTATAGAACGATGTACTGTTGCCAAACGCATGTATTTAATACAGAGAAGAATCTTCTTGCTGCCGTGTAGCGAGGGACCCGCGGCAACCAATACAAGCCTCAAGATTATCGACTCCTCGGCAGTCCTCTATATGATAGTGATAACCCCTCAGGAATATGTCAGTTGGCATATGACAGAATCCAATGTTCATACATCTCCTACTTCTCGGGGTTCTAACATTTCAAATGCTTTTCAATGGGCTCTTTAAGCTGGCATACATGTGTACATGATGCCTGCCAAAAACAAGACAAACAAAAATACTCTCTGTCGGGGAGTCGAACCCCGCTTTCGCGCGTGACAGGCGCGTGTACTAACCGATATACTAACAGAGACTTTATGATGGCTTTCCTGGAAATAATCTCATCCTCGCAGCCAAGACTTCTGCATTGGATCATGTATTCTATTTGCAAAAGGAGTAGATGACGATGAAAACAAGACAGAATGTCGTAAATGAACTAGGTATTGAGAGTTGAGGAGGAAAAAAAAATGTATGAGACAATATCGGTCCGGTATAAGGGTATCGAAAGAAGAGAGAAGGATGAGGATTGGTACCTGTGCGAATCCTGTCTGTCAACTGAGGCAAAACGCATGTACGAAAGTACGTGAACGAAGGGTTATCTCATCGCAAGGGTTGCTGTAGCATAGATCGAGTCTGACTCAGCTTGCGCAGGAGAGGGCGATACAGAAGTGGATGGAGGTGAGGCGTCTGCCCAAGGAGAGGAACCTTCGAGTTCAGCAGGGAATCTGGGGGATGATAAGGGCAATGATTGTGTTCTCTTGGGCGTTACTTGGGGGTCATTGACCGCCTGCGACTGAGAGCCTATGTGCGATGGCGTTAATAGTACTCCCGTGAAGTCTCCCTCGGGAGCTGGAGATGGGGGGAGGGGAACACTAGATTCGAGCATGAAAGATCCCGGACGTGATTTGATCGCCACCTCGGAAGAAGATCGTGACCGACTGGCCTTTATCGGAGGATCATGTTCATGTAGGTCGGGAGATGATAATTTTGCAAGTGCATTGCTTTCGCGCAAAGTGTGGTTCTCTCCTTCGATTAGACGTAATGCCCTCTTCAGTGCCTCCTTTTCCATCCGGAGCTCCTTCAACTCTTCCTCAGTTTCGGCTAGTTTGATACGCTCAGTTGCAACCATCTTGTTGGCCTGATAGATCGTGTGATCAGTCTCTACCACTCGGACGGGTGAACGGATATGACGCACCTCTTCGAACAAAGCCTGTGATAGCGATTCTAGTTCGGCCTCCAAATTGGACTTCTCCTGTTCCACTGCCTTCCGAGCTGATCGTTCCTTTTGGAGTTCCGAATTTAAATCCTCGAGCTCTTTCGTGATATGTGGCGGGATAACGGAAAGCGTGGGTGACGCAACTTGTTGAGGTAATTGGGGAGAACTTGCAGCGGCACCGGAGGGTGTAGTTGGGCGGCTGGCCGGTCGAGAGGAGGTAGAGGTGGTAGTGAAACGGAACTTAAAAAACCGTCCGTTCTCCTGACCCTGATTCGTGTTTGTCGCAGATGGTGCGCCTTGGGGAATTTGAGGAGAGTTGACCGCAGACCCAGGCAGGCTTTCATTTCCACCCGAAGGCTCGACAGCGTGTTGCCACTCCTCGAGGCTCTGCCGTTCCTGGGACGGATCGCTGTCCTTGCCGCTCCGTCTACGCCATCCCACCTCTTTGGAACTACCAGAGTTGTCACGGCGTAGGGCATCCTCTAACATTTCGTTGTTGGAAATGACTAACGCCAAGTTCGATTTGGCGACATTGAGCTGAACCTCGAGGTCGGCCTGGGTCTTATATGCTTCAGACAAGAGCGAGGACTAGTCGCACGAGAGCAGGGTCAGAGCTTGCCTAGAGACAGTCAGCCATATCGCACCAGTTCAGTTACTCTGTTGATGACCATGTCCAACGCAAGCCGGAGATCCTCCTCCTGTCCGTCAGCCTTGACCCGCCGAGCATCGTGCAACTCTTCTTCAATTTTCAAAAAAATTGGGTTGGAACCTGACTTTTGTTGGGTGGCATTGAGACTGTCTGTGCGCTTGGGTAGACCGTTGGCAGAATTGGACCGGAGGGAGGACGGAAAGTGTAACATCGTCGTTGGCTGCAGAGGTCCAACAACAGCGCAGATCCCATATCCGGTCACAAAATCATGTCACATTGTCACATTAATGTATTTACAACACTTCCTCTTCTCAGTAGGCACTCCCCTTTCCGGAGTAACCACTCGGGAATATCTCTTTGAAGAGCTCGGGATAGTGGATCTGAGCTGTCTCTGGATGGCTCCTGAACGCAACCCTGTCAATCCAACCATACTACCAGAATTAGCCACTTACTTTACTCGTCCTATTAGGTTGACTCTCCCTGATGGTTCCCTATCAAACTCGGAGAAATTAACCGCTAAGGATGCCAGATCAGTATCTATCTCGCATATGATAAATAGCGACGACACATACAATCAGTTGTAGCGACTGTCCCTCGCTCATCCCTCAATCTAAGAATTTCGGGCGGAACTAGGATGGAACTTATCAGTTTCACACTAGTCCGTGGTTTGGGAAAGAACGTACAGTCGAGGACCTCATCGGTGAGTCTTATACCTAACGAAATATTCTGGAAAAATGGCACAGAATATCGTGGTGTGTCCCCTTTAGGCGACAACACCCTATGGGATGTTGCTCGTGCGATTCCACGGGTAACGAACTCAAGGGCTTTGGGATGCAGAGTTATGCATTAGTCGACTATGAGTGGCTATCCCTCACCTTTGCCAATATTGATGACGAAAGTCCCTGGGATAGGTGGCGCATCAATCCATTCTCCCAAGAGATTCTGCACCTGTAGGCCCGCGTGCGGTGAAGCTTGTAGAAGCTATTAGTGTCAGGACCATCGTTCGCGAGATAAGCGTTCGAGCCGGTATCAACGAGTCAAGGCTTACGAAAGTCAGAAAGCCAGCGTCATAATGAGGACCCACACCCTGGTCACTTCCGTCGGTCACAACAGGGTATTTTACGATCTTTCCGCGGTGTTGCATAAGTTCGGGCGAGTCGTAAAAATGGGCTAGTCCCTTTGGACCAAGGCCAAAGGCTTCTGCCATGAGAGAGCTGAACTTGTAACTGAGACTCTCTACTTCCTCAAGATATTCCTCAAAAGTCTCCCTGAACCCAGGAATTAATTCTTCATCAGGCCACTGGAAGATAGTGAATATCATTGATTGAACCTTGTCGGATCGAGATACCGCAACGCACCTGGCTTGGACCCCACAGACGATAGTAGTCAGGGTCCCCTTTCTGCCACCGGCACTTGTGCTTGGTACCAAAGTCAAACTGTTCGCGTTGATCAACCTGACCCTTCGTAAGTTCTGTTCCCAGGCGTGAGTAGCCCAAGAAATGTTCTGAGTTGGCCATTTTGATCTTGTCCTTTGCTTCTTGGGGTAAATCAAAAAGTCTGGGTATGTAGCTTATGAGCCTGTCCACGACATCTTGGGGGACCGGGTGGTTCTTGAGATACAGAAAGCCCACGTTGGTGAGGGCATTCCTTAGTTGGCTGATGAAGATTGCCCTGTCGGCTTCGTTGGAAAGTAAGGAGTAGTCAAGAATGGGAACGCTTGAAAAGTTGCTGGCGCTAGGAGACATGGTGTTGGTGGGGATGGTGAAGCGCTTTACGGCAAGTGCCCCCCCCCCGCTGGGTTAATAAGAATTCGGTCTTGTGCGAGATGACACAATCATATGGACATACGGTGAAATCTGGGAGCCATATTTTCGCAACCTATCAAATCATAGAACCCGTGATTCACTGGGATGGACAGGTCGGCGTCCGAAAGTCTAAGCTCAGACGCAGCAGGACCACATTATGTAAGACTTACAAGTGCCCTCCTTCTGTGCAGCACGAGAGAACTTATACAAATCACCAAAAACGAGTCTTATCCACATTGAGAGTGCGGGTTTCCTTGATAAGCTAGTGAGTCCACCAATCTCCCCCTATCGACCACAGGAAATCCCTCGACGAGCGCCTGAAAATGCAGTGTTACCGATAAAAGGCAAATTTATGTGCACTTCCGTTATGGAGTAACCTCTTTTCCTCTTGACATGATCCTGCCTACTCTAACTATCGAAATGCGCTGGAGCATCCACAAAACATGCAAACATAATATATTGCTTCTAAAGCCGTTGGCGCTATTAAGGTAACTTGTCAGTTGGACGTAGAGGCCTCAATCAGACGTGGGGCTGCGAACCACTAGTATAAGTCGTTCTTACCGGCCAGGGATTGATGCGCATAATAATGTGCTTCCTTGCGCCAAGTCCAACGCAGGATACACACTGATGATGTACAAGGCGGTTACACCTGGTTACACGTTCCCCCTTTCTGTCCCGTACCTACCGGGCCGTGAACCAATTCCCTTTACTTCTGGAACTCGCCTCTTCACCCTGAGATGATTGGCTGCCTCCAATATATACCATGTTTTAAGCATAATCTCACTTCTACGTGCTGTGTGTTATTATAGAATTTATTCTTCATGAGATGTAGGCCCCACTCTGTTTCATCATTGACATTCTTGTTATCTACAAAACTTTCCCTGATTCTCTCCCGGTTCCAGCGAGCTTTTATGCTTTTCGAAAGCAAATACGTTACTTACGAGCCTCTGCGTACCATACATATATGATATAGCGCGTACAACGTAAGTAAGCAATATACACCTCTTTCCAAGCCTCGCCGAAGCACGATGTCGAAAGTTATCGATCATTGATATGCCAATTTGTTGTTGATGTACTTGAAGCCAGCCTTCTGCTTTGGACTTCAGCCATTGTTCAAAGCCGTTCTATTTGTCATTGCGGGCGAAAGCATTCTTTCGTTCTTAGCGATTTCTCCCTCACTCGTGTCGTAATCTCAAGTAACTTGTATTCAGCAGATAGGTTGTTCGCAGAACTATTATAATATATCATCGATCTACTGTTTTATGATATATTTCTTAGTCCCTAGAGCCTTTCAAGTGCATTATGTATATCAGTCCGGAGACAGCACGTAAGTATTCGAAAGTCCGGCATTGTCACTGATATGTTATCGTCTGCTGCCTGAGATGTTCGTCCATCCGAATCAGAATCGAGCGAACCCTAACTCTTTACTCAACGTTTCAGTGCACGGGACGGAACTCAAGGTGACATCAACCGGGTGTTGGGATTCGCATGCAGGGATCTGAACCCCAATCGATTGGGATATCTGATTCCGGTGAATCCTGTGCCATTCATCCACGATTGGAAACACTTAATAGCTGGGAGGCGGTGTTGTCAGGATCGTGGAGGTCAGGTGCCATGTGTTCCTGCCATACTCCTGTGTCGATCCAATCAGTGTCGTAGGTTTCACTTTCTATCGCGTCCCCGCGGGCGCTGATCGGAGTCGTTGTATCGTCGTTTTTCAACGTAAAGCCAACCGTGGATGGAAGATGGCAACTTCCGGGATGATCAACAAATCGGGAGTTACCAAACCAATTGTGTTATATTTCTTTTAAGTTTCAACTTCCCATGAACTTGATCATATGTACAGCCCCATGAGGCGTGATATTTCTTCTGGAGGTTCGCAAACTTACCCCGGATTCCGTAGAAGGATCCTTTGGGCTATTTGGGGGCCTACACGTTTTCATATAACCGACTTCAGACGGTTACCGCACAGTAACGGGTCATAACCTCCTTCCCCATGCCTCCAATGCCTACACCCACTCCCGAGACGGGAGATGCTCTGACAGATGCGTATCTGACACTTAAAAACTCGAAAGAAGCTCCAGGAAAGGGAGAGCAAGCCTTCGACAGTCTGGGTACGTGTTGGTGGCCTTTGCCTGTTGGCTCAATCTAACGGTTTTTATACGCACAGGAAACGTTATCTTGTCCGCCGGTGATTCGCCAACACTGTCGTTCTTGAACCAATTCTATGAGTCCAACTGTTCAGTCATCAACACTGCCGCAGCTGGAATCGCATCTTTCGATAGTAAAACCATCGACGGTGCGATATCTGGATTCGCGGACTCCGTCAAAGTCGTAATGAATGGTCTTGACGCGCTTGGTCAAATACATCCCTTCGTCGGAGGTATGTTCGAATTCTCACTACACCCGATGTCCATTAACAAATGCGTCAGTGGCCGTTGTCGCGTTCAAGCTCGTCGTGACGCTCGATATGACCAGAAGAGAGAATAACCAGAAAGTCATGGCCGTGAAAATACAAATGCAGCAGATGATGTGTACGCTGTTCCAGTATGTTCTCGTCCACCTCTCTTATGTCCTCGGCTTAACTCCAGGCTAGGTTGCGCCGAATCAAGGACCCGGACGAGGTCGGACCTGACGGCACGATACTGAAGGATCGCATGCGGCCTCTGATGGAGCAGATCGCGCAGGACATCAAGGAATGTGGCTCAGCCTGTGATGTATACTTGAAGAAGAGTTTCATTGGTGGGTCCACCTTTCATCGTCTCGGACCACGACTGATTTCGAGCAGCCAGGACTCTCAAATCGAAGATTTATGAAGCTCGCTTAGCCGGTTATGCGGCGAAATTTATGGACTACCGGGATCAGCTCGACAAGGCACTAAATGTTCATATCGCTCTTGGAGTTGATGCAGCCAACGAAAAGTTGGACACGCAATCAACCCAGCTTCAATCGATCGAAGAAAAGCTCGACTTGTTGTCAACGGTATTCCGCCAACTGGATACACCACGAGAGAGAGAGGTCCTTGAATTCATCGAGCAGAATGGAGGTGCGAAAGCTGTAATCGACCGCAGCGATCTCGTTCAAGGTCTCGTTAAAAAGTCTGGAGAAACGATGACTAATTTGGCCGATAAGAGCCTTACCAGCAAGAGTGATGTTGATTCTGTCAAGGAGAAGCTGAAGAAGGAGTTGGCAGAGGATGTGGACATGGTGTTGAAGCGGAACTTCACGCTTTTCGATCGCAAGTTGGAGATTCAAAATCGAAATATTGCGGACGCATTGGAGAAGCAGGGGAAATATATCGTAAGCGCCCTCTCCGCGGGAACGCACGACAAGATCAAAGATACTGTGAGTGTGCCGACATAGCATCGATTCAGGCAACTGACGTATTGCCTAGGACCTACAAAACCTATGGAGGGAAATGGTACGACTTAGCCGACTTGAAAAATCGCCACTGCTGACCTCGAGGTCCTATTTTGTAGGGTTGGAAGGGCAGCGTAAAGGCCCGTCACTTCGTCCTCGCATTGCGCGATTACTTTATCGACCAATTTGCGACCGGCACACCGCTTCCCAGGGCCGGTGAAACCTTCACAATCCAAGCACCAGCACCAGAGCCTTTGTTTATCACTGCGGACCACCTGACTACCTTGAGGGCAATCAGTCAATCCGGGCTTGCTGATGACCAATGGGCGCTAGAATACATCAACGTCGCTCATCTCCAGTCGATCTTGGAGGCTATCGATGATGATGGGACCGGATTCATCAGTATCAAGGAAGCAAATACATTTGCAGTCGAGCGTCCGAAGGGTTGGAGGTGAGTGTATTTTTTCACGGGCTCTATGTAAATTGCCCTCACTTCGAATTAAGTTTACTCCACTGGATTGCGTTTTGGGCCAAGGGTGAGTTCCACCGCCCTCCTCGCGTTGACATCACTGGTTACATTCTTTTGAAAGGCTGGGAAATGAGTCTCGCGGATTACGAAAATAAGATATTCCTGATTCTCCAGCAGATGGATAAGCTCCACCAAAATGTCCTCAAGGAGAACCGGTACTATGTTGACACCTACCTTCGACACTACAGTATAGCTGGCATTGAGCTCATTCTGCGATCAGCCAAGACGGCCAAGGATTATGGCCAAGTCTGTCACGAGCTCGTCTCTCTCACGGAATCTTATACAAGTGCTGAGGAGGAAAGGCTTCGAAGGAATCTGGATAACATATGTTACGACATAGATAGCGCTGGGACTGTCACACTCATTACTGGCCCCGGAAGGATCGAACGTGTACGTGCCTCCACTCTACCCCAGTTTTGCTTTATTGCTCATGTGTCGTTTCAGTATCTGTTCCCGCTCTTATACCTGACACTCAAGCGTCACCTCGAGGTTTTCCACTATGCCTGTAGGCATGTTGTTGACTCCGAAGAATTTTCGCATATGTCTACGACTCTTGGATCGATCTTTGATGTTGTTGAACAGCGTATCGAAAGTCTCGGAGGTAGGTCATTGCGGCTCATTCTGACGTTGGTTGCTTATGCTATTGTTCTCAGCGATCTATAAGCAAGTTCATGTCGATCTCAATAAACATCTCGAAAATTTTGCTCTAGGAATGGTGAGTCTACGGGTATACCGTCGACGATAAGCCCCCCATTAACGCGTGCTGCACATAGTTCCATGATTTCGCCGTGAGCGAATACAGCTACGGCTCCCGGGAAAGTCTCATTATGGGCTGGGAGGATACGTCGAAGACCAAGAATGAATCTGACGAGAATAGGATCATCGAGGACCCGGAAAACGCCAAACCCATCTTCTCCTTCGACCCTGATTCTCAGAACAACTACCGTGGAGAATGGCAAGGCTGGCCATCTCACTCTTTCGATGCCGATCCCCACACAGGTACGATGTATGGGTTTTGGACTGGTCATTTCTGGTCCACACAAGGAAAGAGTACGATCTGCGCTCTCGGTCTGACGCAACTCAAGATCGAGGTCGATCCTGAGGACAGTGGCCTTTTGAAGGGGTTTGCCGTGACGTACTCTGGCAAACTCAAGGTATATGGTCGGAGACGGTGGTTCAAGGGGACAGATTCGGAGTTTGAAGAGTTCGACATAGTTATGTCGTTCGATGACGGGTATTCTGTGAGGCTTATTGGACGTTTGGTTGAAGGAGATGAAGAGCTTGTTGGAGGATGGTCTACATTTTTTGAGAAAGAAGACGCGAAGAAGGCATATAATGATCGTCCATTCGGTGATGATCCTTCGGTAGAGGGTGAGGAGGAGGCTAAGCCGGTGGGGGAGAGTAAGGAAGGTGAAAGCAAACAGGAAGGCGAAACGCAGGAGGCGGAGGAGACGCAGATGAACAACGGCGCGACTCAAGGAGGTGAGACAAAAATGGAAGTGGCTGAGGAAGGGAAATTGGGGGAAGAGACAAGGGGGCCGCAAGAAGAGGAAAATAACGCCGTGGAACCAGAGCAGGATGTGCAACAAACCGAGGGTGATGAAGAAACCAAAGCTACCAATACGGCTGGCCCGCAACTTCCGGATAAAGCTGATGAGGAAGAACCCGTCGTTAAGACCTTCATCCTCCGTCGTACCCCGGGGGAAGTGTGTGCTTTCCGACATATCTTATACGAGGACGAGAATAAGGCTAAAGCTCGTTGGAATTTCCTCCGCGAGGCCGTCCTGTACCTTGTCCGGCAGCGCCTCTGGTCTTGGAGTCATTTCAAAGCCTGGAGTGCCGATCGCCGGGCATTCCTTGATTACTATAGACGCAACTGGCTGCTTTCGACCTGCAATTTCATGACTCCCAACCCCCTCACTCAAGCAGAGAAAGAGACATGGTATGATCTGAAGTTCCGCCTGGCCCCCTCACTCATCCGCCTTTGTGTGGAGACTTTGAACTGGTCTCTGTACAGACTTCCGTTCCATTAGTATGTTCCCTAGCTCTCTGTATGTGACTGAATGTTCACCCATACACCGCAGCGGCATCTCGTGTGACGGATGCCACTATCGTCTTATTGAACCACGTTTCATCTGCCTGACATGCATGGATCCCGAGATGTCCAACTCATTTGACCTTTGCTCTCAATGCATGGACAAACCCGCCGAGCGCCACGATTTTACTCACACCGTTGATCATACATTGATCAAAGCCCGAACATACATTCACGCATACTTCTTCGCCTGGCTCATCAACGAAGCTAGGTTGATGACTACTCGCTTGAAGAAGACATTTGCGGAGTTGATGATCAAAGAAGAGCAGGATACACATGGTGTTGATGAACACGTTCCAATGGGCGGCCACCCAGAGTTACTCTGTGGTTGCTGTGCGAAACCAGTGACGATCCCTTGTTGGGTTTGTATAACCTGCGGTGAGTCTCATACCCTGCTTCTTTGGCAAGGTTAATCAAGACGTTCAGCACGCGAAACTTATGTCTGTGTCGACTGCGAGGAAAAGGAGTTGCCGGTTTTGAAGGACGGGCCTGGCTGTACTATTCACCGCCCTGATCATCATCTTCTTCGGCTTCATAACCTTGAGCCAGCACGGTTTGAACGCGAGAAGGTGGACCCTACTGTTGCGCGAATCAATGCTTTGGAGACTGCCGTTAACCACAAATTCGAAGTTTTGGAGTCTATGGTGGAATCGCGTATCGCCGCTCTCGAAACAAAGGTTGAAGCACGCCTAGCATCGTTTGAATCCCTCCTTAGGAGAATCGCGCTTCAGCTCAACGTTCCCGATCGGAGCGAGCCGCCGAGAGTTAATGAGGTTGTTGCCAATCGTGACGATGCATCGAGTGGAATAGTTCAGGGAGATGACTGACTCACGTAGGGCTTTGCATGTATCTGTATCATTCAATTGAATCATACACGGCGATCTCAGGGGATTTGGACAATCGTTTTGATGCGAGATCACCGGTCGAAGAATCAAGACGACTCCTTTATTAAAGGTCTTCGGTGAGAACGCCCATCCGACGTGTTTCGATGGTAGGCGCCCCAATTTGGCACAATTATCAGGATTGTCGGGTGTCGTTAACGGGAATCTCGGGTTCAGGGAATGGCCATGAGGTTGCAGCAACAATCAGGGCAATCCCTGTCACTGATAAGCGCCTGGATCAAGGATAACATGAACAAACGGGTGGAATCTGAACAGGCAGGCTAAGGTATACAACCTATTCTTATAAAGACTGATAATCTGAGTGTGAGCTATCAGTCGCCCAGTCCGTCATGTCCTCCCCAGGTCCTGACCAAAATCATGACGCTCTCTTGGTGGAAGCCCACAAAGCAGCCTTCCAGGCTACAGAGGTCGGCAAGGTTGAACAAACGGTCGACCATTTTGGTAGGTCGCAAACTGAGATACTTAAGTGTGTGCAACAGTAACGCGCTTATTTTCTAGTGGATAATATCTCCGCGAAGGCGGAGTCTCCCACATTGGCCTTTGTTAATCAGTTCTATACAGCTAATCAGGCCACCATCCAAGCTGCTGCCGCGGGGTTCTCGTCTCTCGATAATAAATCGATCGAAAATGCAATCTCGACGTTCACGGAATCTGCAAAGGTGGTGATGAAGGGTTTGGACGCTCTCGGTCAAGTTCACCCATTCATTGGAGGTATGTCGCGCAGCCGGTCCCGACAAAGCTATGTCTCAACGAATATTCCAGTTGCTGTTGTTGCATTCAAGCTTGTCGTGACTTTGGACTTGACGCGCCGCGAGAATAATGCAAAAGTACTGGCCCTCCGTGTCCAGATGCAGGACATGATGTGTGTGCTCTTCCAGTGGGTATCATGTTACTGAACTCCTGCAAGATTCCGCCATTGATCAATATCCAGACTTCGACGCATGAGAGATCCTGAAGATTGTGGGCCTGACGGTATCACCATCAAGGACCGTATGCAACCTCTCATAGAACGCATCGCGAAGAGCATTAGAGAGTGTGGTTCTGCGTGCGATGCTTATTTAAAGAAGAGTTTCCTCTGTGAGTTGTTATGTATTGCCCTACAGGTTATGTCGCCTGACTCAGTGCAGCCAGAACCTTGAAGTGCAAGATTTATGAAAGTCGCTTAGCCGAATGGGCAACAGTATTCACGGACTACAAGGGAGAGCTCGAGCGGGCTGTAACAATACACGCTGCACTGGGCGTAGATGAAGCTAACGAGAAGCTGGACAAGCAACAGGCGACACTGAAGGGGATCGAGAACACGATGATGGAGATTTTTAAGAAGCTTGATACGCCACGAGAGAGGGAGGTGTCGAAATTTATTGAGGAGAACGGAGGAGCAAGGGCTTGTATTGAGAAGGATGACCTCCTTACAAAGCTTATATCGAAAACAGGGGAGTCGATATCTTCTGTTGCTCAGCGTTCGACCGCAAAGGGTAGTGACGATGTCGTGACTGCCCGTAAAACTCTCCTGAAGGAACTCACGGAGGATGTCGACGAGGTCTTTAGGAAAAACCTTGCGGTGTTTGAGGCCAAGATGGCAATACAGCGACAGCAGATAACGGATGCGATGGAGAGGCAAGGTCAACAAATCATGTCAGTACTGCTCTCGGGTGCCCATGACAGGATCAGGGATTCGGTAAGCCGGTGTTTATGGCAGCCACTGAGACATTGTTCACATCATTTCAAAGGACCTGCAAAAACTATGGAAAGAGATGGTGAGTATTCATATTTTGATTTTCTTCTCAACGGACGTGGACTTATCGTCGTCAGGGATGGAAAGGGAGTGTAAAGGCTAGGCACTTTGTTCTCGCTCTGCGGGACTACTTCACGGATCAGTTTAACATGGTGACATATCCCACGAGTCCTCGTGTCACCGCCGCTCTCCCGCCAACGCCTGGTGCATCTGATGAGGAGCATGCTGCGGACGCCGAGATCCTTGATAATCCCATTAATCCTAATGACCGCTGGACCCTTGAACATATCAATATCGCTCACCTACAGCCCATTCTTGAAGCTATTGACGACGACGGTACCGGATTCATCAGCATAAAGGAAGCCAACACATTCGCAGTTCAACGACCAAAAGGGTGGACGTGAGTGTCTTCTTCATGTGCATGGACTCGAGTACGCTCATATATTTCATTAGCCTTCTCCACTGGCTAGCTTTCTGGGCGAAAGGCAAGAATGTTCCGGCCTTCAGTGTTGCGTAGCATTAACATGTCCTTTTCTAGGGTGGCATCACAGCGTTTCGAAGTACAAGAACCAGATTTACCTTCTTATCCAACAAATGCACAGGGACTTGGATGACGTCAAACCTGACAACAGGTTCTCTGTAGACTGGTACCTCGATATGGACCGCTTCAGGTCTATTGAACAACTTCTCCGTTCTACAAAGACGGTCGACGAGAACGAACGACTAGAGTCCGACCTCGCTCAACTCACTGAATCATATGTGTCGAGTGAGGAAGAGCGTCTGGAGAGGAATCTAAAAAGTGTTGGATATAACATTGACTCCCCGGCCACCGTCTCCTTGATCACCGGGCAAGGACGGATAGAGAGGGTACGTCAGTTGATCCATGCTGTCGGCGTAATCGCTGAAAGGTATTGCAGCACGTATTCCCCCTACTTTATCTTGTTCTGAAGCACCATGCGCGTATTATCAAGGTTGCATGTCATCACATCATTGACATAGCTGAGTTGGATTATTGGGCGGAAAGCCTCAACTCCATCATCACAGTCGTCAAGCACAGAGTCGAAACCCTCGGAGGTACGTCGCCCAAAACCAAATTATCAAATGGTGGCTGAATTAGAGGATGCTACAGCAATCTATAGGCAAGTCTACGTTGACGTGAGAATGCAACTCGAGAACTTCGCATTCGGCATGGTAGGGTCAACCGTTACTTCTATCAGACCATGGACCCTTAGGTTGTTTTCAGTATCGTTTAATTTGGGAAAGTCCCGATTCCTGGAAGCCTGTGGAGAATAGCTTCGCTACATGGCAGGATACATCAACCGACAGAGACGAATGTGGAGAGGACGAGTTTCGTCCAGAGGATGTTGAATTGCTACACTATCCCCCCCAGGACACATTCTCATACAAATCTATAGACGCCGACCTCGCCGCGTTCCAACTCGAGGCAGATGCGCCTGCCTACTCCTCTGGCTTGGATGGTATCTGGACGGGACACTGTTATCATACCGACTTTGACGGCGAACGTGTCTCGGTAAAAGGTCTCCTGATGGTCCGCATCACGAATGTTGAGGGAGGGTCATTGAGTGGCAAGGTCGAGTCTTGCAGTGGTCGGGGTGATGTTTCTGGGAGCGTCGAAGGAGAACAGGATGCTCCTCGCCAAGTGGAAATTATCCTACACCATGAGCTTGGTGGTAACACCCTCTATAGACTTTCAGGCACGTTCGATCCTGTTGCTCAAACGATCACCGGGACGTATGAAGTCGAGGGCGAGGAGGAGGACGAAGAGGAGGAAGAGGAGGAAGAAGAAGAGGAGGAGGAGGAAGGAGGAGAAGAGGAAGAAGGAGAGGGGGAGGAAGATCAAGAAGATGAGGACGGGGATGGGAGCGAGGAGCGTGGGGAGGAAGAGCAAGTAGATGAAGGGGAAGAGAGCGAAGATGTGGGTGAAGAAGAAGCAGAAGAGAAAGAGGTCGAGGCACAGACAGGAACCGGAGTTCAACAGCGTCAGAATGATCATGGGCAGCAATCGGAGACAAAGCACGCGGATGAGGACCCCGAAGGTGAAGATACTCAAGGAGACGACGGCGACGATGACGAGGAAACTGGAGAAGAGAGCCAAGAATATTTCACCTTCACTCTCACCCGAACGCCGCCGGAACTCTATCGATTTCGGTATTCCCCAGAAGAGTTTCAAGAAAATGCTGCGAAGGCTCGCTGGGCCTTTGCATGCAAGGCTGCGCTTTATCACGTTCGGAAGAAACGTTGGACATGGCCTTTCCTGAAAGAGCGTATAACGGAGCGGAGGCGGGTAGTTGAATTGCGCTTACGATCGTGGGATGATGACAACGGTCTGGCACCGTGCCGGAGTCTCACCGCGGAAGAGGATAACGAACTCAACAAACTTGACGACTCCATATCCCCCGCCATCTCCGGCCTTTGCTGGGCACTAGTTGAATACCTCAGCGACAGAGAGGCATACCTCTTGTGAGGCGATTTTCTTTGTAGATATCACTAAACTGACTGGCCTACCACAGCAACTACAGCTGCGATGGCTGCGAGCGCGATATTTTATATCCAGGATACATGTGTTTGCAGTGCGTGACTGCTGATCATTCAGACATGGTCAACCTCTGCCCAGATTGCGTGAACGAGGCTATAACCAACAACAATTTCATCCATGACCAGACCCACTCGATGCTCAAGACGTCCAAAGTCATACACGATTATCGAATTTCTTTCTTGATTCGGGATGCCAGGGCACTTGTTGAACGGATTAAGGGCACTCTCCGAGACGTCGAAGCCAGCCGCAAACCTTCACAGCCCGAGGCCAGGATCAAAGATAAAGGGAGTAAACTTCTTTGTGCCTGCTGCAACAAGCCTGTCTTGCTACCATGCTTCGTCTGTGCTACCTGCAGTACGTGAATCTTCAGTCATCTTTGGTCTAAGCCTGACGCAGCTATCTAATTCAGCCCGGGATACTTTCATTTGCAATGAATGTGACTCTACGAACGTGCCAGTACTATCAAATGGTCCTTCCCCTCTACACGAGCCCTCTCACACCACTGTTCGTTTGGTCGACACGCACGAAGAAAAATTTGAGCAAGATGCAACTGACGTTACGATCAAACGACTGGAAGCTTTGGAGAAGGCGTTGCAAGATCGGGTCAACGTCCTTGAGGAACGATTGAATAAGATGGATGGCAAATTGGAAGAACGATTCAGTTCTTTGGAGACTTTGTTAAGGCAATTAATTGGAGTTAAGGAAGCATCAGTTTGAGCGTTGGGTACATCCTGCGTAGTGTTGTCTACTTTCACTATATCTACTACCAATACCAAATCACATTCATCCCGCTTCATCCTTCTGGATATGGCACCCCAAATCGATCCACCTCCCAACCGTTCACTCGATAATCGACCCATACAGCCCCAAGCCGCTTGGTATTATTCCACAGCCTACGGCGATTGCGAGTGGAGTCTTCAGAATAGACCGCATATATGAACTGGATGAGGGGAAAGCCGGGAGCTGAAAGATCGTGGTTTTGAGGAGTCGGAGATGCAGGCACCCACGATCTGATTGCCTCCATGAATTCCTCAAGCTCCTCCGGTTGTTGTTTGATCGGGTGGATCCAGAACATAGCGCGGGCCGGGTCTGGTTCTAGCATCTCTCTGAGAACCATGCTGGTGAATTTGGCATCTGAGACCAGGTCATGCATTTGCTTCGACACCACCATGAGGCCCAGGTACGTCGCGAGGCTTGGAAGCCAGCCAAATATCTGGACAAGGATCTCTGTGGAAAAGCGAGTAAGAGTCCCAATCGCAGAGGAAGTCTCCACCGCACGAGGTGGGACGTCAAACCCCAAGATTGGTAGCTCCACCGGGCCGTTTGGGTCGGTGGCACGAGGCCATCTAGTATGATAAAGTAGAACGTCAGCAATTTCCGAGACCAACTCCTTGATGCTACGTGGGTACCTGTGGGGCGTGGCAAACATCCAATAGCCATAATCATCGTAAATGCACCCCATCAGCCTTTCCTTGTCATAACCATTTCTCAGCCCTTCGGCAGTCGCGGCTGGGTAGACCGAGTCTGTCGCGAGAAAACTTTGCGTTTGCTCCAGAGTCCGCTCGGCTCCTCCTGGTTCCAGCCATTCCAGCCAGCCATTGACTAAATAGGCTTTAGGTGAGCATTAGTTAGCGCACCAAAAGGTAGCTATACTCGCCTCTTCCAGTTTTCCTCGAATTGATTACTTCATATAGTTCTCCTGCGAAAGACAACTCCCTTCCATCCCACATGGGCGGCAACCGTGCACGGTCAATCCACGCTTCGAGATACTGGTAACAGCACTCGGACAGGAAGAAGTTTCCAAAACCTTTCTGCCAATAAGCACATGTACGCGTCATCCTCCGCTCTTCAGCAACAACCACTCCGGTATCGTTTATCTTTTTGACTATTTCACGCTCAAATTCACCACAGTGTGGACCCGTAACAAGTCTCGTCGTCACGAAACGTCCGTCAGGAATCTTGCGCTTGATGACCGGATCTTCGACGTCTTCGTGAGGTACGCTCCCGTCGTCGTCGAAATACCCGACGGCAATGCATGCGTAGAATGCTCCTCCGCAGAATTGCAGATCGGCTGGTTCTAGCTCCTCAATTATTTCAAGCAAGAGCGCTTGTAGGTCCTCCTCTGACTCGATGTCGCCACCAATGTCTCCAAGAATATCTGGAAAATGCTCAAGAAGGGAATGAGCAAGGGCGTTGGCGGTACCCTCTGGGTCGGGGCTAAGCTCGCTAGGGGGGATCGGGGAGACTCCGCAAAGGAGACAAACTTCGTCGAAATGGCCCATGGAGGGAGCAAACGCGATTTACTCATTGTCGTTACGACAGTATTCTCTTATACAGAGAGGTCTGTTTACTTTTATGATGGCAGATGCCGACAAAGATGGCGAAATGGTAACCTGACAGATAAGCATCTGTTGCTGCGGAATATTGGCACGTTAAAATGATAGTGTCCTTGATTTAAATCGAGATATCGTAGCTGGTGTACAACGGTAATATACTAGTACATTTGATAAAGTCCTGGGAGCTGACAGGCGTGAGGACAATACATGACGAAAAATTGTAAAATTATATCATATGCAGCAAATGGAGGAAACGGTGACACAAATAATAGAGGGTCTAATAAGTGTTCATTCGAATAATTGGTGGCACATAAGTAGTTGGCAATGGGGGTGCAACGCCGCGTGTATGGCAAGCGTTGATCAGCTCCACGCGTAAACCTTCCGTCTGAGCCTCATTCTCTGAAATGACGGTTTCGGTTAGCCGAGGCAACAGAGACACAATTCAGCTGATAACGTACCAGGGCACTTCCAAAGGACATTGAGTGTGTCGACGATGAAGAGGAGGTCTTTAGCAAGCTCTAACAAGCCTACCATGGACTGCTCGAATGGCCATAGTAGGACGGCACTGCAATGGCGTCAGTCGTGTGCCAGGCAAAGGGAAGGGGAAACATACACGTGCAGCTGATTCACAAACCATGAGACAATGAATGGTTGTCGGACGAGCTCGTTGGTTTCGGCGGAACCGAGGTGATGTATTATACCTTTGACCCTTTGTACGACACCCTGTTGTGATCGGACTGGGAATAGTCAGCAACAAATTCTCAGGGTAATACCAAAACGCGTACCCCATTCTTCAACCTGTTTCGTGTTGAACAGGATCCCGGGCCGCTCTGAATGGGTTAGGCCTACGACACTGTGGGGCCTTCAGGAGACTGATTCATCGTATGACCACTCGACATACCTGACCCGGACCTCATATGCGACTAGCAAGCGAATGCTAGCCAATATATGAGTAAGGAATCCGTCAGTGCAAAATATCTGAACGTACTTGAATAAGTATTCCCGTGTGAGGTACATGATGGTGGTATCCAGGTTGCAACGGTGTACGTTGAGGGCATCTTCAATCAACTGCGCTTCGCCCACAGAATCAGTAAAAGCTTCGATCTTGTCGTCGACCTTGATGTGATCCTCCTTGACAGACACACAGAAGTTCCAGAGGAGCATGCTACGACAATACAACGCCCAAATCGACTCCTTCACCAACAATGGATCATTCGGATCCCTACGTTGGGGGAGCCGGTCAAAGGCCTCACCAGGGAAGAGGAGCGCAAACTTCAATCAGATCACATCAGACTGGGGTGTAAACGATAGAGCAGGGCGAACACACGTTGCCTGGGTTTGTTAAGTAAAAACTCGGAACGTCTCGCCCGAGCGCCATACACTGTGCGGTGTGTTCGGAGATAAGGCTCAAGGCGGCCCAGCAGAGACGGCGTATCTCCTCATCATGAATCTGGGCTGGTGTCCAGCTAGAATGCCACGGTAGGGGGTAAATTCGGCTGGCGTAATCCTTGGATGCATCGTTCGCCTCGTGTGGTAGGCATTTACAAACCTTGCCGGTCAGTGGTAGACCATCCTCCAGGAAGACAGTGGGGACTGCACCGGGAGTGAAGGACGAGACAGTGGGATCACCCGCGTCATTCGTGGTGAGCCTGAGGTTTGCGATAACGTCGTCCAATGCATGGAGGCTCACAGATGCACGGGCGTAGCTATATTCTGTATAAGCTGAGGATTCGAAGACCGCAAGTAGCTAAGCATGTCAATTTAGAAAGCGGATGCGACCAGAGTGAGGGGAGACCCACAAATTGTGCTTTAGCTAAGTCGGCATTGAGCACACCAGTTTGACGTGCTTCGTCGAAGGCTCCCTGAGCCTGGATGCGCAGCTTTACCGCCTCTGTCATACCGAGTGTGCCCTGGTCAGCATTACTTGATCGAAAGAGTTGCGCAAGCGCAAGGGCCGCAAGAATAAAGGCGGGTTGAATCTTTACGCGTTCGGCATCATCGCATAGGCTTGCGGCAAGGAAGTCAGTATTGACGAAAGATAGATGGTGGGTGGTATTTTGTCTTCTGAGACTAAGATCGGTCACAAGACGGAGAGGAAAGGAACGTGGCACCCACAGAAAATCGATCTGGTTAATGATGTCTTGAGGGCTGGTGCGGATTAGGTCAGTGAAAGTAGGCATTGAAACAGAGGAAAGATTCCGACCCATAAGCCTCAATAATTTGGTCCCACCACTCTCTTTGTCTCGCCCCCGCGGTCGGAGATGTCGGGAGCGCAAACATGCGATGAGGCTCATCCGGTAACGGGTTCAAGTCGATAGAACGTGGAAATGCCACCCTTGCGAAGGGATCTTGGTCGTATCCATAGCCTGGATGACGGCGATTCGTCGGAGAATCTTCCTGCTGCTCCCACAAGTGAGCATTGTCATTGGCAAAGAGAACAACGGAATGCAGGTACCTTCACGATATGCCCCGAAGCAGAAGGCGGCCGGTGCAAATTCGGAGATGTATGAAGGGTGGACGTCTCGATATGAAGATCGGCAGGCCGGTCTGGATGACGAGGGGATGTTGATGCACGCTTAGAGTCAGCCATGTTCTCTTTGATTTGGTGTTGCTGAGTTTCTTGTATGTCAACTGCGGGATCGGGAATAGTTCGACGACGTTTCGGATTAGGGGGCGTAGGATCATCTGGTGCCCTCTTTTTACATCTCCTTTGACGCGTACCCGGACGCTTATCTGGTCCCCTTCGTTTGGGCATTGCATCATACTCGCACTCGTTATTTCTTCGGAGACAATTGTTGCATTCGGGTCTAGTTGAGTCGCATCGTATTTTGCGTGCACGACTGAGATCGTGCAGGGTAAAGGAAGCCCGAAATTCGTCAGTATATCGATAAAAGGCTTAATGAAAAAATCTAATGAAAAACGGACATACCACAGACGACAGGCTATGACAACAGGTGTTATCCCCTTTCGAGTCTCTCGTGAAGTGTTGGCTGCGTTTGACATCGAAGGCTCCGTTCGCTCGGCAGTGGCCACGGGATTGGGCCTGTGATCAGCGTCCATGTTCGTGCTGCTCGAAGGAACAGGTGGTTGCTGATAGTAGATAGGATCATGAGAAGGTCCACCAGACGACGGTTGCTCGGGCGGAGGTGGGATAAACCTGAAATTTACTGCGCTCGCAACATGGGCTGTGGCAGGAATACGCGAAGGAACGGATGGATATTGAGTAGGGAAGTGGTGCCCTTGCTGGTAACGAGGTGGATGGCTGTAATGCGAGAACGTGACTTGTCGAGCGCCCGAGTTCGGAGGCTCTAGTCTGGTATCAAGGATCGGTATCTGTTGCTGTTGATTCTTGTTAAGACCTTGAGCGAAGTCAAATTGCGGCGCGAGAATTTCCGTGGTAGGAGAGATGTCAACTTGGGGATCGTGTTGATACCGGACTTTATTGAGAAAGAAAAGAAGTTAAGAGAGAAGGCGGAGACAGATACGATAGCAACAACGTACAAGACTCGCTACCACCCTGCAATGAAGGCATCTGCGGCATCTGAGGGAAGACACCACCCACCGGAGAATGCAAACCGGATCCGTCTTCGCTAGATGAGGGAACTTCGTCCTGGTGCATTACAAAGCGAAAAGGAGAGTAAATGTCGTCGTGTTCCCCGGTTGAGACCATGATGGCAGGAATTAAGATTGGAGGTGAAGGTAGGGTTGGTGAGACAGGGAAGGTGTGGGGGTGGAAACTGCAGATACACACGAGTCTATGCAAGAAGGGTTGGCTGGCAAAACTATGTAGTGTTGGGGTGTTGGCCCCGGTGAATTGCGACTACAGTCACCAGTGAGAAGAAAGCTCTGTCCTTGGTTAGAATATTGGGATAGAGTGATCGATTATTTTCCGTGCTCGGCCAGATCCCTGGGTGGGTACGCACTGATCACCCTTGGGAGCAGCAATGGTTCCCTTCTTGATAGCAATGCGCTGCGCGTCGGAATGAACGTTAACAGCTGAAGACAGCCCTATCTGTCTTACAGCACACCTGGCGGCCACAGTGCTCAGCTAAGCTCTGGCATTCTGAAGCACCCATGCGTACGGCAAAACCCCGGAGTGACCGTGAGGATGTAACAAAAACATGGCCCGCAACATAAACTCGGTTCTAAATTCGGACCCATCAGGTCCTCTCCACGTGTCTTTAGCTTTCCTGACCGAGATCCATCCTCCCACGCTCTGCCGGATTCCGCTCCTCGTCTTCGTGCATGTTCACCGACAGAAATATTCCTCGACCCTCTGTCCAGCCCACCCGCTCTCCTCGAGAAATCTTCGACCCCTGCTCATCCCCGCACCACCGTCCCAACTTGATTGCACTGCATTCCAGTTGGGATTTACCCGTTGCCACGCTCTTCGAGTTCCATTCAGCCGGAGTCCTAAATCCTTTTCCATGTCGTCAGGCACAATGCAGGACCTCCCATGACCCCAAGCACCGTGAGTTACTGACTCTCTGACAAATCAATATCTCCTTTCCCAATCGAGAGCTTTTTCCAACCGCCTTCCCACATGGCGTTCCGGTCCGCCCAATTTGCTCCTACATCATCAGCTAAGAACCAGAATAGAAGACTTGGCTAAAGTGAATATCCTCCCTTCTCTTACGTACTGTATCACGTCTTGTGATGCATACCAAGCTTCCCAATTGGTGGTCTTTCTCACCCGAACCCCTGACCGTGTTCTCCCTCTCTGTCTGCGAATCCTGGATCGTTTCTTAGAAACAACTCGTTTTCGATGAGGGTTTACCGACTGTGGTGGATGGTTGCACTAATGGTACTCCCCCAGGGATGGGGACCTCATTATACCATAATTGTCTGGCTGTGTTGGCGAAGTCCCCAGCACATTAAACGGCGCTCGTCACTCTTTCAGGATACCAGATGCATACCGATCCGGACATCAAATCAATAACTCGCGTCAAATATGTCGTACAGTTTATGAATGGATTGTCACAATGTGCCAGTCCCAGTGAACGTGCTCGATGATAAAGGGCGAAGATCCTATTGGATTGTTTTGTCCATAGTAGTGCTGCGGCCTGCTTCGTGCTGGACCATCCCACTCGACAGAAGCGAGAGAAGACCATCATTAGCGATCATCCCATGTAGGCTGTAGCTCTTTTAGACTTGCTTGGTAGTATTTGACCCTGTCACTTTGCAATATCTCCGTTGCACAAGTGTGACGTGAGTGCAAAAAATGGAAATTGATACCGAATGTGGTAGCCCCTTTCGTGGACATTTTATCACCGCTGAGAGTTCTAAAAACATGTATGTTTCTCGCGCATTCGAGGCATTGACTGGCCCATGAGTGGTTGTACTCGCGATTTCACATAGGCCTAGAATGTTAGATACCGTGTAGCGCTACTCCACCCTTGCAGTATTTTTACTCTTCATTGGTGGAGCTTGAGAGGACGAGACACGCTTCAATGAACCCTGAGAGGCATTGGACATACAGCGGGAGGAACGAGATCTGTCTTCATATTCTTGAACTAAGTGGCAGAATCTATTAACATATGATAGGAGTGTCTTCACGACGAGTTGCAATATTCGGGTTCTCTATGCTTCTAAACGCCTTCAGGGATTTGCCAATGAGATCGCCGCTCCTCACCTTTCATATGGACACGAAGATTGGGCAGAGCATCGCCTCCTCGGAACGCATTCTTTATTTAGAGGTGGCTGAGATTCGTTCTAGAACAGAAGATTCTGAGTCACGACATGACCGAAGCTCTTACCAGCGGTTCGTGTGAAATCAATTAGTCCTCAAGACCATGGATGTCTCGTGTTTGGACCTTCCTTGTGCCCAAAAGTAACTAGCCTCGCAAATAACAGAATTCCCTTGGAACGATCTTGGTGTATTCTTCTGTGCATTCAATTAATGAGCGTCCTCGAGTTATACGGCAGTATGCAAGAGGCGGTTGCCGAGGTGAAATGCCGCCCATACTTGAAGGTTAATTTGCCGCTTTGGGAGATAAACACTTCCTCAAGGAGAGAACCCCGTATAGGGTCTTCAGGCCCTTGGAAGGTGACTTGCAGGTGGATGACTCAACAGCGGCGGAGCCACAGGCGCATATGCAGTTGCACCTCAGGGCTCATTTGTGGCAACATCTGACGACCAGTCCAGACTACACCACAGCATCATGGTTACAGACTGAGCGCCAGACCCGTATTCTCGGATGCTTCAACCAGAAACCCATGTCCTCCGAGATACCCAGTGCCCACGTTAAAGCATTGAATCTATTAGCACCACAAAACGAGTAGGTGTTGTGTGCCGTACGACATTTAAGGTAAGCATCGGAACAAATGAAAACCATGCGTTCCAGTCAGATTGTATTCGCAGGAATTCTTCAGCGCGGGGATAGAGGTCAATACGTCAATACTTGCGGCATGAATAGGCTACACGGTATACAGCCACAGCTGTCCGTCTCCGTGCCGACCCTCAGTGGCGCTATTGCATGTTAGAGGGTTTCAGAGGTCCTAGTTCTGGACGTTCATCGATGTCGGTAATGATGTTGAGAGATGAAGAGACAAATGCCACTAAACATGTTAGGCTAGTTCTTGGCGGGTAATCCACTCGCCGCTCCTTCATTCCACTACCCGTGAGGCTCGGAGCGGTCAAGTGTTCCACACCGCTATACACCATATTGGATAATTACACCGCTTTGATGCAATGAGGGAAAGACAAAAGAGATTAAGGCGGTGTTTATTTGTAAACCCCTACGTAGGTCGTGACCTGGTCTGGTGTTCTTTAGCCCTTACCCTTACCGCAGTTTACGGTAATCAAGTTGAGGGTTTGGGCAAGGAGCCATATGAGTGGCAACATGACGCACACACTCCAATCCTCTTGCCTAATTGGAGACAGTTTGCAACAGTTTGAATGGGTCAGCGCCCTTAAACGAGGACTGTGATTGACTAGTTTACTACCTCACGAACTCCAACGATTGATCACCGTTCGAATTAGAGTCTGCAGTGGGTGTATCATGTGAGTCACAGGAAACTCGGAAATAGGTAATCAGTAACATGTTAATTTGATGTTTTCCCCTGACATTCTAGAGATGCAACGCCCCTAAGGCGCTCTATCCCACAAATGCAAAAGTACTTATTGCTCCATTCTGTTATGTACATATCATTCTTCTGGTCAGGCCTCTTCCCTTTTCAACAACAAATGTATGGCGCGGCACGAGAAGGACTGATTGTCTGATATATTGCCAAGGACCCCTAGCTCAGTGGTAGAGCGTGAGATTCCAGTGACTTAGCTGTTTCCTCAAGGTCATCCGTTCAATCCGGGTGGGGTTCACTTTTTATATTCTAGGTATATATCTATTTTTTGAGTGAGGGAACAAATTCGGGGACAAAAACGAGGTTGACCTTGAGTAATAGAGAATATCTGCAACTCCGCTCAGTAATTTTCAGCGACAACTGAATTAAACTCGAAATTCTCCACACTCAGAGTATTGCTCAAGAAGGTTTGCAAATATGTCCTAATTTGATGGTTTCCTCGTCTTCCGGCCAGCTTGACCACAGCCAAGAAGTGTTGAATCAGTTCCTGCTCGGTGACCTCGGGATGACACGGGTTATATATGTAGATAGCAACTACGGACTGCGAGATACACTTAGGCAACAGGAAATTTGGGAGTGTGGCTGAGACAACGGGCCGTGATATGAGGCCCCAGTGGTGGGCGAAGTTGATAGCCCATTGATGCTTAGAGAGATCCCATTGCAGAGTGCTACATGAAATGGATACATTCAATAGTAGGTGATATCCCAGTGGGTTCCTTCGTCCTATACGAATACACATGAATTGGTTAATCATTAAAGCAAATATCCGCTGGCTTGGAGCACGTACGCAGTAGATGTTGCCACTAGCAGCTTGCCATTGCGGGTACCCGTCGCCACGGTTCGCAATCCTGGTGAACGCAGTCTTGATGTAATTGTCCAACACCGTGGAGTGCCTAACGTCGACTTTGTAACCATTGTAGTGGCTGTAAGTGCCGCTGGCATGGCCGACTTCGGTTCCACCGGTGATGACTAGTGAGGATGCACCGGAAGCTTTCTTGAGGGTGATGACGCCGTTGACGGTGCCGGAGAGGATGCCTTCGTAGGAGGTGCAGGTGGGGTTGGAACGGGTTGTGCAGCCGCCGCTGGAGGAGGCTGTGATACCGTTGGGGATGAGGAGGGCTTCGGCTTGGGCTTGAGTGAGGGGTGTTCCGGAGCGGGCTTTGAGAGATTCCTCGGAAGGGATAATGGCGGAGAAGGCAGGCGCGGCGAGGGCGAGGGCAAGGGCAAGGATGGCGCTGATGAACTGGGAGTAATTGTGGGCACAAGTTGTAGAAATGGAGTAGAGGTGAAACTCACCTTCATTGGGGTTGGTAGAGCTGCTGCTGGCTGCTGAAGAAGACCGTCGTAAACGAGGAGGATTTATACTAAATGTTGAATGATAGAAATCGTCTTCGCGCTTCTTTCAACTTGTGGCCATATGTTTTTTAAGTGTCGTTGGTGTGAACGTGGTGGGTTGCCAAGGCTTGATTATCAGAAGGTCTATAAGCTATTTAAAATGGAATGTCGGGAAGGTGTACAGCTGGTACGCGGCTACAGCCTGCAAGGTATTTGACTAGAAGTATCCTGTGTGATCGACGTGATGGAAGGGAGCGAATGTGTTGGTAACCTCTTCGCGGGCATGTGTGCAGGACGTCACGAGTGGACCATCCGCCGTCAGTTGATGTGGCAATCATTGCGATGCAGAGATAAGCGAGGTTTGGACGTCAGTGGACACCTGTGGACACTAGAAGCACGAGTTCTGGGGCGGAAATATTGTTAGCACGTTCCCTTAGCCGGTTCTCAATGGACTTGGTGTTGGTGCCTAGTGGGCGAAAGAAGGGAGAAATTGTTCAAACAGACTCCAGGGAAGAAGAAGAGTCAAAGGATAACGAGAGCCAGCGAAAAGGCTAACAGCTTATCGGGGGACCGGAAAAGCAAGTCGCCGTGCACTGACTGATGTCGGTGATTTATCAGGTCAGACGAAGCGGAGAACATGTTTGTTCCGGGTGTGCACGTGAGGTAGAAGGTCGTCTTACTCACCAGAATGCGATGGCCAGAAATATGGAGGCTCCGCGTGCGGAGAGGAAGGTCGGGGATAGAAGTGGACGACTGCTCGAATGCTGATGGGCATCATGGTAAGTACTTTGGACCGATGAGAGCATATTGATTGGGGGTTGTCAAGAACCAGTGCGAGGGAAAGGGCCAAAGATGGTCAAAGTGTGAAGTGTATATTACAGCTCATTAATCATTTATCAGCTTCTGGATTTTGTTCAAAGGAACCTGCGACTTCTGACGGGCGTTGCAGTGGACGGCGTAGAGGATGTGAGGAGAGTTGAAATGGAGGTTTGGTTCGCTTTTGGATCGAAAGTCAGGAGACGTGGTGGTAGAGCGCGGGCCGGGTGGATTGGGGGGTGTGTCAACTAAAAATTTTCAGAAACAAGTTCATAAACTGGGGCATATTGTTTGCGGAGTAGACTAGTGAATAGACTAAATATACGATGAGACAAAGGACATGCAGGGGCGGGCGGTGACGAGAAGACTACAAAGAGCGTTGACCCGAACGGCGGCCGAAAACCTGCCAGGAAAGGGCAGTGCCCGGGATTAGTCATCCGGATATGATAAAATTGAAGTGAGAAAGTTGGTGGACAGGGATTGGCCAGCGCTTTTCTTTCTCTCCCTTCTACCCCTCCTTGATTCTCCCAAATGGGTTGCGTTCAGTCTGCCGCCATCGACGAAGAGGCAAAAGCCCGTGCGTAACTTGCGCCTTCCACTCTCAACATCCCCGACTGACATTCCCCTAGGAAATGACGAGATCGAGAACCAGCTCAAGCGCGACCGGATGATGGCCAAGAACGAAATAAAGATGCTCTTGCTGGGTGCTGGAGAATCCGGCAAGGTGTGCCATTTGTTGCTTGTTTCACACCTTTTCTTGCTCATCATGTTTTCAGTCAACGGTCTTGAAGCAGATGAAGCTCATTCACAACGGTGGTTACAACGACCAAGAGCGGGATTCGTACAAGGAAATCATTTTCTCAAACACCATTCAGTCTATGCGGTCAGTTTCTTTCCATTCCCCCCGCAACGGATCCCTTCTGAGCCCCTCCTAGTGCTATCCTCGAGGCTATGCCACACCTCGACCTCCAGCTCGCCCCCCAAAATGACGCCCGAAAAGCCACCATTCTCGCCCTCCCCGGCCAAATTGAAGCCGAAGTCCTCCCTCGTGATGTTGTCGACGCTGTTCGCAACCTCTGGCGCGATCCCGGTGTCAAAGAGGCCGTCCGTCGCTCTCGCGAGTTCCAGCTCAACGATTCTGCTGTCTACTACTTCAACGCAATCGACCGCATGGCGCAGCCTGGTTACCTTCCCACAGACCAAGACATCCTTCGCAGCCGTGTCAAGACCACTGGTATCACCGAGACAACCTTCAAGGTTGGCGAGCTTACATACAAACTTTTCGACGTCGGTGGCCAGCGTAGCGAACGGAAGAAGTGGATCCACTGTTTCGAGAACGTAACCGCCCTTGTCTTCCTTGTCAGTTTGAGTGAATACGATCAGATGTTGTATGAAGACGAGAGCGTGGTAAGCATCTGGTCGTCCTTTGTTCGGCTCCCACGTCCTTCATTGTTTCCCTTTCTAGAACCGTATGCAAGAGGCCCTCACCCTCTTTGATTCCATATGCAACTCTCGGTGGTTTGTCAAGACCTCTATCGTATGTTCCTCTGATCCGCCCTAGTGACCATCTCCTCACCTCCCTTCAATGTCAGATTCTCTTCTTGAACAAGATCGATCTGTTCGCCGAGAAGCTCCCTCGGTCTCCATTGGGCGACTATTTCCCCGATTATACTGGTGGCGACAACTATGATGCTGCCTGTGACTACCTGTTGCATCGTTTCGTATCCCTGAACCAGAGCGCCGCCACCAAACAGATATATGCCCATTATACCTGTGCTACTGACACCCAGCAGATCAAATGTACGTCTGGTGCTGTTATTCATCTCCAACGGGTACTGATCTTGATGTCTTTTCCCTTGACAGTCGTCCTTAGCGCCATTCAGGACATTCTGCTCCAACTGCATCTGCGGGAGTGCGGTTTGCTGTAACAAATGGTCAAAGGTCTAGTGTCCTTGTACTATCGTCTCTCTCGATTGGCCACCCCACGTCCCAGACATGACCCGCACGTTGATCAACGCCATCTCCAAAATGCTTCGTTCAATCCGCATCCACGCCGTTCCCTCACCCAACCGCCCTGTCGCCAATCTGAGCTCGGTCGATAATAACTCTCTTGTCATGATTGCTCTCTTCTTGCTCCCGGGATTTTTATTTACTGTCTGATACCTCTTTTTTTATTCCTTAGTGTACCTTCCGTGTTCCTATAACACAACTTCCAACGGTTGTCGCTCCCTACCTCAGTCGCATCGACAACTTATATACCGTCCACTACTAATCGAGTTTTTTCTTTTCTTCCAGTCTCTTTCATTCTACATTGTTTGTTTGTCGATACTTACTGCTCAGACTACATTTTTGGAGAATATGTCACTCACTTGGTTCATGTGAACCCCCAACGTGATGCGAGTATGGGATCAGAACTTTCTGTCGTTAGCACAGTTGACTTGGTATCATCGGGTGTGGGAACTGCCGTACCTAGTGTTGGTCTATCAATATCACTTAGATTGTGCGATCGACCGGGATTTGAAAAGGACTGTCCCCCGCCCGCCATAATGCGCGCAGGCAAAAGATCGGGCACCGCAACACTATCAACCACGTAGCACCTGCGTTACACGACGTGGCGTAGTCTGGAACTTGCGCACGCCCTTCGATATGAACGTGAGCAGACATATATGTGGCAGTGGCAGCGGCAGCGGCAGCGGCGGTCACACCGCCTCGGCTTCCTGTTTCATGAATGATGCACCCATGTCCGCTCTTGATGGAGAAATGAATCCAAAAATTTGAGAGTGATGGGAGACCGAGCTCAGATGCCTATTCTACGTGTAACTTTAGTACACAGCTTATGGTTCGATCTTTTGGCCCTCTGTCACGATCTGGTGATCCTTTGGGGTTGGATCAGGGGGATCGGGGTCGGTGTTCGGGTACTATTATTATTATTATCGATAATGTGGTTCCTGCCAACCGGAGCGATTGTAGGTGGGAATGGGTGTGAGCGTCTGAAGGGAGGGTCTCAGTGATCGGCGTCTTGGGCGGGGGCTGGAGCTCTGCATATGCTGTTCTACGTACGTTTGTGTGAAGGTTGCGAATTTTGCTATGCATGGCTGTTGGAAGTATGGTTGAGTTGGATATGGTTGCTAGGTATCGGGCTCCGAATCGCAAGTGATGGGTTACAACCTCGCCGATCGCGGGCTCTATGAAGCTCGGTTGCTGTAATGACTCCCCAGGGCTTGACTGTGTCATTGCTACGTACACGGTCGAGCTAAGAGGCTGTTAGGCTAATAGGTGTGTGTGACACACCGACACCGTTATAGGCAGTGATATTAACAAGGCCCTCAAAAAGGCCGCCGTGCTGGTCGGCCACTGCGGTCCAAACCTCCGTGATGCCTCCATCCGAGCTATTAATGGATGATGTGGGTTGGCACAATAAGCGATCTCGAGGGGCAGTAGCCCCTGGGCTAATCCTGAGACTTGAATCAGGATCGACGGGCTGTTGAGGTGCTTTTGATATATCCTAGAGATTGTTCGCGATGACTATATGTACCCAACAAGGCCCAATTACCGCGCGCCCAGCTGAGGGGGAAATGTAATAGCGTGTGTGTATCATTGTGATTGTCGCTATCCATACGATGTATGAGTTTCTGGATCCTATTTATAAACCGGCGGAATATCCTCTTGAGGCGGTATAGGTAGAGCTGGGAGCACGTTACCTGGGTTGCAGGTGTGATTCTTCACTAGGATATCTACTTAACATCGAGTTGTCGGTTGAGCGGCTGTTTGATGGTTCGGTGCTTTCCCTCCTTCATTAGGTTATTTAAGGGCTGGGTGGAGAGTTGTTGCTCTGCGGTGATAGGACAATCTGTTTCGCTGGGCACACATACGGGCATAAAGTTGACTCACCGCCACAAGGAATTGTGTCTGATCAAGGGTTCAAAATGTTTCAATGTTTTAATGTTTGGCTGGGCTGCTCCAAGCGGGGTAAGTTGTTCCGTGCTGGGCGGGGGAGGAGGGAGATATATGCTTTGCCCCGCTAGCGGATATAAGCACCAACAGTTGGGGTTGACAGTCCCACACTGTATACATAGGCGGTGAAATGGATCACTGGGAGGTTTCTTGTTATCTGAAATCCTGGTGCCGGTGCGGGAGTGTAGTGGTTACCGTGATGTCAGAATTAATTTTATCCAGGCTGGAGATTGAATCTGTATACATTGACCCCATCTCGTGCGTGTGCTAGGAGTGTTGGGATTTGACCCCGTCTCATGAGTGTGTTAGGAACACTGGGGATGAACTTCCATGTCTCGAGTGAAGTGCAAGGAGTGAGCCTTGTGATTATCATGTGAAAGGATGGGGCCGGGAGACCGCTTGTAAGGTGAAGACGCCGGTGCTCTGGGTACACCGGTAGAGCATTTAACGAATACAAGTCGTCGGTTCTGGTGGAGGATCATTGGCAAGACTTGATCTCTAGTCCATCATCCAGAGTACCAAGTTCAGATACTCCGACTCAATTACAAAGTTAGAAACACACTTATTGTTAACACGGTGTCATACCACTCAGTTGGCAGCGATAGGACACTTTGTTTTCACAAGGGGATGGGTATGTACTCTCCACGTGGTGAAGCCTGAGTGATCTTGTTCTTACCTGATCACAACCCAGCAAAAGGCTGAATGACATGTCATTGCTACAGTGGACTGGTATTACAACACAATAGCCCAAAGCTAGACTACCGAGCGAATAGGTTCTGGAATGGCAAGGTCCTCCGGAACCATTGGCAAGGAAGAACGATAAATTGAATGAAACTAGTGCGAGCTTTGGGATAGAACAAGAGTATCAAACGCAGTGCAATTGCTAGGAAATGTGATGAACGTCCTACTAGGGCAACAGACCCAAGTCAGAGTCTGCTCCGAAAGCTGCAAACAAAGTAACGGGGGTAACGGGGGTAACGGGAGTATATATGATTGCCGAGAGTCTAATTTCTATCCAAAGCGAGGGCGACGGGCATACTATAAATTGACTGGTCTGGGTCCACCAGGATCGCCGAAAAATTTGATGCAAGCTTCAAATTAACCATGTGGGTCGTTGCATATAGCTTATCGCATCGAGGCGGAGAGGAAGTGGCCTGACGCAGTGACAAAGACCAGCAGCTGACGTGAGTGTCCCAAGCGGTCAGTTCATACCCCACATCTGGCTATAATTATCGCCATCTTGTGGGTGCGGCGCGAGAATGGGTCTTCATGGACGGGAGGGTGACCGGTGGTGAGCTCCTTAAGCTGAGCGCGGCAATTATTCTCAAGAGTTTAGAGCCATGAGAGGAATGCCATCCGGTTCATACGCTCATGTTCCAGTTTTTTCTATTTTTTGACGATCAATTCATAGGCCGTCGTGGCATTCAACTTGGGAAAGAAGAGTGCCGCCGCGGCACCTGGAGCTCTTCCACTATGGTATGTGTAATTCCAGACATCGACCCCAACTGCGCTCGTCATGCAGAGTACTCACCAGCGTCAAATTGAACCGGCAATCCGGTTGGCGACACATCCTCCTCTCCTCCACCCCCAAGTTGTTCTGGGAGTGTCATGGGCCCAAGCAAGAGCATTCTCATACGATCGAGGAGGGCTGCCTCCCGGGGATCAAGTGTTTTTCGGACACATATCCTTGACCCGAACGTCGTGGTATTCCATCTGCTGGCGGGGCAAGTGATGCTCTATGGAGGTCTGGCTCCTATGTTCTCGGTGCCCATCGCCCGAGATGCCGTGTTGATCATTATGAACTGCTGAGTATTGTGGAAGAAATTTGGAGGAGGCGAGGAAGCGGCTACTGGGTATGTCGACGAGATTTAAGATACTGTTAAGTCAAACCTATGTCGGGTTGATCTCACATCGCGTTTGCTTGCTAGTATTGGAAGTTTGTATGATCACACGGAGTCCAGTGTCATGACAGACGGGCCAGAGCAGTCGAGGACGTGGTGGCACCTTTTCATCTGGCCCCTTCGTTTCCTGAAAAAGGCTGGGATATAAAAGACTTGTGTGTTCTCTGGAGAGGGGGGGGAGTGTAAAGAGGGGGTAGGACAAGGATGCGCGTTCCAAGTTCTTGCATGAAAGGGGGGAGGGTCGACAATATCAATGTGGTCCTAAGTTCGGATGCAGGTTTAGGTGTCCATGATGGAGAAGAGCATTCGCGTACGGTGTCTTACCAGGATGGTTATAGTGGCCCGGGGCATCCCGCGGTTAAGCCCTGATATGTGAATAACTAAAGGATTAAGTGAAGTGAGGTAAACCACCAATTGAATTTGTGAACCTTGCAGCCGCTGTAAGGGGTCTACTTGGTCCTCTGAGTTTTACATTGTAATCCGGGGATAATTTCATCCCTGTTCAAATTCCAAGTATGTCGGATGGTTTAAAAAAAAATCTTTTGAGACATCACAAGAGGCCAGTAATGACAATGTTGGGTTCGAGCATGAATCAATTTTTACTTAGAGATGAGCAGGAAATGTTGGTGAGCAGCTGCTGTTGACCCACAACTTGCCGTATATTTCTGCGTTCAACTGCTGGCGGTCAAATGTACGTCGGATAATCGAGCTTCTGAACCCACATTTATGATGAGTGCTCCAGGTGGCCAACGAGTGTGGCATCTTAAGACTGACGTTCTCGTAGAAGTTGTCTCGCTCGGGATTTAGGGTGTTCCAAGAATTGAGAAACACCCGTGTCGGTTCCGTGTTTAATGACTATGTACTTATGGTCGGCAGCGAAATGAATGAGAAAGAAAAGGTTTCGTGGTTTCTTGGGATGTGTGATGGGAGGGCACGGACCCCGTGAGGTGACAGGTCACGGGGAGCGCGGTGTGACATTTGGGATGGAGTGACAGGGTGTGTTTGGGGAACGACGTTTCTCTTTCGCCGACCGACATCACAGAGCTCTCGTCAACCACAGCACAATGAGCAAAAAGTCTGCAAAATCTGCAAAGGAGACCGCTTCCTATGAAACCCGCGATATCGTCCTTGGAAAGGTCCGCGGTTATCCCCCCTGGCCGGGCATGGTAGGCAGTCGCGTATGCTCACTTGCATATCTCTAATCCTCACCTTTTCTCCTCGCTTTCCGTTTGTCTTCTCCAGGTTGTTGATCCGGATTCTGTTCCTCCTCTTGTTCTCAAGGAACGGCCGACAACCAAGAAAACACACTTCTATTGTGTCCGCTTCTTCCCAACCGGAGACTAGTATGTGCACATCGTGTCTATCCCCACCACCGATCTTGTAACGCCACCCCCAGTGCCTGGCTGGTGTCCAAGGACATCTCCAAACTCCAGCCTCACGAAATCCAGTCATACATCAACGAGCCGTACAAAAAGTCAGGCGACCTCTTGCAGGGCTACCGCATCGCTCTGGATCCAACAAAATGGGAAGAGGAGCGCGAGGCAGAGAGCCGTCTTGCTGCAGAAGAGGAGGCCAATGCCGAGGTGGATCAGCTCGACACCGAGAACGAGGCGTCAGGCGATGATGATGAAGACGACTCGAAAGCGAAAAAATCGAGAAAGAGGAAGCGCGAATCCGACGCCTCTTTGTCTACCAAGGCTAAGAAGGCACCAAAAAAGAAGGATTCCATCGATTCGAAGAAAAAGTCGGCTTCTGCTGCGGGCAAGAGCAGAAAGAATGGGAAAAAGTCAAATGCCATGGTCGAGTCAGAGGAGGAGGATGGAGATCATGTCGCGGCTGACGATGGAGGTGCGGGTCCGAGTAACAAGGGGTCTCCTCCACCTGCAAAGAGATCCAGGCGCGACAAGGAAGACGATGGCGATGATGGTCAGTCCTTCAAACACCTTTATTCAAGTTTGAACGAGGCGTTCGAGATGGTTCCTTCGACATCGCCTCAATGCATGTTCTTTTTTCAGTTTCCGGTGCACACACGATTAACTATTCTTGTTTAACAGCCAACATTGGCGTTGATCCTGAGGCAATGAAGGTCCGGGATTGGCGACACAAGCTCCAGAAGACCTTCCTCAGTCATAACCGCATCCCCAAGGAAGAGGTTGGTTTCTCTGTGCTTTTGGAAGGCTATTTTTGACATTCCTCGTGTGCAGGACATGCCAAACATCGATTCACTTTTCACGACAGTGGAGAACTATGACAAGATCACGATCGAGTACCTGCAAGTACGTATCCTCCTACACCCAACGCCCCACCACAGCTCACCGATATCGCTTCTACCACTAGTTCTCGAAGATTGGCAAGGTCATGCGCCATATTGCTATCCTCCCTGACGAACGGGTCCCTCGAAATGCTGAATTCAAGTTCAAGGACCGCGCGGACGCACTTGTTAAAAAGTGGCAGCAGATATTGAACGCCAACAAGTCCGCCAATGGTGCTGCGGAGTCCGTGAGTGCTACACAAGGTCCGCTATCAGCTGCGCCGATATCGGCCGCGCCTATTTCGTCAAAGTTGGAGGGACAGAGCGAGCATAAGGAGAAGGAGGAGGCTACTGCCGTTACCCAAGGTACTGCAGCGATTAATCTGAATGGTAAGTCAGTGGATGGTGAGTACTTGCCGTTCTTTTGGCTCTGTGAGCGTCCAATTCACTAACAGGACACTCTGCAGAGCCGCCAGCTTCGACTACAGCTAGCAAACCTGCATCAGGTCCTACAGAAGGTCAATCGATGGGGACTGGAAACGCAGCTATCACGGCTCCTATTGGTAGTACGGCTCAGGACGTGACGATGACCGATGCAGCGTAGTCAAATACCATACCGGATAGCGTTCTGTGTTCATTTTTTGCGGGAAAGGGAATGGAAACGTAAAGAGGGAAGTGATAATGTCCCATATTACGCCACGATAACCTTTTCTGTTTCTTCCCTCAGTTTTCTTAGCTGCTTTCCAGATTTCTCGGGACGTCAAGACTTTTCTCGCCTTCCATCTTTATCTTACTTGTATCCTTTGTGTGTGCTTCGCCCATGTGTTACCCACACTTCTCCATCGCGTTGTCCGAGGCTACCTGGACCCGCGAGCCTTTGTTTATTCCGGTTGTCCTGGTCTCCCGTCGTGCTGCCACTCTCTCCTGCCATTCACATACCTCTGTCTTGTGATTCCTACTAATATATAAGGTAAACACGTACGGTTTCGATTTTCGATTAGTATCGTCTCCATTGTCAATAATAACTTTGCCGTTTTTCTTGTCATTCAAGTCTCTTGTTGTAAAGGTAATTTAGGATACTCCACTCTATGTTACGGGGGACAAGCGGTATAGGCAATCCAGTAAATACCGTGGCAGAGGCAAAATGTGAGTGGAAAAAGCTCATACAATGCAAGACATGACATGTTCTTAGTACGATATATTGACGATGTTATTCTCAAACTCATTCCACCGGTTCAACACGGCGTCCACCACGAAATGCGCAACATCCTTCCGCGAAATCGTATATCCACCCAACTCTTTGTCCGTCGAAACCCTATACGGCGCCTTACCTGGCTTCTTGCCTCCCCCGCCCTCCTTCTGCAAGGCATCGTACTTGTCACCCAAACTCTCACCATCTGTAAATAGTGATGGTCTAACCACCACCACTTGCCGCAGACTGCCCTCCTTCGGTAGACCTTCTGTCTTCTCCCACTCTGGGGGTAGGATTTCTTCGGAGGGTTCACCATCCGCGTGCGAGTTCCAGCTCCAGTTGGCCGTGACATGGTGCAATAGTCTCTCAGCGCCGAGTTTGTCTGCGTGCGGCCCAGTGAGGAAGTACCCGTATACTGGCTTGAGAAGGAGCGGAATTGAAGAGTGGGAGGTGGGAGTGAGGCCGGCGGAGGAGATTGTAAGGATCTTTGGGGGTGGCGTCGGGAGTGTGCAGAGAGCATTGAGGAGAGAGTGTGTGACGAGGTTGGGTGGGGATATGGTGAAGCCTCTGGAGAGGACGAATTTGGGTGTGCCGCCTTGGTGAGTTGGTTGGTATGGCTAGATTAGGGGGAAGAGAGAGGAAGGACGTTGGACCTACCGACGGTAAAGATGAGATAATCGATTTTGTCTCTATCGCGACCTGCTTCGGTCCATGCGCGTGCGACGTCGTCTTTGACTAGTGCATCGCCCTTGACGAGCCGTGCCTTCCCAGAGGAGATGTAAGGCTGGATCAAGGTGTCGTTATCGAAAACACTGGGGTTGCGTAGAAGGAAGGTTACTGTCGCTCCCGCCTCTGTTCATTAAACCAGATAAGGGGGGTCATTAGTTCATTTGTCGTGAGGTGTCGTTATGATTTATTGGAGGGACGCACGGAGGAGTTTGAGCGCAGAGTAGTACCCGATGTTACGTGAGCCTCCTATAGAGAGGATGGTCAGAGGGGTAGGAGAGGTGCTAGTGGCCGTGGAGGACATCCTTGTCGCGAAGGCTGAAGATGTGTTCACTTGGGCTGTTAGGATACAACGGCAGAGTTATATACTTATCCCTCTTGGGAAGGGATAGGCCAGAGGCAGTGTGACCGGACCCACTGGGGTTAACGTTTGCATAGGGGTATATACCCTCGGGCGCAGTCAAGGGCGGAACTGAAACTGATCGAGTGACAGAAACTGCGCACTTTTGTATGTCGTCAAAACCAATCCAAGCATAAAAGTCGATGGAATTAGTTGCCTTGGATCCGTAGACTAGAGCTCCTTGTGGTCAAAGCGTAAGTCGCATCTGTGGCGTCCGCCGTGGGCGCACTGGAATATGTAGGAACGTTGAAACAAACCCTCAGTCACCAAATGCCTCGGGCTTCAGGGATAGGCATCTGAGCGATAACCTCCGACCGAAGACTCCGATTAAGGAAGGTGACTACTCGGTGATCAAGGAATAAATGATGCCTTAGAAACGTTTTCTGCCGGCAGGTGCTATACATCTAAGCCGGCGTAAAGTGTCGAGGCACTCGCACTGGTGTCATCACGCTAGGCTTGGACTTCGACGTAGGGCAGTATTCGCTGTCGGTCCGTCGTTGGCGGATGCTAGCCGGAGATTTTTCGGAGTGCCGGAATATTTAGATAGCCGTAGACTTGGTCGTGGCGGTGTGCTTGACTGCCGAAAGCGATTCCGGAAACGACTTGAGAATGCCAGAGGTGAAACACTCATTTTGGAGGTGTCAGAGGCCGCACTCCTTTACCCTAGTATCCTCGAAATTCGTATGAAAATGTTGTCATGGACTTTAGGTTAAATACGTAGACATCCTCCGAGTATCGAGCGTCTCATGTGCCGCTCTATGGTAGTGCTAAGGAAGCCCTGGAATCTTTTTATGGCTTGCTGATAACGGGTCTGCTGTCACGCCGGGTTATTTCTAGTGTAGTTATTGGGGGGCAAGGAGTACACCGATGTGCCGTTAGTGGTGGCGGCCGTGGTATGTGAGAATAGGCAACATGACAGTCGTTTCTGGGCCCTATCTCGGATAGAGTCAGCCGACATAGTCGTTTTTGCATCTAGACACGATGCTGGTATGGCTGACACGAGAGGAGGTGTCAAGAACCTGCAATTCTATACAATGGCATGTCAGTGGCGTGGGGTAGCTGAGTAGAAAGGTCGCTCAGGATTCACACATGTTACGGACTAGGTTGTTCCTGCGCTGACCTGAACTCTGTTCATCCCAAAGTTCATATATGCTTCTTCTGGTGTGCTTTTAGGACCCCAGATTTGAATCTTTGGTGGCTCGGGAACCCACTGGCCAACGTGGAAATGGGTAAGTGGGAGCCTTGATGCATGCGGATGGGAACGCACCTGCTCCAAAGTCTTGGTTGAATGGAGGAATTGGGGACGTGGTGTTGTCGTGGTCATGAGTGACATAGGGAAGGAGGCCAGGAAGACATCCATTCCTGTCCTTCATGGATTTAATTATTCACAAACATGATCAGGTAGGAAGGGTGGACTACGAAACCCAGGTCGAAAAAGTAGAGGACGTGATGGCGGAGGGGGATACAGGAGAGCCTTTCATTTAAATCGTCAAATTGGCGTCAAATATTGGTCGAGTAATAAACCCCCCCGATCTAGAGGCAAGATTTCCTTGTGGGCAGTATGCCACTGAATTGTTTCAGATTTAAAATAGTTTTCTTCCCAAGGGTGAAACGAGTACATCACTCAATATTACGTTCCTGTGGCCTCCCATACTCAGCGCCTTGACCATCATTAAAGAGGATTTTGAGCCACTACAAGTTATTCATAAGCTTCACAGAGCCGCCTTCAACCTCCTCATGGTAGTCGAAACGAACCGGAGAGCCGATTATACATCCGGGAAGTACCAGTCAAAGGAAGAGGTATTAAGAAAACAAGCCTAAAGATGCCGGTTGCCGCTTCAATAGAACAAGGCATTTGTGCCGAGGGGTTGGGGCAACACGAAGTGTGACTATATCCGTGTTGACTCATTGGTTCTGACGACTGTGGGTGCGGATGGAATGTGCCGCTGAACAAGTTACCTCGGTCGTTGCTCGGATCGCGTTCCCGCTGTCAGCCTGCGGGTAGCATTTCGAAAGGCGAGCACAGGGGTCGCACAACTTTGTTTCGCATATTAAGGACCAGCACCTCCCGGTTCTACCAAATGGGCGAAGCATAGACACCGGTGGTTACCGAATCAGAAGTCCCCGCCGAATGCTAGCCGCATATGGCAGCTCGGCTTCGACGCTCCCAGTTTTTGCGATAGCTATGGTCATTATCATGATACAGGAAAGGTTCGTCTTTCTTACGGTTGGATTACTTTGTGGTCTTGTGCTCTACATGAACTCACTTTCACATTTTTTGTCTATAATTTGAATGACGTTGAGACATGAGACATTTCAAAGTTTGAATATGCGTGCTACGATCTAGGTTAACAGTCATAGGATTACCCGACCACATCGCGGCTTCCCCAAGGGTCGTGAAAGATGTAACAATATCGTGACAAGGAAATAAGCGAGCCTTAGCCTACCTTAGTTTAAACGTCTGAAAAAGTTCTAAGTGACTGAACGGTGACACCATACACGTGCAAATTCACGCCGGAACCGGAATCTGGAACTCGAAAATTATTTCATTCCCATTTGCTTCCAGTGGCACCCTCAGGATCTATAAACATCCCATGCTATATCGCTCTTAATCATCGGCTGCGTCATGATGTTTATGGTTCATATCATGCTTCATCCACGTTTCGGGTTGTAGTCCAAGATGTATTTATTTCAATGTCCTAGATGGTCTCCAGAACGTGTCCTCGCCTGAAAACGAAATAATCTATTGATAATTTCATGACGTCGTGTTTCAACGTCAATAAGCAGGGCTGGTAGTTGATCTACAAGGGTGACGTGCCAATGATATCCAAGCGGAACAAGGCGCCGGATACCTCCGCCACGGATCTGAGAATAGAATTAGACATGCGCCCTGACTCCGGTCTTCAATTGAGTTCCCTCATTCCTGCCACGAGGAGGATCCAGACACTGCACGCAAGCGGTCAATACATCATGACAATTCCGGCGATAATACAACGTATCTTTCCGAATCTCTCGATCCATTCAGAGTATTTTCAGACTTTGCTTTTCTTTTTCTCGTTCGTGCGTGTGTGATACGTAGGGCTTCGACAGCCATCAACACATTGTTCGTGTCATGTGTGTTCTAATGTTGTCCAATGGACGCGCTGATTCCATATATATATAAGGCCAATCAAACAAGCTTCCGGGATTTCTCTCAGTTAGCATTGAACAACGGACGCCATGCCCACTGCTTCCTCACCTCCCGTGTCTATACCCTTGCCTTCCATACAACAGACCGAACAGGCTACAGTCCACCCTATTCCTCTCATATTCGAAGACATATATGGGAGTTTACGACGGACTCGACTCCAAGACCTAGATAACCGCGGTGAATTTTCTATTTCACCGTGGCTGGGGAACGAGGACAAGGGCATTAGGATCCGAGGCGACATTCAAAGCAGTCCTGAAGGAAACAGAGTCATTTTCGTAGAATGGGGGAAGGAAATTGGGGAGGGCACTGTGTATGTCGAGAACCCGAAGGAGTCGGAATTGACGCTCGATCTTGCGGAATATCTACCTATTGTCAATCCTGAGCAATACACGCCAGAAACGTCAGTTTACTTCTCTTCTTCAATGTAGTTGTCGTTTACGAGTTGATGGGTTTCGATAAATTCTAGAATTGAAACTGCAACGCGAAGATTTACTTCTTTCCTTGATGGAAATCAGTACACTTGGCAGTATCACCCCCCGGAAAACCTCGAGATGCAATGGGAGGTAAGTGCAGATTTAACCTGGAAGAGGTTAACCCAGTTAACGTCATCTAGTGCGTTGATTCCGGAGGAGAAACGATAGCCTATTGGAGTTTAAAGCTTCCTGGGGAACCAGAGTATTATTCCTCTGGATGCACATTGACTATCTCTCAAGGCTACGAAATGCTATCATTAGGTCCGCGGTTACCATTTATTTTTATCATCCGATACTGACGTGTTTCGCTGCGTCACAGAAATGCTAGCAACGTGCTTCATCATCCGCACCTTCCAAAAGCGATATCACGATGCCGCGGTAGCAGCGACTCGCCAGGCTGGCGGCTCCTCAGTAAATGAAGTCCAGGAATCTGATTCGGAGGAGGCAATAGCTCGAGCGAGGGTTGCATGGGAGAACCGATGGGCTGACTGCGACGACTCTGATGACTCCCCTCCTTCTTCGGAGACAGATGAAAGTGGGAATGAGAAGGAAGGGCCACCATCGGAGCGTTCGACGACTTCGTCTCGGGAAGGTGAAGCTTCTTAAGCTTAGTACTAGCAACCTATTTATGAAGTGGTATATCGCGTTGATGCACTCCTACCCTACTGGTCGTTTTAGTTTCAGTGATTAGCCTTAGACCTAATTATGTATTTACAAGTACCTTCTCCTGAGGTCAGGTGCTGAACGTATGACAGGTTACAGGCCGGTCCGAGCGAGGTCTTCGTCCTTAGTGGGCCCTAAAGGCATCAGGCACCCGACCATTCTGATCTCCTATCTTTGGACACCAACATAGCAGAAAACGAGTCTACCGGGACAATTTCGCCTCGTTTTCCATGGCCACCTAAACTCCTTCACTCCTGAGCTATCATTGGCCCACATGCTCTCAAAGGAGTTTTGTATGTAGCGCTGGCCCTGATATTAGGCATGTTCGGGTCCTCTTTCTTCCCGTTCAAAGTTAGCACGGGTCCCGCGACCAATGATGACGCTCAGGAGCTTCACGAGATGACGGCCATAGGTGGCCATGAATTCAGGGAGAACGGATAGATATTTTAAGGGATACTCGAATAGTTTAAATACACCGTCTGTTTCGTGTGTCACTCCCACACTGGACTAAGGCTATGATGGGTATCACTCCACGCTTCTTATCGGGATCCCTGCTAACCATTGTGTGGTTCACATGTTGTGTCGCACAGACTCTCGTTGTTGATTTGAGGGCAAAGGGGATAGAGGTCATTGCGCCTGGGGAGAGCGGCTTTGGATCTGCGAGCGCTCCGTGTGAGTACTAAGGCCTTCTGTGGTAGCGTTGCTGGAGGCTTACTGGGTTTTGCCAGTCAACCGCAGGTTCACGTTCCAGCCAGCTGCAGTGACATTCCCAATGACGCCTGAGCAGGTTTCCACGGTCGTTCAAACCGCAGTCAAGTACAACAGACACGTCGTCGCGCGAAGTGGAGGGGTAAATCATTGCCAGCTCCTGTGCGTTTTCCAGAAACCTTTTCTAACTAGGCTTGACAGCATAGCTATGTCGCAAACGGCATAGGAGGGCAGGATGGTGCAGTTATCGTCGACATGAACAGGCACTTCACTCGCATCGAGGTCAATACCAAATCAAACACGGCGATGATAGAAACCGGGAGCCGACTCGGTGATATTGCATTAGCGCTGAATGGCCAGGGACGGGGCATTGGGCATGGGACATGCCCGTACGTCGGTATCGGTGGACACTCGGCTTTTGGAGGGTTTGGTTATGCCTCCAGACTGTGGGGGATGACGTTGGATGTGATTCTTTCGATGAATGTCGTGCTCGCGAACGGCACACTTGTCACTGCTTCGAAAGCGCAGAACTCGGAGCTGTTTTGGGTGAGGGGTTGAAGTCCCGGATCACCACTTGGGTGTAAGAACTGATTGAACGCTCACTAGGGAATGCGCGGCGCAGGGCCATCGTTCGGGATTACCACCTCTATTACCCTCAAGACCTTTCCTGTACCCTCATCCGCCACCGTATTCACCTACACCTGGGATATGACCGCTGCTACTGCGTCTGATGTGCTCGATGCGTATCAATCCTTCTCCCTTGGGAATGTTCCGCCCGGTTTCGGCTCAGAACTGTTGCTTTCGAAGGGTAGCACGAAGGGGAGAGTGAGTATCACACTTCAAGGCGTGTGGTTCGGCGCTGCGAACACTTTCGACGATACTATCGATCCACTTCTGAAGAAGATTAATGAAAGGCCACAGAGCAGGCACAAGAAGGCTGGGACGTATATCGATAGCGTTGCGTTCTTTGGCGAGGCGGAGGGAAGACTGAATACAACTGGAATTCCGGACGAGCATTCAGCGTTCTACGTCAAGTCTCTCCTCACGCCAGAGAGCCAACCGATGACACGGACATCGCAGCGAGCTTTCATGGATTACCTGGCAAACGAAGGATTTACGTCAGCGGTGGTAGGTCGGATGTATCAGAGTCCGAAGGAAAGTGCTCAACTTGGATACAGAATTGGTTCATTGAGGTCGAGGAATTCGGAGGCCCAGGATCAGTTGTCAACGCAATCCCTCTAGATGACACGGCCTTCGCGAATAGGAACGCGCTGTTCTTAATTCAGTTTTATGGGCATACATTTAGCGATGAGCCGCCGTTCCCTCAATCTGGCTTCGCATTTGTCGACAGTGAGTCATGTAAACCGGATGACGTGGCTAAGATATAATGTTATTTTGAATTTGCAGGGATGGTCGACAGCATACTGGAAAATAATCCGCCTAACTGGAGTTATAGGTGAGTGGATGAAGCTTCGAAGGAGCTGCACGCACAAATACCATCTCCCAGCGCATATCCCAACTACCTTGATGACAGACTGCAGAACTGTAGGATCCACACTATCGCATCAGAGTCAATGCTCATATAAAGATTAGGGCAGCGCCTATACTTCGGCCAACACTATGGTCGCCTTCAACAACTGAAGAGAGTCGTGGACCCGGGTGATATATTTAAATTCCCGACGTCCATCGAGATCTAGGTGTAATTCGTGTGTTGTGCTTGAAAATGTCGTGGACGCTCGCACATGATAGTGGAAGTGAATATGTCAATTAAAACATAAATCGTCGATAACAAAGCGAGGAGTCGAGCTATGAGTCGATCTTAGGACCATCAATAACCCGTCCTACGATATTATACCGTTTACTGGAGATAACCATCAATAGAGTTGCATGCGAATTAGAAGTAGCCACGTACGAGAAGAACGAGTGCCAGTCATCCAGGACCTTCCTCTCCTTCTCATCCAGCACACTGTAGTCTGCAACCGCATCCTCCGGCTTGAGGCTAGACTTTCCAAGACCACGCGAACCGTCCTTGCCGGCAAAGATATTGTACGACTTGCCCTTGCCATATGAGTCAGCTTTGTGTGTCACGTCAAAGACATCTCCTGTGTGAAGAGAAGGTTTGTTAGCAAGTATATTCCCAACTATCTGGGGGTCCCAACCACCTTTGATGGCGACATAGATAGGTTTGGAAGGATCGCTACCGTCGAACTCCTTGAGCTGTTCGGTGGTAAATGGGTCATCCCTTGGAGGGAGAAGATCGTCTCTTGGGGGCTGCATGATGGACTTTGTTGGTTTCTTTGAGTCTTCTGCGGGTATGGAGGGGGTCAGAGGGCGGGGATAGAGACGATAGACTAGGAAGACGGCGGGTAACCCAATCGCCAGCACATACAGAATATAGGAAAACATCGCTCGGCTAATTCCGGCTAACTCCTATCCGTCCTTACTGTATCCCGCACTAATTATACTTTACTTCTCATACGTTTGTCATTCAATGCCAGCGCCCAGCTCTAAAATCTACAATCTATCATGAGAACGGGAGGTCAGGCAAGTTAGCCAACATTACCGATTATCAATATCAAGACACCCGCCCTTCCACTGTGTCAGATTTTGCCTCACTGTTCGACGCGAGTCCGCTGGGCAATGCCTTTTGGTTGGACAACGTGAAGACCTGCTTCCTACGGTGTGAGCGAGCCCGAACTTCGCGTTGTGCCATGATAACTTCCCTATGCCAGGATTGTACACGTTGAATCCGTTTTTCGGTTTATTCCAGGATGCCAATGAAAATCCGAATAAAATTACAGGGACTCGCTGACCAACCGAAGGACGGGCAACGAACAGGCAGTGGATCCTCCTAGTGCCCAGACACAACCCTCCCCCCAATCATTCAGCCACCTTTCTTTCAGCACCCTACTGGATTCCTTAAGCAGAGAAACCCTCTGCTACTAGAATGGCATCGAACGCTCCCGGAGTTATCACCAGCAATTTCAACACTGGTTCACGCCGAACGGTATGATACATTGGAGTCCTTGACTTCTGGGGTTGGGCACATCCCTTTCCCATTGACCGAAAATTCTGTCTCACCCTATTAGTAGTCATCAGTCTTTTCGAAAACAGGAAAGGATTGTTGACGTTGACATCGATTTCTCCGGTCGCTTCCCTCCCACAAAATGTCATCTAGACAGACACCCGCTGGGAGCTCGGGGCAGAATATCGGTGGGTTGTGAACCCTGCTCGCAACAAACATGTTTTGGCGCCCGAGTCCACCTGGGGTTGGAAAGTCTACTGTTGTATGGGCGATTTCGAAGCGGATGGTCATCTCGGCGCTGCCTTCTTACGACTCAACCATGTGAAGATTCCTCGCTGTCATATCTATCCTTGTTTATCAACTTATCGCTCAGATTCCTGAGTACAAACCCTTGCTCACACAACTCCTCGCCGACGGCTCTACGCTCCTGGAGAAGAACATTCCTATTTAGTTCAGGGACCTCATTGTCCAACATGTCAGGGTCCTCCTGCTTAAAACAACCCCCCGTTCTTCGTTCTCAATGGACTCGATAAGTGCAACGGAAAGGAGGCTCGGTGCAGGTTTACTATCCAGCTTATCGACGACTACGCTCGTCTTCGGGGAAAACCTCTCTCTTTAGATGGTACGTAGTCAACCAGAGTCGCATCGAACGGATGCTGTCAAATCAGGTTGGCGTAAATTGCTATCGCGTAGAACTGTTGGACGATGAAGCTGAAGCCCGAGACTATGTGTGTCGTTTCCTCGGTGACGGTTTTGACAATTGCTGCCTCTCCAGCGTGATTGACTGCTAAGTCCACCGCCGGCTGGTGCGGCGTCGGGACTCTTCCTCGGTACTGCTCAAGTTATCGGTGATGAGGATCACAGTAACCCGATATCGCGATCGCAATTTGTCTCAAATTGGTCTAGAAGGAGCACAAGTGTCGCTTCCAGCTTTTCGATCCCGTCAACGGGAACCCCTCTGTATCTGCATCCTCTATCAGTGTCCAAAGCTCTTCCCTCATCTTATACTGACTCCAGTAGATCCCCTTTCCACACCACTCTTCATGGCGTGTGTTCCATTCTCGACGTCACAAGTCCGGGAGATGCCTGCGAAAAGGAATATGAATTTCTATCGCAACTTGCTTGAGGAGTTCCTCAAAGATATAGAAGGATCTGGGAACTTCTTTCAAGTCTATGCCAAAGCACACCGTGCCATGTCAGTGGCAAGCCTTCGTTGATACAATGATTTCACTAGCGGGCGCTGGCAACAGACAAGCTCACCATTTCCATGTCGCGACAAACCTGTGTTGGTAGACAACAATGTACCCCACGTCAACCTCACGCTGGTACGAGTCAAGTCCAGGATGGTTATGCTGTTTTAGGAACTGTGCCTCATCGTTTCGCGAGATGGGCTGCATGGTGTCGTGTTGGGCGACGGTGACGTTCTCAAACTATGACGGAACTTTGCCGTCTCAAGCAAGCTTTGCCATCTTGTGCTTGATCCACGGACTGAAGCATGAGTCTTCATGAATGTCTCCAACTGGCTATAGGAAATCGGCTAATATACATACATACAATAATATATTGAGTGGATACCCCAAAGTCAAATCTAAAACGATGTGCCAAAGAAGTTGAAGTCGTCAGTCGTAATAAATCGTCAAATGATCATGCATATCATTTACATCAGGTTAGGCCATCACTTTCGGCTCTTCAAGAACCCCATCCCCTTCCTTCGCTTCTTCTGGTCATTCGGTGACTCCTCCGTCTCAGCGGGCAAAGCAGGATGCCGCGCGTGCTCGGGAGGTAAAGGGGAACACTGCCATACCGGGCTCTGTAATAACCGTAAATCATTTGGATGTGCAGGCGGTGAGGGTTGCATTTCCTCTGGTTGAGGTACGGATTTGGGCGTGGATGTGGTTGTCGACGTAGAGGCAGAAGGAGTGATAGGTGAGGCTTGATTCGTGTTCGTAGGCGAAGGGTATGCTGCAACGCCAGCCGCTAGTTGCGATGACGAGGAACAGGGTAACTGCGTCTGGCTTGACGCTGGCGACGGGCTCGATTTTGCTTTTGGTGGCTTCCGCACACGAATTATGGGGGATTTGGCAACGAGGTTGGCAAGGCTTGTGTGCATGCGTTTTGGAGAGGACAATCCAGGGGGGCTCATAGCGGCGGCGGAGGAAACAGCGGGAGGTACGACAGGAATCGCTAGCGAGGGTTCCGAAGCTGGTGGTGGAGACATCTTTGGAGCTTCAGGTGATGACAGGGAAGCTGGAGATGGTGCCCAAGGTTCGGGAACCGGTGGAAGTTGTGACATTGATTTGGATATTGGTGTTGGTTCTGAGGGCGTTGGTAGCGAACCAGATGGCACGGGAGTAAGGGTATCGGTGGGCGGGGATGAAGGTGGGGATTGCGGAGGTGTTGAGTCAGGAGGGAGGGGAATTGATTCAGGTGGAAGTGGACTCGTTGGTCAATCACGCTCAAACCAGGTACCGGGTATGAGCGCGATAGGGAGGAGCCATGTCGCTGTGAGGATGACACCGAAGCCCTGATCATAGCTCTTGATAGTGCTCCAGCTCCACGAAATGAAGGTTCCAATGTATCCGAGGAAGGGTGCAATGCGTTGCAGTAACAGTAGAGTTGGTCGGAGGGCGAGGGGGAGACTATTGATCGGCAGGTTATTGAAAAACCAGGTAAGTGCGGTTGTGATCATAGCGGCGCGCTTGGCAGCTTCAAGCTGCTTGTCATTAAGAATGTCGAGTACGGGAGGCGGGAGGAACCTGGGAGAGAATTAGTGGCAAGCGTAAGGAAGCTGAATGAACGTACATGCGGTAGCCCCACCACATGCATTGGATGGATAGTTTGTCTTTGGAAGGGATCCAGACACGCGTAGCCTGAGCGCGAAGCCGCCGTTCCTGGGTCCGAGGAGTAAGGGGCTGGCCGTTATCATCGAGCCAAGGCGCTGGAGGAGTCTGGGACAACCACGAAGTGACGGAGTTGGGCAATACGTTTGACCATGACCAGCCTGGGATTGGAGGAGCTGGTACAGGCTCGGGTTCATCTACCTCCTCGTCCTCCATGATGACCTCGGACTCTGCCAGTTCAACGAGGGAATTCCGAGTGGGGAGTAGCGGGGAGTAGACCATGACACTTGACGTATCAGAGAATATGTCCGGGCTATTGTCGTCTCCATGATGGGGATCAGGTCGAGGTGCATCGTCTGGAGAGTCCTCTTCGTGTTTTGGGGCACCCAAGCCTTCGAGAATGCTCCAAATACTGGGGCGACTGCTATTTTTGTCCCGAGAACCATTCATTATAGTAGCGCTGCTGAGCAGTCGAATGAGTTTGGAGTCCTTGATAGGCGTGGGTGGCGGAATTGGCCGGCCATTTTCGTCGCGCTGAGGCGGCTTTGGGTCCTTGACTGTGGTCCTTTTGGATGGGGTGGGTAGATTGTCGATGAGGGACTGGATTTGGCGAGCGAGTGATGTAGGCTCAACTGGGGCCGTTTCTGCTACGGCAGTGTCTGCGGTGACAGCCTGTGTTGAATCAGACTTTTTGAGAAAACATTTGAGACGGGCAGCGATGTTGTCACCCATCGTCGTGGTCGCTGAGGACATGATCGCAGCAGTACAGGTACGGCAATTAGCACCCACGTGACGCAGCATATAGCAGTTGGCACAGCCACCCAGTACTCCTCGACCACTATCCATATGTCGACCACAGTATCTCCCTTCGCCCGCAGCACTGCTTTCGAGGATTCCCTTCTCTCAGGAAGGGAACAGACTGTGAGTATTACTTTATGTTTCTTGAAGTACATGGCAACTTCTCATTTTCGCAGATTGAGGAAATGTACAGTGTCCCAGAGAGCTTCCTTGAAATCGAAGTCAGGAACCCACAAACTCATGGTGCGTATCTGCCTTCTGATACTCCATATCTCTGCTAATATATCTCTAGGCTTTGGGCGCAAAATGTACACCGACTACGAGATCGTCTGCAAGGTATGAGCCCGGTTACTCCTCTGCGAGCCTACTCATAATCTCGATTACAGACCAATATCCCGGCATTCAAACTACGTCATTCCGTCGTCCGTCGCCGCTACTCCGACTTTGAGGCCTTTCGTGATATCCTCGAACATGAATCCACTCGCGTTAATATTCCACCTCTTCCAGGCAAAGTCTTTACTAACCGCTTCTCTGACGAAGTCATCGAGAGTAGAAGAGAGGGGCTGGAGCGGTTTCTGACCATTGTCGCTGGCCATCCACTTCTCCAGGTGCGTATCCTTCCCCCCTTCTTCCCCCTTCGCTCGCCCGCGTTCTGACTTCTGTTAGACGGGTAGCAAGGTCCTCTGCGCCTTCTTACAAGATCCAGCCTGGGACAAGTCTCAATGGATCTAACGCCCTTCGTTTCACGTTGTCCTGTATTGTTATATCATTAATGCATATTCTCTGTCGCTTCCGAGACCATCCTTTCCATGAGGTCACTCCAACTTCCTTATCACTAAGCACTGACGACGTTGATGACTCACAATCGAGCGCCCTTGGATTCCCGCACTGCATTCGCCTGACAACCTACCTATGGGTCTGCGCATTCTCTAATCATACGGAAACCAACTGGGCCCCTTAGTCACGGACACTAAGCCGGTCAACTTTTACTGACGATTGTAGATCCGGTACATGCTTTGAACGCCATTCTACTTCTGGGTTAGTGGGTAATGCAAGATATTTCCACTCCGTTTCTTCCGATTCCAGCTAATAGCTTCTTCACAGGTAAATCGATAGCCTCGAGTCCCGCCCACAGGAGTTTAGCCCTGATTCGGTTCATGCTATACCTTTACAATTCAGATGGAGTACGCTCCTCCCTTATCCCGTGTGCTCGCAATCCAATAACTTGGTATATGCGTCTACTAGTGCAACATCGTGGTATCACAAAACGTGCTAACTGGTGTGGCTCAGCACTTAGGTGGGTGCGCAATTACACTAGACGCCGTCTTGAACAGCTTAACTTCCGCGTTCCTCCTCCTCGTCAACCCAGCCAACACCTTCCCACCCGCCTTATTCCACCTGGGCAACTCCTCCCCAGCAACCGTATTTGGATTCTCTCCGTTATTCAACCTCTTCACCAACGTCGAACTCTTCACGTTTCCACACCCAACATTGAACGCCCAGGACGAAAGCGCGCCAAATTGGTTGTCATTCAATTTGACGCTGTCTATAACAGCGTCCGAGATGCACTTCGTGAATGACTTGAGGTCGGATTGAAGGAGCTGCGCGGCGGTGTCTTGAGTGAGGGGGAACTTGAATGGCACCTCGGCGCAGTTCTTCTGTTTACAGAGATGGCCGAAACCGACCGTCGGGAGACCGATTGGGTCTGGGGCGGGTTTTGCCACGAACCCTTCAAACTCTTTAATTAGGTTGACCGTGGCACTGTTAACATTAGGTGGGCCACAGGAGGAGGAACCGCCGCTGGAGGAGGATGCAGGAAGGCAACACTTGAAGTCGGCAGGACCAGGACAAAGGCCTAGAAAAGTGAACGTGTCAGCATTGGGTAAGCCTCCTGAACTTCTCGTACTATGAAACCTACCTGAGACAGTCTTTCCGGACGAACATTTACTCGTCTGACGACAATTTCCGCCACTTCCACATGAAGTCTTTGTGCAGCACTTGATGTTTGTGGGGTCATTTGGGCAGAAGCCGGTATGTGACGTCCCGCCACCGCTTGAACAATCACCAGTTGAGATGCATACGCCAGGTGCGCCGTCGACGGTACAAGCGCCGTTCAATGCTGCTTGTACTACCATGAAAGGAGTGGCGATGAGAAGGAGAGTGAACAAAGGTTGCATGTCTGTTTCAGTCGTTCGCGATGGAAGCCAGGTTTTGGAGAATGAGGGTAGGCGTGGGTGTCTTATATTCGATTGGAATGACAGAGGGTTAGCAATGGTAGATATCTATAGTGCGTGCGGATGTATGATTCAAGATGGACGTTGCTACTGTAGTTCTGATGCGGATCTTGGCACTGTGATTATTTGACATATGCTACGACTGTATTGTTCTGTTCTACGAGCCAAGCACATATGACCGTTCCCTTGGGATCAGAAAGTATGCTTGTCGTCCCGAATCAACTAAGAACCACCCTCATCTCGGACATGGATCATCGACAACACAAGCAGTGCTTTAGCATGCCGATCTCATAAGTATATGATACCGTGATTACTGAAACAGCGCCTCGAACCTGTCTGATAGATACTCCTGTCATCCTTGTATCCATGTATCCTTGTCCTACCCCGCCGTCAACCTGTTTCGGTTGCCAGTGCCGTTCGCCAACAATGTCGGAACACAGACAAGAATTTCATGTGATCCATGAGCGAATGATCTTCTTGTATCCGGGCACTCGTTCAATGAATACCGGTTGGTAATGCCTGTCATGACAATCGCTGACATGAATCTTGGCGGTTAACTGATGTGGTCACGATGAAGAATGATCCCAAGGTGGATTTGACAGGACCGGTGTCCGTCTGACATTGTGTCCTGCGTCAATCTCAAACGAACCGCTTGCAAACCAACTACACACGCATGAAACTCCCCTTCCACTTAACTTGCCGTCCACCCCACCTTGGCTGATTTACAGGGCTTCCTCGCATGACATGCCCTGGAAACCCGGCTAAGGGGGATGTCATTCGTTCTATATACATGCTCTATACATGTTCTATGGGAGGTGTTCCTTCAACGTGCAATTTCGCACACCGTGTTGTCCTTTCCTACGTGAAATACTGGGGCAAGGTCATCGGGAGGGGCATTGGAACCAAATGATGACTCATATGCCCTGACATCCTTAGTATAATGCATAACATGAAGGGTTCTTCAAGGATGATGAGCGAGACGGTCCTTTGCAACGCAGAAGAGAGATCGGCTGCTTGTCTTCTATCCAATTCCAAATCGTCAAGACTCCGTCAACAGTATCACTGCGGTCACCGGGGTATAAAGCCGGCGTAGAAACTCACTAAATCCATAGGCACATCCTCTCGGGCCTTATTGTTTACTAGGTGTATAAATAGTCGTCTACCACTGCTTGGCAGACATTGAGACAGCTATCGTTTATTAAGGCGAACTCATTATTTCCCAAAAACGGGGCTCACTGTATCTAACATCTCGCCGTCCATTCCTGCGGAGAGGTTGCTTATCATAGATTGCCCTGCCTCCCCGATGCCTACGCAATGTTTCGACTTTGAAGCTTCAACTTGTGGTCGTAAAGAGGAAAGTTCCGCTTCAACACCGCGTCCACATCCTCTGCCAATTCCCGCTTCAGCCCCTCCTTGAAGGAGTCAAATCAATATCACTCTTGCTGGTAACGCTCTTATTGACCAGATCTAGGAGACCTTGGAGGAGGTCGTTGCGGTCGATTACAGCTTCCGCCCCTCCATTCTGTTCGATGAATTCAAAGACTTTTCTCTCTTGTGGTGTATCTAGCTGGCGGAATACCGTTGACAACAGGTTGATCCTTTCTTCGCTGGAGTGAGGCTTGGTCGATTGCATGTCCAACCGTTGATTGGCTGTATTGGCTCCAGGAGCGATATGAACGTTTAAGGCCTGGTCGAGTTGGTCCCGGTAGTCCATAAACTTCGTCGCATAACTGGCTAGGCGAGCTTCATAAATATTCGATTTGAGAGTCCTGGCTGCTCGAAATCAGTCGTGGTCCGAGACGAAGAAAGGTGGACCCACCAATGAAACTCTTCTTCATGTATGCATCACAGGCTGAGCCACATTCCTTGATATCCTCCGCGATCTGCTTCATCAGAGGTTGCATGTGATCCTTCAGTATCGTGCCGTCAGGTCCGGCCCCGTTCGGGTCCTTGATTCGGCGCAACCTAGCCTGGAGTTAAGCCAAGAACATAAGAGAGGTGGACGAGAACATACTGGAACAGCGTACACATCATGTGCTGCATTTGTGTTTTCACGGCCATGACTTTCTGGTTATTCTCTCTTCTGGTCATATCGAGCGTCGCGACGAGCTTGAACGCGACAACGGCCACTGATGCATTTGTTAATGGACGTCGAGTGTGGTGAGAATCCGAACATACCTCCAATGAAGGGATAAATTTGCCCGAGGTTGTCAAGGTCGCTCAGTATTGCCCTCAAGGACCCAATCAGGACGATTTCGCAGACCCTATCGTCCTTCCCTACGTGAAGTATGGCTGTATACGGCTTAGAGTCATCTGTAAAAATGTTTGGACCAAATGTTGATTTATACGCCGCGATATCATCCAGGGAGCGGTGACCGTAGAGAGTTGTATGAGAATGATCAGCGGGACAATCCACTGCAACATGGATGAGGGATTGGCTCTGATGTCCCTGCTCAGATTTTTGACTGTCAGTATATTGTCATAAATATTATATCTCATTGTACTCACCAAGGCATGAAGCCAGGGTAGAAATTCAATGAATTTATCGTCCACTTTCTTTAGGGCCCTGAAATCAAATTGTTCCAATTCCTTCACGAGGTTTAGTGCGTCGCTGTCAGAGACTTGGCGACATGCGTCCCATATAACTTCGGAAGAAAATGAGCGAAGACGTTGAGTTACCAGTTGTTCTTCTGAGATTTGAGCCCATTTTAGCTCTATACAAGCGAGTTCTTAGTGACTCCGAGCATATACTGGCAATCACATACTTTGATACGTGGCCTTCAGGGAGTTCATCCATCGGAGTGAATTGATTGCAACATCATAGTGCACCGACGCTTGATCAACGGAGAGGTGACCAGAGCGTACCCGATCCCTAAGATAATCCCCGAACGAAGCATGATAGAAACGAATGGAATGCTCCCGAGCATCAGAAGCGGAGGGTATGTCCAGAACTGAGTGCAGGCGCTTGAGTGAGCGATAGAAAGTAGACTGGTCGATGTGAAGAAAATTGGCTAGTACTTGGGTGGACACCTGGCTGCTTTGGTACAGAATCAATATGCCAAGAATTCGCATTGTGGTCGGGAGGACTTCGGCGGGGATGCTAAAAAAGATTTGTCGATAAAGGAGATCAAGTGCATGCAATGGATGCATCGCTCCGGGTACACCAGAGCCGCCGAGGAACTTGATACAAATGCGTAGTCGCCCATCTGGGTCATCAGCATCGGCGTCACCAACAAACCGGATCATGGTCGAAACAAAAGCAAAGTGTCCGGATGCTGCGACAGATATCTGTCGTAGATGTGCCTCTGATGGCCAGTCAGAATTGAGTTGGTCACTGTACCGTAGGCGAATATCACAGAATCCATCTCGAAGAACATGTGCTGCGTCCCGCCGTGCTTCATCATCATCAATCGAAATCTCCTCACGTTTGCAAGTGATCTGGAAGTCGGGCTGCGACAACAAGTACTTGAAGTGCGATTCCGGTCGACTACAGATCATCCAAAGTATGGGAAATCCCTAATTCTATTTCTAATTGTATAGTTTATCTGTTAGGGTTATGAAGTGACAGTTTATGTTTAAGTAATTTTTAATACTGTCACTAATGTCCGGCTGTTCTCTAGGGTCGTCGTTGGTTAGGTAAATGAAGCCCTTCCAACACCTAAGTATACTCCGTGCCTGTCTGTATTTACCTGTGATCTGGAACTCGTCCTGCATCCCGAAGAACGCCTTCCAGCGTCCCTTGGGTAGTAGCTCAGCCATGGGGACGTCGTCGAAGATGAGGAGGCGTTTGTCGTCATCGGGTATGCAGTCGGGGTTCCATTCCGTTTGTAGGTAGGCGTGGTCGGGTACTATGGTTCTGGCCCATTGAGTTTTGCCGTAGCGCGAGGGGGAGATGATGACTAGAGATCGGGGATGATCTATTGTCTCGTCCAATCGGATGTAGTCAGCGTATACCCGTAGTAGCTCGGGTGTGTTGGGGAAGTCGGCGGGGGTATATCGGGAAGTCCACGTGCGTGGTTCTTTGCGGAACCGGTCTTGTCCGCAGGCCCTGATCGAGATGTAGTTCTTGCAGAAGGATTCGGGGTCGCTGGTTGCTATGGTCTCCGCGAATTCTTCGTAGTCTTGGCTTGATAGGGCCTTGCGGAATACGTCATCCGCTGGTGCTTCTTGTGGATCTTCCTCGGTGTTTACGTTTCCGCCGAAGAAGCCATCCTTCTCCAGGTACCGTACCTGGTTTTCCCACTGCTTCTTTCTGCCGCACGGTTTCAGATTCGGGTGGTATCCCCCGAAGTCGAACACGTGTCCCCTCTCCTTGTTGCAGCGCCCGAGGTCGAATGCGATGTGGACGTGGTGTGAGGTGAAGGGGTCGTCGATGTCGGCACCCTCGTCGTGGTGTTGTTCTACCGCCCATCGGTAGCGGTAGTATTCGTTGCCTAGAGGTCGGGGGTTAGGGGTTAGGGGGTTAGGGGATGCTGTGAATAAAAACTCCGTGAGTGCGAGACGGCGCGAGCACAACGGTGTCGAGGGGAAACCTCGACCCCACCCGTTTCGTCTCTTT
>JAEUWR010000677.1:27310-112266 GCA_018524895.1 Podaxis sp. C-F-101400 | reverse complement strand
ACAATCACATCAGGATACACATCTGACCCCATATTTTCAGCAGTGCTTGAAGCACCTGAGAAATACAGTGGTTTTACCATCAACAATGACAGTATTATTTGAAGAACTACCTCCCAGGGATGGGAGGTAGTATGTATTCCCAATGACTGATCCTTAATTACAGAGCTTTTGAACAAAGCTCACGAGATCGTTGGTCACTTTGGCAGCCAATGAACAGCAGAGTACCTCTGAAGGTGGTACTAGTGGCCAAAATTAGCCAAAGATGCATGCATATTCTGTAGAACCTGCAAGATATGTCAACACTCAAAGGTCTCGAATATGAAACCTTCCAGAGAACTACACTCACTACCAGTCCCAACCAAACCTTGGGATTCCATCGGAATGGACTTTGTTGGTCCATTCCCTGAATCCAAGGGTCTCGATTACCTTTGGGTCATCATTTGTAGAATGACTAGCATGGTACACCTTATCCCAGTGCATACATGGATGAAAGCATCTGAGTTATCCTGGATATACTTATGAGAAATTGTGAGGCTGCATGGCCTCCCTAGCTTGATCATTAGCAATTGAGATTTGAAGTTCACCTCCATTTGGTGGGTAGAACTCCATAAAATTTTAGGAGCTAAGCTCCTAATGTCCACATCATTCCACCCACAAACAGACAGGCAGACTGAATGCATGAACCAGAATATCAGACAGATATTCTGAGCAACAGTCAGCCATGACCAAAAAAACTGGGTAGATAAGGTACCCATGACTGAGTTTGCTATAAACTTGAGTATATCCACCACTACTGGGTATGCACTGTTCAAATTGAATGGTGGATACATGCCCAGTATGATCTGAGAGATACAGGGTGACCTAACACCCCCTAAGGGTGTTAGACTATTTGCTGAAGCTGCCCTGATGAACTTGGCATCTGCGCATGATACCATCATAGAAGTGTGAGTTTTTCAAACCTGCCAGGCAAACAAGAGGAGAGGACCTGAGCCTGACATTAAAGTCAGAGACCCAGTATTCCTTTCCACAAAGAACTTGAACTTGCCAAAAGGCAGAGCTCACAAGCTCTGCCCAAAATTTATAAGACCCTTCAAGGTCCTAGAAGCCAAGCCTGAGATGTCTAACTATTGTCTCAAGCTACCACCAGCCCTACAGGAACATTGAATACACCCAACATTCCATATATCCCTATTGTGGCCCTATAATGCATCAGATGATGCACTATTCCCAAGCCAAAATAAACTGGAACCCTATGACTTCAGCATAGATGATGAACATGAATGGTTCGTCAATGAAATCATCAGTCATTGTTTCACAAACAATGGCAAGGCAGAGTTCCAAGTCTGCTGGAGTCTAGGTGATACAACTTGGGAGCTGTATAGCCATTGTAAAGACCTAGCAGCCCTAGATTGGTATCTAGAGCTGAAAGGTACTAAGTCAATCTGACAGCTACCACAGATCAGTCAATGACTATCCATGGAAAAATTGATGGTGTCCAAAATTGGACACTCAACCCTAAGGATCACATTCCCAATGTTTGGGAACACAAAGACAGGACAAATAACTTTAATTTGTCCTCACCTCAACACCACCACCATGGATGTACAACAACCCCAACACACCCAAAACCAACAATATGCATTGGTGCAGGGTGATGTGAATCACCCTGCACATCCTGGAGGCCCTCCAATGGGCCTTGAAGGGGGGAGGGCAATGGACATATCACCTGACCCAATTCCAGTTCCTCACCACAATGGGCAGCAACTCACTGCCCAGCAAGCGCTACTATCTAACCTTGTGGGCTCAATACCACAAGGTCCAAATCAAATGGATCCATTGCAATTACATGTGATGCCTCTGCCACCCCAACCTTTCATACAGGGCTACCTGTACCCTGCATTCTACCTGCCTCCTCCACACATGTATAGTTTCACTCAACCATATGGACCCTACCCTCCTCCATTGGCACCATATCCACCATATCAACAACCCACCACTGCACCAATTCAGCAAATGCTGCCACTTCCACCACAACTGCAGCTGTCACCACTGACCCAAGATTGGCCAGCCACAACACCACAACCAACAATGCTAGCCCCAACATCATCATCAGCAACTGACATAGGGAGGAGCAACACTCCTCCATCTCAATCATCCTCAGTCACCTTGACTTGAGGAAGGAGTAGGACAAAGAACTCCCCAGTGCCCTCGTCCTCTAAGGACAAGGGCAAACAGAAATCAACTGAGTCAGCACAGCCTGCCCTTTCCTCAAAAGCCTGAGGAAAGCAAAGAGCTGTAGATGTAGAGCTCGAGGACAACCAGTATGTCCAAGAGCTAATGAATCGACTCAATGAGGCAGGTCTACCCATAGACCTGATATCCAAACTAAGCACCAACTCAAGACATGCTGGCTGCAACACAATCATTGAGGAGCTTTTAGCAAAGCTCTGCAGCTTGCAAGACCACTTTGTCATGCTTGAAGGACAAAACAGTCTACTACAGAGGCAGGTCTCAAACCTGCAATGACAACTAAACAAGAAGTCAGACCAAGACAAAGAATGGCCTGCAAAATGGTGCACAACATCTCAATTGATGACATCATCTCAATGGGGGGTGCCTAGCACCCCACAAACCCCCACGACACTGACACCTCACACTGGTAATGAGGTAAAACCATTACCTCACCAACATCGCCAACCTTTGCTGCCTCCAACTGCCTCATCTTTGTGTCAGCCACCACCACTGCTGGCTGACATCACCTTACCATACATCAAGGAGGTACTGCCCAGGGATATTGATGTCTCCATGACAGAACCTCCTCAAACAATTCCCTCAAGGTCAACAAAACAGACCTCGAGTGGTATTATCCCATCAGAGTCCCTATTTGAGAGACTCTCCTTTGGTTAACCAATCCTGGTATGCCCACTAGGAAATCTCCTCCCAGAACCTAAAATCCAACTATATCATGAGTTCATCCAGTACAGCCCAGACAACCCAGATGAATGATTGTCAGGACTGGAATACTCAAGTGACAATGACAATTCCACAAAGAATCATTGAAAGAAAAACAAGAGCAAACCAAAGGCATCATCATCAAATAATGATGACTGCACCAATATATCAGACTGCATCAGCTGCAGGGGTAGAGTCCCCAACTTCTGGGGACTCTGGGGCACCAAACCCAGCATTTGAGAACATGACAACTTCATGTGTGGGATGTTGTTGCACAATGTCTACTACTGCCAGCAAATAAACACCATGTTCACTGGTACAAATGCCTGACTTTCAGCAAACACTGAACTCCAAGGTAGGGAGTTTATTCATAACAACAAGAAGGGCACCACCCACCACATTGCAGGTCAGGGTCTGCCTACAACCCCAAGACAAGTAATCCAGTTATGGTGGTTCATGAACAACCATCACATCAACATCCACAGCAGGTTTGAAGCATACTTCTTGCTTCAAGAACTGTATCACATTGCCTCTTTGACTCTCCCAGAGCATCATGATGATGCTATGGAATTTATATTGAGCCTTGAGGGTTATGACCCCAAGTTTTTAGCACCTGGGATGCAGGAGGAATACATCACCAGGTTAGAGCCCATCCTGCATGCTGTACAAGACCACAGTGCACACAATATCCTCAAATGAAACAAGGGCAAAGGATTACCAATGCCCTCTGGACCACAACTGTTCAATATTGACCTAAAAGGTCAATATCATCTAATACATGGAAACCCCAACACACACAATGCCTTTAATGGCATTGCTTTTGAATGGCAGAAACTTGTGCATCGTCACTGCACCTTCAGGTATGGCCTGGGCCATGCACTGAGTCCTGATGATAAAAGTGCCACCCAAAGATTTGTGCAACTGTTCACAGTACTGGTAGTGACCCTGCACCTCTACCATGAACTCATTGCATCATACAATAGTTGCATTCCCCCAGAACATGCCTTTGTCCCCCAGAATGGGCCCATATACTCAATACAGCCCCTAGAAATGACCTTGTACACATCACACAACCTGAGCCTCAATGATGTGGCTCATGTTCTTATTCACAATGGTATACCCATCTCATGGGTAGACCACTCTTACCTTTTCAGACTGTAGTGGCTCAACCACACCTATCATGGTGACCAATTGCACCACAACTTGTATGATGAATTCAACAATTGCCAGGTCAAATATCTTGACTGATACCACGAGCCACCAGCAATCCCTGAGTGGGATGGATGGAGACATCCCACTCTCAACAACATCAACCAATTCTTGTACTTTGAGTACAAGAATGTGTGACAAATGAAGGGGGAACACTTTGTTCTCTGAGGATGGTTACCAGCAGGAGCCTCACCCTTCTTCCAACTCCTCCAGAATTGTGAGTACCTGTGATGCCTGCTGGAGCCACCTCCATCTCAACTGTAGATAGCTCACCCCCTCACACTAACCATCACCAAGCCTTCATCTGTGACTCCTGACAAGTGGTCCTTGATGCAGACACTCAAATGACAGAGGCCAATGCCTCTGTAACCACCCCTGTTACTGCCAAAAACCACCTGTTGGACACAGCCATGACCAAGGCCAATGCCTCTGCCCTTGCATCTGACCTCCCACCTATTGCCTTCCTGGCTGAGGCTAATGCCTCTGCCCCTTCCTCTCAAGACCTCCTTGGCAAATCCTCCTCGATCACCTCCACCCACTCACACTTGTCCTTGTCACCCTCATGAGTGGGTTGATTCCAACCGTTGCACTCTAAATGAGGTGTCTTAATACCTCGTCGTATCCTCTATTGGTGAGGCACTACACATGCCTTGCCCCTCAACCCTCGTCACAAGTAATACTGTTACTTGTGCATTAACTTCTTTGACTGTATCCTACAGTCTCAATGGGGGGTGTGTAAGGGCCGAGCCCTTACTGTTGTGTTTTCCCTATTTCTTGTTACAAATTTTAATTGCTCATTTATAATTAATCTTTTATTTCTTGTTTGTCTTTGACCTTGATGTATTACTCAATCCATCAAAATATATTCCTTATAATCATCGTCGTCAGCTGTCGTTAGGACAGCTGACCTTATACCTACACTATGTACATCCCAATACATCGGGCTTATTGTATGCCGGTGTGAACTTAAGGTCAAAGCTCTAAGTAAGCCCCTGTAGGCTTACAGCACAAAAAGCTCCTCATGCATTGGCAGACCAGCCAGATGAGTGGAAGAGCTATTTACACCAAAGAACATAGGTGATAGATAATACATGAAGCTAATCATAACAAGTCTAAATCATTAGGGATTACCTAGATAACCTACAACTGCTTCCACCCCTCCCCTGCCAGCCACTTCAGCTCATTGCATTCCATAACAACTCCTCTCCCTTCCCCCCTTCCCCTCTCACAATCTTCATCCCCACTATCCATACTCAGCCCATCAAGTCTATACACTCCATCCCCCTCCTCATCACGACCATACTGGTCCCCGCAATAGTCACTCATCAACCCCTCCCGATCCTCCATCCCAACCTTCCTGCTCCTACTCCTCTCCTTGCCATGCCCAAGTCCATTCCCCTGAATAAACCCACGTCGACTCAACCCAGCCTCGGCTTTATATTTTGTCACCTCCAGCTTCGGCAGCGCGTTCTCAGCTTTCATAGATGCGATTAATATACAATATACATGGAATTACCCACAAAAAGTACAATATGAGAATCTGTGCACAAATGAAAAACGATGAAAATAATGCAAGCAGAAGGGGTATAGGCACAAGCATATCTGTCCGCAAAGTTTGTCAGGACCCCCCAAGAATGTTCATGCAAACTCGCATGGCACATCACCCCAGTCCTCAACCTCTTCCCAAAATCCCGGATACCGACGGATCAACCCGCCTTCTCTCGAACCGAACCAAAACAACTCGCTTCCACATCCCGCTCTCGCTCGGCAGAGTCAGGGAAGGTGAAGCGTACAATGTTACAGGCGGTCATCCCACGCATTACGCTGGCGCCAGCGCCTCCCGAATGAGTTCTTTCTGCGTCGAGGTCAGACTGCTCGGAAACACGACGTCCCATTTGATAATCAAGTCCCCCTTCTTCTTCACAGATCCTTCTTTTCTGATCGGCATTCCCTCCCCTGCTACGGTGGTTTCTTGGCCAGGTTTCACGATTCCGTACGGAGGAGCAATTTGTAGCTTTCGCCCGTCGAGAAGCGTGACGACCTTCTTGGTTGTCGGTCCTGTAGTGCCTGTTAGGGCTTCGACGAGGGGAAGTTTAACGTGGCATATAAGGTCGTTGCCGTCCCGTTCGAAGGAGTCGTGAGGTTTCGTTTCGACGACGAATACGAGGTCTTGGGCTTCTCCGGATGGCGGGACTTCGTTGCCGGCGCGGGGGAACCGAATCTTGGTGCCGTCTTTCCATCCCGGTAGAACGTTAATCTCGAGGACTTTGTCCTCGGTCGTGCCGTTGAGTAGTCGACGACCAATCTTGAGGTGTTTGACGGTACCAGTGAAGAGGTCTTCCAGCGAGACTTTGAGTGGCCGGACTATCTCTGAGGGTTTTTCAGGTTCTTGTTGAGGTTGTTCGGCAAAGTGGGATCGAGTACGGGAAGGTCCTGGCCGTCGAGGTATACCACCGGGCATGCCTCCCATTGAGGTAAAGCGGAATCCACCCGTGTCATCATCGTCATCGAATCCTCCTTGCGCGCCACCAAACATACTGCCTAGACCTCCACCAAACATCCCGCTGCCAAACATTTGTCTGGAAAGGGTGTTAGTAAAGGTTTTAGTGATAAAATTATGGTTGAAGTACGCACTCGAAGATCTTCTGTGGATCTGTAGGATGGAAACCGCCGCGTGAGCCACCAAAACCTCCGCCAGGACCTCCCGAAGTGAACGTGAAGGTCGTACCGCCACCAGGGAAGCCGCCAAATCCTCCGGGAAAGCCCCCGCCTGCACCTGCGGACGGTGAAGGACCTCCTCCCTTCAATCCTTCTTCTCCAAATTGGTCATAGATGGTCCGTTTCTGTTTATCGCTCAACACCTCGAACGCCTCGGATATCTACATAGTTGGTTTGACGTAAGAAAACATGAACTACTCCAATCTTGGCTTTGGCGCACCTCTTTGAATTTCTTTGTCGCTTCTTCCGAGTTTTTATTCCGGTCGGGATGCCACTTGAGCGCCTAGGAGAGGGGAGTGAGAAGCTGTAGAACGAGAAACACTGAGAGTACGCACCATTTTCTTGTAGGCCTTTTTGATATCATCTTCGCTAGCGTTCTTGTCGACGCCGAGTAGCTTGTAATAGTCTGCACCCATGGTGGAGGAGAGAGTTGAAGGGGGCAGTGGACCCCAAGTATTTTATTTGACGAGTGAGCTACTAGAGTGTTCTAGTAAATGCCACAATGATGTCACATGTTCTAGACTGGTGGCGCCAGCGGAGATAGCGGGCCGGACTGGTAGGCGTCAGTTTGCTTGGCTCTGCTTCCGACCAAGCCCTGTTCTTCTTCAACGTCAGCCATGTCTGCCCCACAGACGCCCACAGACGCCCAGAACGCTCCCCACAACGAGCACCCATCTATCGTCCGTCGTTCCTTGCAAGCCTTTCTCTCCCCCTTTTCTCCCTCTGCCCTCGCTCTCCTCCCCAGACTTAGGCGTCCTGCCCGTTATACCCGTGCTGATGCTATCCCAGAGACTCAGCCAGACGATGAGGGTCAACAGCCCACCGTCCGGGACTACCATTCCATCAACTTGCCGCCTCAGGTTCGTGTGCCGAAAAAAGTACCTACACCTATTCGTGTAGAAGGAAAAGTCTGGTTTGCAAACGAACGCAGTGAGTACAAGTTTTTACACAGGTCATGAGAGCTTTGATTGATTCTGCGACTGAATGAATAGCCTGGGTGTCGTGGTTGAATGTTTCCGTAATCCTCGCAACATTCTCCCTCGCCCTCTTCAACGCATCGAAAGACGATATCGCGACTTACTTTGCGTATACCTATGCTGCAATAAGCATCTGCACCCTCGTACGGCTTTACTTTTCCTTATGTAATTCATTCCTTAAACTTTGTATTTTTAACCATTAGATATATGGTTGGGCCATCTACCAGCATCGTGTCAGTATGATCCGCAGGCGTGACCCCGGGCATTTCGACAACCTCGCAGGCCCTGTTATCATCAGTATTGTCCTCTTTTTCGCAGTCCTTGCAAATTTCATTATTCGAGGTATGTACCTTGGCCGATACCCTCGGCAGTAACTGATTGTTGTCAAATCTCACACATATGTTCGGCCACCCAGTGAAAGAACTGTCAGTTGTTCCTCTGCTTCAGCTGCCAACCTTTTCCCTGACCCTGTCATAGGCGTAGAAAAGGCGTCCCCATACCCGGAGCAGACCTCTTCGGCTTCTCAACTCCCGCGAACGAGACCATCACCGTCCCTCTATACCAACAACAGCAAGTTCTCTGAGCTGCTCGGTACCGCAGAGCTTCATTCTTCTTTCGACCGCTCCTCCCGAACAATGGTATCCTCCTATGCATTGGATAATCAACTACTTCCGTCCGTTCATTGCCTGAATCTAACATGATATAGTGCTTGGACAGTCGGATGATCTATTGGAACCACCACCTATGTCTGCCCAGTGCCTACGCACTTCCACTTGTATCCCTTTCTTGCTTATGCTGATGAAGGCACCTGCTATCTTGCACATCGTGCCGGCTTGGTTTCGTTCTGTCTTTCTCTGCGCACATTATGATGTTTCTACATTGTTGTACAATACACGTATAGCATCAGCTCGAGGTTAAGTTACGCAATGAAGGACTTTAATTGTCTCCAGACTTCCAATCTGATATGAACTGATAGGAATTTGCTGACACATTACTGGCACTACCTCCACAATGGAAACATGTATTCGCGAACTCGTATAACGCGTTGCTGTAGAGCTTCTAGAAGCTCAAGCCGATATAGCACAGATGCGCTGGGTGGTTATCTTCTATTAGAGCGATGAATCGATGGAATCGGACAGAGCCAGCGAATTGGTCGAAATGAAACTGAGCAATCGATAATCCTTCAAGTCGAAGCTGAGCCCTCTCCGAGGTTCCTACCCACCCTCTTCCTCTCCTGTTGCCACACGCCCATCACGATTCAAGACATCTCCTTTCCTTCCAGTCCATTTCACGTATACCTCGATTCCGTGGCCGGTAGAGTAAGTCAACGGCTACTCGATGATTAGCTTGGACCCCAACCATCTCTTCTACTTCCGTCGGTTACTGTTCCCAGGGGCTTGTAGCGTTTCCATCCCGCAGTGCCGCGGATGAACATTGGAGGCACCTACAAGAATGGACGGACAAGGGAAACCCTCCGTGTCGTAGATATCATCCACAGCACCGGGTCGCTCCTTTCCCGGAGCACAACGGTACCTTTGAAAAGTCCCGGGCATATAGGAGCCCAGATCGCACGATCGTCATCCCAGCTTCTTGACCAACGCCCTGATAATATAAACAGAGGAACGTGAGTGACATCGGCTCATCTATTGTTGAATGCTCGTCCCATCTGCATCGACACGGTCAGGTACTACATCCGCTCAGCAGTCCGTCCGACTCTCTTCTGGTTTTACCACCCAAACTCCAAAACAATCACAGTTTCGAGTCAACAACAGACTAAATTCATCATCCGACGAGTAACACCTTTACCGTTCGACTGTCCCCCGGAGGAGGATATTCTCATTGGGAAAGATGATATCAATATCTTTGTCCATCCATACGAGTGGCAAGAGGACACCGCCGGAGAGATGATTGTGCGGAATCCACAGAGGGGGCTTGTTGGAGCTTCGAGTTTGGACGTTGAGGAGGCTGTGAGGGCGGAGGCGGGAGCGTTCAAATTCCAGATGTTTGATAAGGGATTTAGTGTGTGATCTGCATCTTCTTTGGAGGACTGTCAGGTGTGCGCGAGCTCAAAGAGGGATGGAGGAGAGCGGTGGGAATTTGAGCAATAAAACGATACTTGTAGCACTATTCCATGTTGTGGTGTGGCGCCATTCCGCTATATTACGGGACGGCTGTACCACCTTGACAAAAACCACATTGGAAATCAGTCCCGACATAAGACTGGTAAACGTTGGCGACGGAGGGACCCAACTTCTTTTAGGTTATCGCCGTCCGCTGGGATCCCTTCATTGCCGTTGCTATGAACCTGGCAATTGCTACCTTGTACTTCTTATTTGCTCGATCCCAGAGCTTCTCTATATCGTCATAAACTCGTACATTGCTGTGCACCATGTGCGTAACGACAGCTTAAGGTTAATTTCTGAATTGATACCTCATATGCTTGATCCAAAAATAGGGCTGATTAAAACGTGTTCAATGACAAATTTGTGAACTACAATGTAACATCATATCCATTGTCATCGTTTCCTTGCTTCTTCCCAACAGCGAGAATATAACCCCCAGGTGACTTCACTTATGCTTCTTTTATCCAAACACTAACAAGGGAAGGTATGCTTTTTCCAGGAGGTTATACGTAAATGCTCATGATAATCCTGGACGCCCATTGATGCGCCGGAGCGGTTTCCACAAGGCTGGGAAATCGGGTTTGGGCACTCGGTAATTGCCTTGAACCAAACGCTGGTCTGAGGACACTGAATACTTGTTTTTTCCCCCCTGCTACCACTCACGCCTCCGTGATATGTCATTCCCCCGCGGACCATGCCATGTATACTGTACATACAACGGGATTACCGTAAGTCGCTGCCACTTGATGATCAGACCCAAGACCAACCAATCCAACTGTTTTCGCCGCCCGCTGTTCTCAGTTGCTTGTTACGTTCCCTTCTCGTAGTGTCGCAGACGAATATTGGAGATATGTACAAGAAAACGCAAACTCGGAACAATTCCCAATTCGTCGGTGTCATTCACAACACTTCATCGCTCCTTGGTTAGCGGACTTTGAAAAATCTTGGGCTTGCACTCTTCAAGGAGAGAAGATAGCGCGATTGCCATCTCCGCTCCTTGAGCAGCGTCCTGACAACATAAATGGAGGAGCGTGAGTGATACCCGTGAACAGCACTTTCGCTACTTGTCTCACATGCAACAAGGTATTACATCCGTTCAGCAGTCCGTCCGAACCTCTTCTGGTTTTATGATGGAACTTGGATCCGTCTTTCAAGTAAGAAGCAGACCAAATTCATCATCCGACGAACGAAGCCTCTCCCATGTGACTGTCCCCCGGAAGAGGATATTCTTATCGGAGAGGACGACATCAATATCTTTGTACATCCGTACATATGGCAAGAGGACGACGTTGGAGATATGATTGTGCAGCACCTTCAGAAGCTCCTCGTTGGTGCCTCGAGCTTGGCTTCCTGTGAGACAGATGTGGCGAGTGTCGAGGTAGTAGAGGGAGAGGTCGGAGTGTTCAAATTCCAGATGTTTGATGGGGGCTTTGGCGTATGGGCCGACCAGGATTGGGAGGACCACCAAGTGTGCGCGAGCTCGAGAAAGGACGGAGGAGAACGGTGGGAATTTGTACAATGAAAGTTGATACCTCGTTACGATACTCCTGGTTGAGGTATAATAACGAACCACCCCGCCATACCGACAAAGCTTGAAATAGTTGAAATAAGTCGAGGAAGATTATGATGTGAGATTGATGGAAGTCTCGATTGTGATCCATCTTTCTGTCGTTAATAAAATCCCACTTCAGTATCTACGCCTCGACTTCAACCAGTATTCACAAACTGGAGTCTTGAGATCGACTCTAGTGGTTCCTCAATACCGATGGTACCAAAAGCACCATTAGTGTCCGGGGTTCGGCGTTCCTCATGTCCGTATTTGCGGATGTGCAATATAATCCGACATGAGACGATGCTGATCAGAAACCTTGGGACGCTAAGAGATATCGGAGGGTGTCAATGTCATATCGCCCCAAGCAAGGATACACTCACGGAGAAGCAAGGTCACGTATAGGACCTGTGGAGGAAAACCATACGATGATCCCTGACGCCGAGATAACTGTCGAAGTACATATTTCAGCCCCTGCATTCAAACTTGGGCGGTGAAAAAACACTACCAAGGGAGATCAGATAATATACGAGCGCGTCGCTGTATATCTTCCTCATCAACCAATTCCGATCTTCTCTGTACTTCCGAAATTTAGCCCAGCAAATCGTTAGAAAAAGAACTTGAGTTTGATTCGAAACTCATGAGCCGACAGTCATCATGTTCGCGAGGATAAACTCACTGGTTTCATATATAATAGAAGCGATGATTCCAGCAATGGCATATCCATCTTCCGCGGTGGATGAGCTGGCTATCAGGCACCCGGGAAGGAAGCCGGGAAGAGGTGAAGGGATGACTACGGTATGAATCAGACTGGAAATTCCTAGCATTCTGACAACAGGACTAACTTGAGAGACGGTGATGAAGTGAGGCAAGCAAGGTAAATCCTGTTGCGAAGACGATCTAAACCAAGTCCCATCAACTGTCCGGAGGGATGGAATTCCCTAGAGCTTACAACAGCGAAGATGGAGAGGAGAATTGCAGAGAGGCGCGTTCGGCCTAGCAAAGCATATGCCCGGAAAATCAAGAGTACTAAAAATGGGAACGCGTAGGCATGAACCAATGGGACAGCTGTATTGTGCTTACCTTGCGCAGACATTTGTCCTATACCACTTGACCATATGTTGACCCTGAGAATTTGAGTACAGGCCTACATTCGGATTTCTTCAGTGCCCCTGATGAATGAATGAATCATGCAATGCATACTTCGGGCGAAGGGCTCAACGCTGTAAAAACTACATAATTATTTTCAGCTCGAGACAAAAAAAGGTCCAGAATTTGGGGGGAGCTTACTAAACATGAACATGGCCGCGTCAATGAAGGGCGAATAGCGTGATATAAAGAATACTATCTTGACAGCCGACCAGGGTGCCGGCCAAAGGAAGCTTATCTTGGGTTGGTATTAGAGCCTGGCCACCACAAGGCGCAAGGAGTTGACGTACCTCAGTACCCAGTGTATGGAAATAGTCAGCCATGAAGAGTGTGATCAAGGCAACTACTCGAATTTCATCAGACGACTTTATTATGCGGAGCGTAACGGGATTACCCTTGCAATACTAAAGCCGAATCAATCTTTCAAGAACAGGAAGATAGAGTCTACTAGCATTACCTGCGTTATATTGAACTGCTGGACAGCCCATATCAACTTTTCGACAAGCCCGTCCATGATAACGGTTGCAATGTGCCAAAGGCAGAGCTAGACACTCAGGACATCGACTGAGTAGTTCAGCGCCTCAAATTCACGACGGATGTATTTAAGTCCTAAACTGCTTTACGCGAACGCATATCTCGCATGTAACTGTGCACAAGGGCACAAGGCACAAGAATGCTACCACCAGGTCCACTTGAACAGGTAGAATAAATGATTGACATCACCATCGCATCTTCCTGATCAGCTTTGTTTGACGCAACAAGGTGCTATACCGTCTATATCTTGGAATGGAAGGAGATCCAATACAGTGATGTGCCGCGATCAGGTTGATAATGCTGCCGAGCTGATTGCGTTGGCGTGTGGTAAAAGACTAGGAATTCGGAATCCAAAAATATATGAAGCGGATCACGGACATTGATTTGTCACTCGGGGTTTTCTCACACCGGGTCGAGTTTTTTGTCACTACCTGAGGTCTATGACAAATTTAGATAGTCAGAAGCACTTATACATTCAACACCTCGGGATTCCTGAGAACGTGATTTGTATGTGGGTCGTTTCTGTTCCACCTCTTCAGTAATTGATGGAAGAACACAGCTCGGCGGCAGTCAACGTGATCTGCCAAAAGGTGGTTCTTGAAGAAACGGAAACATATACTAGCTCGGTAGATGAAGGGAGGGGTTTGTGTGGTATTGCGAATGTGGAAAGGCAGAACTAATTATCCGGGGTAGCAATGCATGATGATATTATTAGTGCAGTCAATGACAGCAGCAATTGAGAGAGTACAGACAACCAGGATGTTGGAAGAGAATGATGCAGTCGACTGGGGTGAGAAATGTTACGTTGCTTGTGGTTTGAGCAAGGGAGAGATGAGAAGGTTTTCTCTAGTCTTCTGGAACATGCAGTAATGTGGGTCGATAATTGAAGGACGTTAGGGAAGGAAGGAAAGATAGCGAGAAGGCATGCACACAAGTTAGAGATGAGACACACCAACTAAATTTCTCCCAACGAGAGAAATCTACATATGACCAAGTTGGACACTTTGTGTCCCAATTGTTTCATATGCAAACGACAAGACATTGCCCCACTGTTCCCCCCCCGGCATTACCAAGAACATCACGAGCTCTCAACCTGTAAGGAGCTTCTTCGAGTAACCCGGAGACACAGACCCAGTGACCTTTATACTGTGTGGTACCCCCACATACGTAGGGACGAAAGAGCAGGCGACATGAACATGCATTCCGGGAGGGCAGTTGTGCTTCTCAACATTTACGGCCCATTCTCAAGCCTGGTACCAGTGAAGGATATTCTTTCCCCCAGATAGTGACCAGGCAATGGGATGGATGGACGCCGTGGCTTCTGGATCCGGATCCGAAATTGGTGCAAGAAATCGCGCAGCAATACCATCAGTTCCTCAACTTGTAAGTTGAACTAGAACTAGAGCATATTTGCAAACAGCCTTCAGCGAGATTCTCGGCCCGGAGCAATTCACATTGTTGCACTAAATACACATCCTAGTGACTCTCGTTTGAAATGGTCAAGTAGCTTATGCAAATGCTTTCAGTAAGCTATCGACGTTCAGGCAGTTAGTCGTTATCAGTGGGAAATCTTGAATGAGGGGTTTCCGGTGAAAATCGATAATGGCTTGCTTGCATTCAGAGAAGATATGCTCTCCAAGTTCGAAAGGTATAAGGCACTTCCACCTGATAAGCCTGATTCCTGTGGCGAAAACCAGTGAGACCGGTCTACAAGGAAATTTTTTTCTCCCCTCTAAATCATAACTGTCCTATTCCATTTTCTTGTTCATATCCTGAACGACGGCTCAACTCACCACGCACGAGGAGGTACAACCGTGGGCACAGTACATGCATATTGCTATGTTAACTCAACGGAGGGACACGTGTGGTAAATTGTATATCTTTTTAGTGGTCACATGCTGCTTTACCAAAAAACCACGATTGCTATCCGCTTGGTGTTGGAATTACTACTTTATCAAACTTATGCAATGTCGTCGCCTCCCCTTCTCCTCATGTCGAGCCCCCTTATGTACTGGTAGTGTACGATGTGTGCCCTCGTTTGTTTACCTCCCAATCCATCGTTGTCCGTTTGAACGAGTCCCTTCGACACTTGGATCTCCTCCGCAGCTCGCAGATTCTTCCACAACAGTGCCCGTTTCTCGCTCAGTCAGAAAAAAACAAAATCCAAAACCGAGAGCTCATCAGTCGCGCCCAAAGGCGATGAAAGTAGCGGTAGAAGGCTGTTGTCATGGCCAACTCGACGCCATCTACGATCACATCCATGCCCTCGAATCGCAACACAACTATAAAGTCGATCTCTTGCTCATCTGCGGCGACTTCAAGGCTATAAGGAACTACGCCGACTTACAGTGTATGGCTGTGCCAATTAAGTACAAAGAGTTGGGTGGGTTTTACAAGTAGGTGCCCCGTTTACTTGCGATGGCAGCTTGTGGGAGGGATAAGGTTGCTGATGAGGACGTAGGTACTATACGGGAGAGAGGACTGCGCCGATCCTGACAGTTGTTATTGGGGGGAACCACGAGGCTTCAAATTATATGTGGGAACTGTGCGTCTTGCACTTGTTGATATTCCATGTTAGTGTTGCTAACACGAAGGATCTAGGTACCATGGTGGATGGTTAGCTCCCAACATCTATTTCCTGGGCCACGCGGGCTGTGTTCGAGTTAACGGGATCCGCATCGCCGGCGCATCTGGAATTTTCAAATCTTATCACTTCCGCCAAGGTACGCATAATTCAATAAATGGACTGTAGCAAGCACGGAGAGGTTCATGGCGCACGTAACTTACATTTTCAGGGAGCTACGAACAACTGCCATACACACCAGATTCCCTCCGGAGCATCTACCATATCCGCGAGTTCAATGTCCGGCGTTTGTCCCTTGTGAGTCTTTTCCGCTTCTTGCCTCCTGCCCTCTAGTAACGCGTAATTAATTCATAGCTCAGCCGGCCAAACGTCTTCCTCTCGCACGACTGGCCCCAATCCATTGAACATCATGGTGATCTCCGCTCTCTTCTCGAGCAGAAATCTCACTTCGAACAACAAGTCAATGATAGGACTCTTGGCTCGCCTCCCCTTATGGGTTTACTAAGAACGCTGAAACCAGACTGGTGGTTTGCGGCGCATATGTATACGAGGTACGAGGCCGTCGTCGTACACGAGTCGCCAAGTGACGGAGTCGGTAACGGCGGTGGAATGGGTGCAGAACAAGGGAATGCACGAAGCAAGGCGAAAAATCCGGTTGAGATCGCTATCGATAATGAAGGGTTTGGTGGTGGTGTCAGCGAGAGCAAATCCTCGGCGGCAGTATGGAATGGTACAGAGACCTCAGCAACTGTATCACCAGCACCGGCGGCACCCAAACAGAACCCGGACGAAACCACGCTAGATGATGAGGAAGATACTGTCGAGGCACCCCTACCTCCACTGCCTCCACGTGTTCCCACGTCGCCTCAAGGCCTAGTCACGCGTTTCCTTGCCCTTGACCAATGCCTACCGGAACGTCAATTCCTCGAGGTCTGTCTCGTTATATCGTTCTCAATACCGATAATAATGCACCAACCCACTCCATACAGGTTGTTGATATCCCAATCCCCACACCCGCCCCTAAATACGAATCTACCAGTGCAGAGCCTGGTGCAGATGCATATACGTCCCCAGTACTTGAATTCGACCCAGGATGGCTCGCGATAACGCGTGCATTCCATCCTTGGTTCTCTACCACGCGTCGACAACGACCATTTCCCGGTGAGACCGAAGCCCGGGCGACGGTTGCGACAGCAATGCAGTGGGTCGTTGAGAATCTGCAGAGTGGGTCCCTTAACTCTCGTTCACTTTTTTCTATGGTGCTGATAAGGTGTGTCTTGGCAGAAAACGATCCGACCCTTGCATTGCCAGTTCATGATGTCCAAACATTTGCGCCTACAGCTCCTGGCCTCATCTCTCCCTCACCGGATAAACATGTGAAGGATGACGAACCCCAGCCACCAGCGTATTCGAACCCACAGACTGAAGCGTTTTGCCGGATGCTTGGGATTAAGAATAAGATTAATCCCGGTGCTGCGGGCGGTAGTAGATGGTAAACACTTGAGATTTTGTCGTTGCTGTTTGAGGTGTCAGAATTCGCGGAAAGAGGGGTCAAGAGAATGCGTGAAGTATGCGCAGAGTGGGCCAGGTTGGAAAATCTGTTGTTGGTCATCTAGTGGCAGTCAGAGAGGAGATGACTATTCAATGCCCTCGGATTCAATTTTGGCCGTTTTCGTTTGGTTGATCTACTGAAGGATATTCTTGGATCCAGCCTCATTAAATGAACCTGCCTACACGTATTGGTGCTATATCTGGCCCGGCGTCTACTCTTTAATACTACCCTCTAGGCGCACCATATCGAGAGACATTGTCAAACGCCTTTGAAATTAAATCAAGGCTCACTCAATACCTCGGGATTCCTGAGAACGTGATTTGGATGGGTTTGTATGTGGGTCGTTTCTGTTCCATCTCTTCAGTAATTGGTGAAAGAACACAACTCGACGGTAGTCAGCGTGATCTGCGAAAAGATGGTTTCTTGAAGATACGGAAACATATACTTGCCCAATAGGTGAAGGGGGAGATTTGTACGGTATTGCGAATGCGGCGAGGCAGAACTAGTCATCCAAGGCAGCAATGCACGAGGATATTATTAGTATAGTCAATGACAGCAACAATTGGGAGAGTACAGACAACCAGGATGTTGGAAAAGAATGCAGTCGACTGGAGTGAGAGATCGGGCAACGTTGCGTTACTCCTGGTTCGAACAAGGGAGAGATGAGAAGATTTTCTCTAGTCTTCTGGAACTCATACAGTAACGTGGGTCGATAATTGAAGGACGTTAGGGAAGGAAGGAAAGATAGCGAGAAGGCATGCACGCAAGTTAGAAATGAGACACACCAACTAAATTTCGCCCAACGAGGGAAATCTACATATGACCAAGTTGGACACAAAGTGTCCCAATTGCTTCATGTGCAAACGACAAGACATTGTCCCATTGTTCCTCCCTTCAACAAGTGTTCGTTCCTCCCTTGGCATTACAAAGAACATCATGAGCCCTCAACCTGTAAGGAGTTTCCTCGAGTAACCCAGAGACACAGACCCAGTAATCTTTGTACTGCATGGTACCCCTATATACGTAGGGACGAAAGGATGGGTGACATAAACGTACGTTCCGGGAGGGTGGTTGTTTCACAGGACCTATCACGCTTCCCAGCGTTTACGGCCCATTCTCAAGCTTGGTACCAGTGAAGGATATTCTTTCTCCCAGATGGTGACCAGGCAATGGCATGGATGAACGCCGTGGCTTCTAGATCCGAAGTTTGGCGCAACAAATCAAGAAGCCATACCATCAGTTCTTCAGACCCGTAAGTTGAACTAGAGCATGTTCGCAAACCGTGTTCAGCGAGGTTCTGGGCGTGGAGCAATTCAATTTCAAGCTAAGGAATCACTGACAACGAAGTTGCAAATATGCTCTACTTCCATTCCGCTTTCCCGCCAGAATACTCACATATCAGCGGCCTTAAGAGTCTGGGAGAATTATTCCCATGGTTCTATACAATAAAGTCATGCCCGTCCGGCATTGCTGCACTAAATACAATACACATCCTAGTGACTCTCATTTGAGATGGTCAAATAGCTTATACAAATGCTTTCAATAAACTATCGACGTTCAGACAGTTAGTCGTTATCAGTGGGAGACCTTGAATGAAGGCTTTCCGGTGAAAATCGATAATGGCTTGCTCGCATTTCAGGGAAGATACAGTGATCGACCGTCACTTGACACACGACCGTCACTCGACACACTTGGACCTTGAGTCCGTCCCTCTGGACCNACTACCTCCTAGGGGCACCATATCGAGAAACATCGCCTTTGAAATCAAATCAAGGCGATATGCTAACGAAGCAGGAGAGCGAAGGGTGCGACAAGATAGGGGAGCGCAACGATAACGAAAGAAATCCTCTCGGAGCTGGCCCGAAGTCAACAAAGAAAAGGAAACAAGAAGAATAGTCAGATTACTCCAAAAGGGTTGTCACATCCTCGCTCAAGCTCGAAGGTTGTCCTCCAAAGTAGTATATTCCGAGACTGTATACTGGTGCGTTCCAGGACATAACAGAATAACGTCTTGATTGAGATGCAGTGCAGGAACTGGAAAGAATGATCTAGTTTAGATAAGACTTGACTCTCAAAGAGGGGCGAAAAGGTAACGGCACAAAGCAGTACAGGTGACCGTCAATGGCTCGCAGGCATCGCTTTGCTCTTGAGCCCCTCCTTAGGGCTCGGGGGGAGCCCATGACTTAAGCACAAGGCCCCATCTCGGCATACGAAACAACGCAGTGCTTTAGCACGCTCCTAGAGACTCCCAGAGGCCTCATGCCAAAAAAGATCAGCTGTTAAGTACCTCGGGTTTCATTTTCTGTCATCGTCTTGATTGTTCCACGCCAGACTCAGATGTTCGTCCTCCAAGAAAAGCGAGGTCTGTCATCCTATCCGAATAGACAGCTATGCCCGTTTGCTGACCCCTGAGCCTTCCACTACCCAGAATCTATGAGCACGGTCCGCAGTACTGAGTCAAAAATCATGAGTAGAACGCGAAATTGTTCCAGGGGCGCTGGATAGCCGCCCACTAGAATATAAGACCAGGCAGAGCTGTGTGCAAAGGACTCAACCAAACCACCCACTCGAACCTTTGCCCACTTCGCTACTATGTCTTTTCTTCCCGGCATGTTCTACGTGTATATGGAATGCGACCGTCGTCATGTGCGTTCTTTTCTTTTATCCACACCCGCCCAGGTTCATGAACTTACTTCGCTTCCTAGTACCTCGTGGCATTCCCTTCTCGTGCTTCTGCTGACCAATTCTGGCGCATCGCGCAGAGGGTCGACGATCGTTCAAGAGAATGTCGTCGACACAACCCGCAATACCTGACTGTTCCCGTTCTTCCAAACAGGACCCAGACCGACGGCTGGGATCCGAAATTATGTATCGTCCATCCAATCCCCTCTGACCAGCCTTTACCTATCGCCCCACCCGACGATCGCCCTGATAATGTAAATGGGGGATGGTAAGTCCTAAGCTTATCAAGAGCTTCCCGCAAATCTGACATTGAACTGAACTGCCCAGTTTCTACATTCGGTCAACGTTGCACCCCGAGTTCTATTGGCACTTCAACCCGGCCCGTGGCCAAGTTGAGGTCTCCAGAACCCATCAGACGAGATTCATCATCCAGAGAAGGAGGCCACTATCAATCGCAACTCGGCCAAGCGAAGATATCCTGATTGGTGACGACGATATTACTATCTCAGTCGCGCCGCATGACAGCCAAGGACAAAGTCAGGCAATGAGGTTGACAAGAGATCAGCGGAATATGCTGGTGCCGGGAAATAACGGAGGGTTCAAGTTTAAGCATTTCGAAAGCGGCTTTTACGCAATTTATCCAGGCGATGATGGACCGCTTTTCGTTGCTTCCAAGCCTGAGAGTGGAGAAAGATGGGAGTTCGTAGCTTGATGAGAGACCTTTGTTGATGTCTTGCCTTCTGTTCTCAGATTAATCATGTAGGACATCGACGGGAGTACTCAAGAAATGACTCCGTCAACATGGCCCGTCAGAACCTTTTTTTCCTTCAGCTTTTCTCCTTGAAATTTATTTTATCGATTGTTTGACACGATTCTCTTGTATGCTACAGAAATTCCTATTTAATAAATACTTAATTTCGCAGCAACTAAGCGTACTATAATCTTACCTTTGCCCTTCCCATATAGATATTCGTTGAATGGGACGTCAATATCCCGGTGCCCAAGCTGGGCTTCCGAACCTAACCGAGACTGTCAACTTAGTTCTAACAGATATCTTCGGTGTGAAAGAAATGGAGTAAGACGGAACGCAAGAATAGTTGGGTCCGTTTGCAAGAGTCCGTCACAACAGTCATAGTGAGAGTTTGCGGCGGGTGCTTTCGGAATCAAGCCAATTTCTTCTCTTGAGTACTCGAACACCTCCTTTGGGTATCCGAGATGCTTTATCCCATTTTGCTCTGGATGGTAGGCCCGTTGTGCCCTGGCCTAGAATACTGGAGGGAATCGGGATCAGACAGGACTTGTCTCTTACCTGTCTGCATGTGCGAAAGGGTGTATAGGCAGGATATTCACTAATAAACAATCAGCATATGCTGGGGAAGCCCATTTCACGATACGCTCGATGGGGGTCAAGCGTACACAGGTTAATTCGGAGTTACCAGAAACCTTGTCTAAAAAGTGGTATTAAATGAATGATTATATTCCTGGGAAGGGAACGATCAGCCATCGTCGAGAATGTTAGAGGGGGACAAATATGAATCAGGTGTACTGAATTCTTCAGAACTTCCGGTACGGCACCGAAGGTCTGACGAACGAGTTTTTAGCCGGACATAAATCGTCCATCTTCCCAAGCGCCAGCAAGAGCACAGCACTTCGAAGCGTCATATGGCCCCGGCAAGATATCATCTCGAAACGGAGGTAATAAGAAAGAAAGGCTCACCGACAGCATTACACAAAGCGAAGCCGAAAACCAGATCCCTTGGTACGCAACATTAATCTGCGTCATCTTCTTCATCTGTTAACTCATCTCCTTCCCTCACGCCAGCGTGTCTGTCATATCCGTTCCGACGCGCCCAGGAACGCCCATCTGTGTAAGGCATGATGCGCAGGGGAATGATAAGGGTATACCAGGGGCTATAATCAAGTGTTAGCCAGGAAATGAAACGCACACAATTCACTCACTATCCACCCTCTCCAACATTAAAGAATAGCTCGAGGTTTTTCCGCTTCCTGTCACAAATTTGAAATCACGAAACTCCCAGTAGGACACTGGATGTACGAACCCGAGATCATACGAGTTAATGAATTCCTTTCATAGAGAAAATTAGTAAACAGAAATACGAGAGCCAAGAAAAGGGCACACCTCTCCTCTCTCTTTTGCTTTCTTACGATATACTTCGTGGTCTTGGGCTTCTACAGACGTCTCTCCCTGGGCAATGCTCCACAAATGGTAACCGCCCATGATGCCCACCGCAAGGCAAAGCACAACGGAGAGGATATAGATCATCGCAAAGGCAATTTCAGGAACGCGGTATGGCCACTACACCGTGTGAGATTGTGCAGGGGGTACGCGCGGAAGTACATACCTCGAGACTGTACGTTACCCCTAGCGATTCAAGAAGGAAGGGCCATCCGAGGACACTGTAGCACATCGTCGCTATCGCGAGGTACACCCTATTGGGGTATTAGTTGCGTGTGATTTCTAAGAAATGAAGACACGAACAAGAATAAGACGAAGTGGCGCTCGTTATGTAGCCCAACACATTGGTTTATCCCTACAAAGAATCAATCTGATGTGCGGGTGGACGAGTGAGGGATTTACACTAGGGACCTATGAGCGATATATCGGTGTGTAGACAAGTAGTCACTTACGGGACAATGGTGGTCATATTTGAGAACACAACGATTGCATATCCGGCAATGGTGAGCTCTCTCTCGGCAATTGTCAGACGATACCAGAGTTAACGGTCCGGTGGACTCACTTCTGGACGTTGTATACCACACTTGCGACACTTCGTCACCTCCGCGGCCGTAACGTGAACGCCGCTCACTCTTACAGGGGCAGTAAGGACACCACCATCAGCGATCCGTCTCTTAGTTATTCTCTTTGCCCAAAGTAATCCATGTCCTTGTTCCCTCGGTGGCTCCTCAACGAAACCAGGCTTCACAGTGCAAACGTAGTAGTAATGGACGTGTAGATTGAGCGCAATTAAGATGCATATCGGCAATGTTATAAAACGATAGTTGAGAGTTGGTGCAATTACGTCGACTAACAAATACTTGAGTTAAGGTGATATCCCAAGCACCATAATGAAAGAACTTACAAAAACATAATGTTCCTGTAGCGGACAGAATAACAGCAAGAGCAACGAAATACGGGCCTGCTGCACCCGTTATCCTGTCGCCAATCCGTTCAAGGGTTCGGAAACACCGAAAAACACGTCGGGCGCATAACATTCTGCGGTGAAAGGGAGCGAGGAGCAATCTTGCATGTGATGCAACGCAACAGCGCAGTGCTGTCACGTGATTGATTGATCGGCAACGCTAACTTGGTGCTCGGTACGAGCCGTCATCAATCTCAAAAATTATAAACAACGCCACTTCGAAAATCGAGCACAAGAGTCAGGCCTTCAGACTTTCAGGGTTCGTTGGCCACAATAATGCGCATACATTCCCATTTTGGTGAGCATTCACATGCTATCACATGTAGCTATTCCGCTCCCTTGGAATAACGATCCTATTTCGAGCACTACCGTCCGATCCGAGGACAAGGCGACATGGTCCATGCCGTACACATACCTAAATGATGCATTATAACCATACAGGGGCCTATCACACTAAATTTTTCCAGCCCACTTCCTCAATACGAGATACCTCACAACGACCAAACACCATGCACTAACAATAACCACACTTCCTGCCAACCCACAGTTATAAACAGCCTCCTTGTCAAAGGACAGACGAAAACTCACCTGCATAAAACCCAGCTGCCTCAAACCCACCCGTCCTTGCATTGATAGCTCCTGAGATTGGTGGTCCCGCAACTGCACCCACTGCAGCAACACTCAGAAGCATCCCAACCCTCCTTCCTACATCCTCCTCACCTCCGAAATTCATGACTGGGTTTGTCATGAAGGTGCTATATATCCCAGAGCAGAAGCCATATAGCAGTGTCACCATGACGAGGACAGCAGTGGAGCATGTGAAAGGCCAAGCATAGGTGAGGATGCCTGCGAAGAACGTGAATGGGAGCATGACGTTCATTGGACCTGTGGAAGTAAATCAAAGGGTTAGATGAAATCGATGACAGAATGAGGGCAAAAGAACAACAAACCAAGACGGTCCGCAAGGAGCCCAGCAGTCAACCGGCCAAATAACGAGCCTGCATTGGCGAAAGAGACGAAGTAGAATGCAACACCCGGTGAACTTCCAAGTCGAGTTGCGCTCACGCTGACATAGGTCAACACTGCACCACGGGGGCTTGTATCAAAATTGCGCCCATGAGCAAGGTGTATGATATACATACCTGTGTAGATACCCAAGAAATGTATGAACGATGATATGCAGTAGATCGTATAAGGTGCTTCTTTGAATGCCGCGAGATTTAGAAGACCACCTTTAGCATTGACAGGAGGTAGTCGTCGTTTCTCTGTCTGTATCGTACATCGACATCAATTCAATATCTCCGAATACGTCCAAACACATACCAAGTTGCAGATACCAAGTAGTATGAACAAAATAAAGCCGATGATCCTCATGGTCCATGGAAAACTGGAAAGATCTGATGAGAACTGGAAGAGGACAAAAAGGAGTGCAAATACCCAACATGCCGAATCAGATATTTTGCAGCAATGGGGATAGTCGTCCCACCTATTGGAGACCCAATTGCCATACAGCTCAATGCAAATCCCCGTTTCCTCTTAAACCAATGTGCAAGAACGGCGTTACAGGATCCAAATATGCCGCCGCATGCGATCTATTGACCGTCATCAAAAAGCGTTAGATAAATTCAGATAAGCAAAGGTCCAACACAACGTACTCCAGTGGCAATCCCTTGACAAAGTAGAAAATGCCAGTACTCTGTACAATGAGCGGTAAGAAGTGTTGTGAGTACTAACAGGATGCTGCAGGTGAGAAGGACGGAGCGAAAGTAGCCAATGTCAAAGAGGCGCCCGACAATCAGACCCGGAAAGAGTACGAGGGCATACTGATCGAGGGTGGTCAGTGGCTCATCCGGGTCCCGATGAAAAAGATACATACTTGGACAGAACCGATCCATGCTCTACGAAACAAAAAGAGGTGAGATACCTAGGAGTTGGAGAGGTGCTACGCACATGGCTGAGGGCGAAAGGGTCTTGAATAGCGTTTCTTGGTAGTATGCTTGAAAGATCTACGACGTGCATGAATGCAAGGAAGTCGCTTATAACATGAAAGCACTCACACCCCAGGAGTTGATATAACCAAACCTAGATCCCAGATAAAAGTGAGCTCTCCGACCTAGATCCTTATGAGCAAAACTCACGTCGCAAATGTGTTGCATGTACACTGAAGGTCCCGAATCAATGTCGTGCACAGGATGCGGATCTAGAAGGAAACATACGCCAAATACCACAAGCCATGCTCTCAGTCCGCCATCCGGGAAATCCTCCTCGGGTTTTACCTCGTCCATTTTCGTCGTACTTTCACTTTCTACTTGTTCCTTCATTGCGATACCATCATCTAGATTATCGCATAAGGTCTTACCTCCTTCCATTGACAATTTCCTTCTTGGTATTTGATCTGAGGGTAGTGTTTCCGTAGCATCGTTGAGCTTGTTGTCAACCTGTGTGAAACCCTTGACATCAGGTGAGGGTAGTTCTGGCGTGAACGGTTTTTCGGAAGTTCTTCCACTGATCGTTTTGATTGAAGGCATAGTGGATGAACGAACGAATGGGGTGAGTTTCTGACCAGAGACGCGAAGAAAGGGGTGAGTTTCTGACCGGAGGCGCGAAGAAAGGGGGGGATTATAAGATGGCAGAAGGAAATGAAGGAAGGAAAATGTCGATCATGGAGTCGGTTCGGAGAACCAAGACGGGATTCGAAGAGAGAGAGAACGGTTAATTTGTATAGGGATGTATCACAAATTACTTACCAAAGGATGAGATTGGTAGCTCAATTTCGGCCATACGGAGGTGGCTGGTAAATTAAATAAACGAGCATGGGCCAATGACCTGTACATTCTGGCGTTGCGCGCTTGATTCGGCAACGCTAGAACCATACTTTCATTACTGCCTTCTTGTTCCAGGTAGAACGTCTGGTGGCTTCTGTGCCAACTCTCGGGGCCAGGTGCCATAGGACTAACTCCCAACGCTGGGAAAACGTGTACGGACACCCGGAGTCGAGACGAATTAGCAAGGACATCATCAAGCAAAGTTTTCGCTAGTTATACTTACGCTGCCTGTGCAAGGACCGACCGAAGGACGGATCTAGGCCATTCAGCCCGTGCACGACTCATACCCTGAGCGGTGAACATGTGCCCAATCCTTTCAGGGCGCTTCAGCCCATCGACATCTGGTTAGACTCTTTGAGGTAGAAGTGCAGGTCGCAAGGGGGCCTTGAGGATATCTTTCACCTCTGGTCGCACTCCACGATAATGAACCAGTAAATCAGTGGAACGGGAGACCCCTGTGAACGTTACACGACCAGCAAGTGTAAACAGTGTTATCGATGTGACATGTCGATGTAAATCCCATTACATTGAGTCGTTAATTCAACGTCTGGCATTGAACCACGTCTCCAGAATAAACCGAGAATAACTCTGATTTACATTTCGACAAACACAAATCCAAGCAGAATCCGAGCTGAGAGCGAAACATACACAAACTCCAAGAGAAGGCATACAGCAACTCGAAAACAGAAGGGAGGCACAAAACCTCAAACCGAAGAGGGGAATTTTCAAAATCGGCAAACACAAATAATAATACCAATAAATCATTACATGACCATTTCATTCCATTTCCCAACGTACCGGACCTACCGCCCAGGCGTCCGTTCACGGTCCCTCCCAGGTGTTCCATGCCTTCTCGGTGTCCCAGGAACCTTTCTGGGTGTCATCACCCCGCTTCCATGTCCACTCCCTGCACCACCACCACCGCCACCATTACCACCAGAAAGAATCCCAGGAGGATACACAGCCGTCAGTCTCCTATCACCAACACCTCCACGACTCTCCCCAATCCTCTGCACCTCCCTCGCAGCTCTCCGCACCGAATCTCCAATCTTCGACGGATGACGTGCGGTATCAACACGCGAAAGCGCACGCATAAGGTCCATTATCCCTCCGCCTCTACCCGAAGCCGCAGACGACGGAGCAACATCCTGAACATGCAGCGGTGCCACTTCCTTCTTGACATAATTCTTCACAACATCCACGCCTCCCCTCGTCCCCGACGGCTCCGGACTGCCCACTCTTCGTTTCTCCAAGTTGTCCACCAGCAACTTGAACCTCTCATTTAACATCTCCTCTGCCACTCTCGTTGTCGTCCGTGCGGCACTAACGAAGGTATGTAGTCGGTCGAGTTTGTAGGTTACGTCTTGTAAAAGGGTATCTATCGTCGTTGTTAGTTCTATTCGTGTGACTTTCGTGCCGCGCAGAGTTGTTAGTATTGCTGAGGAAGAACCGAGGCTTGTGTTGGTGGTAGAGGAGGGATGTAGGAGGACACTCCGTGCGAGATCGAGTGATTTTCGTAGATCTGGTGCCAAATCATGAGGGTCTGGTAGCATCTCGTCGAGGTCTTCATCGGTCTCAATCTGTCGTTGCTTGCCTTTCGCTTTTGATGATAGCATTGAAGTGGCTTCTGCAACTCGTTTTTCCATTGCCTGCGAGAACCTCTTGGAATACTCCTCGTAGCGAAAGGAGACCTTTTTCCATTGGTCTTCTTCCTCTTCCAGCCTAGCATGCACACTTTAGTCCGTATGTTATTGGGAGAACGGTTCGTACTCACTGTCGGATTTGCTGGCTATACTTCACTTCAAAGTCTTTATTCTTCAAATTCTGCTCGTTCTCCCGCAACTTAACTCCACTCGGTCCCGCTTGGCTTGGATCAGGACCGCCATACAGGCTCAAGTCAATCTTGCGTTCTGCCAGCATACGCACAATATCATCCTGTACTTTGTTAAGCGCTTGGGTTGCTTTGGCCGATAATTTCGGCAGTTGGACGTCCTTGGGCGCAGATTTCGGTTTCGACGGTGTGGACGAGCTGGAAAACGTTGTGGTGCCAGAGGCGCGTATTGTGCACCAAATGAGGAGTTGGCGTAGCCGTTCAGAGTCGGGTAGGTCATAATCTATGTGTTTGTAAAAGCTCGTTTCGGATACCGAATTGTGTGGTGAAGCTACAGAAGCATAATGAACAGGCGCTCGTGTGACGGAAAAGTTCAACCAAACTCACTGATAATGCCTGTTGTTTCAAAACCACTGCTAATCCGCTTTCCCCTCGATATCGAACTCCTCCGTCTGTGATCCTGCCTCCTCTCAAGACCTCTTCCCTCCCGTCCATCCTCCCCCCGTTCACTGGTGATAGCAGCCATAGCCCCTTCTCGTAGCCGTTTATTCCGTTGAATTTGAGGAGTCTCGTTCTGGGGTATAGGCAAAGACGTATCCGTGATGATTTCTTTTCCCTTCCCTTTCCCCTTCTTGTTCAACAGATCTGAGCATGGAAACTGAAAAGCGGGGTTTAAGTTTTGGTCCATGACTGTTGGAACGTGAGACTGTCGACGCAAGTGGTCTGCTTCGTCGTTCATCGCACGAACAGCAGTTTCAAGTTCAGGATCTTCGGGTATTGGTGATGGCGCTGAATGGAGGTGTCGTGAGGATTGGGACTCGGATGAAGGTTGATGTGAAGAGGCGCGGAATTTCTTGTTAGGTGGCCGCGAGGACGAGGGTGCTGAAGATGTACGGGATATAGGTTGGGATGAAGAAGGTCTGGGCGGAATCTGGGTCTGGCCATGTGAAGACGATGGTAGTGGCTGTGAGGCAGAGAAAGATGAGTCTTGTGTAGGAGGTGCGCGGACTATGAGTAGGCCGGTGGGAGTTTCTTCGGCATTCAGTACTTGGGTAGATGTCAACCTCCAGTATTGCAACGATAGAAAATGCACCTACGTTTTCGTTTATTGGATGTAGATTTCTAGTGGGTGTATCAGCATCCGGGGGAAGCACAAGATGACGATCGACTTACATCTTTCTTGAGGCGTTTGGCGGCAGCAACTAATGGATTTGGGTCGTCCGCTTTTCGTTTGGCGGTGGGTGGTTGGAACTGGGATCCAGATGGAATCATGGGGATCGTAATTGTCGAGTTTAAGAGCATCAAGTAGGCTGCCTATGGTGTCCGCTGTCGAGTACGACGCGTGGATGGTCTTCGACGCCGTGTAGGACGATGAGGACGGGAGCAAAGGAGCGTGATCGGAGTCTCAATCGGGTGGTTCCCACGATTTGGGCAATCAACAATTCGCGTCGCCATTTACCTTTTTTGGACTACGCGTCATCACACGACCCATTTTACAAAATTCTGGCATATCTTCATCGTCATAGTTCATATGTTCATAGGCCTAGTCATCTCACTTGCGCCATTCGACAATCGATAAAAACTTGCCCTTACCCGTCTGTCATACAAGGGACCTCATTTCTGCCTTATCCTCGTAGCCCTCACTCGAACATTCTTATTGGCAGTGACGACATCCATGCAATCGCAGTCATTGGGCTCGGTTCATGCAGGGAGGACCAACGAGCGCTGCTGATTAGAGCTAGGAATAAGCTGGGTCTCATGCCGCATAGAAAATTTTCGCAGGTGGTTTCCTGGTCAATCCTTCAGATCGTGGTCAAACAAGTCACATAACAGATGGCGACGTCAGAGGGTATGTGTGTTAATTACTATACAAGTTTGTGTTTTCAACATCGGTTATAACGCACTGCTCAATATGAGGTTTTGCTTTCGACACCGTCCTTGACAGCGAGCCACGAAGGCCGGTTGGTGATATCATTGAACCAACTGGACACAAGATCAGAATGTAATTCACGGGTAGGCTTCACTCGACTCACCGGGCAACGTTGGGCCGGGAGGAGAAAACGTCAACACCGGTTGCAGGAAGAGCAGAGCCAAATGGCAAATGGAAGAAGTCGGCGAGTGTAGGCTCCTGCTATTACGTTAGATATTGATCAACAACCCGTTCAGGGCGAACATACATCCCCAGCGAGATACTTTGACTTGCTCAAAATTGTCTCGTAAACATCAAGCTTTGTTTGAAGAGTTTTGATAGCTTCTTGAAAAACGGCTTCGTCCGTAGGTCCCAACCCACGAGTGCTGCAGCGAAAAGTCGGTCAGACAGAAACCCTAGAGATCGCAAAGATCAGAACGTACGGCTTGATAACCTTCTCGAAGACGGCCTTGACAGCGTAGGGATCGAAGTTCGAGACTTCAATGGAGGCAGCTTGTTCAAAAAGAGCCAGGGCTTTTAAGTCAGTGGGGATAAGGGGTGGGCCTTGATGGGCCCATTTTGTAGCGATGTAACGACAGATTGCACGACTTTCGTAAAGTATGAAGCCGTCATCGTCCTGGACCAACAGGGGTCAACTGACGTGAATGATTTCGTCAGGAAAAACGTACGATGCATGGCACTTGACCAAAGGGCTGCTTCCCTAGGTAAGCAGGAGACTTGTGCTCATTGGTTGCTCGGTCAATCTCGAAGAATTTGAAGGGAACCTGCTTCTCATGGAGAATTTGGGCTACTCGACGAGTAGCAGTAGATTTTGGGAAACCATAAAGCCTGAGGACCATATTGACTGTATGAGAAGTGAAGAGAGAGGTCGGTGAGAGATAGCGAGCCAACATGTGGACCGTGCCTTTTATACGAGCTAATATTGTACCATGACATCCCATACCAGTCAGCAATGTCGCGAGTGTGATATCATGGTTGCACGCAAACTATGACAAATCCTGTTTGCACTGGCGGCATACCTTGGAGGGACCGAAATATGCCCGTGGCACGAAGGTTTGAGGTAAAATAAGATGACTAGGCTATGCTCCGAGCATTTCTCGACCATTACCGAATCTTGTTCTGACCAGACTGTAAATAACAGCCCACAGGTTGTCGCGCTCGGATACAAAAGGAATTAAGAGGAACTACAACAGAAACACACCAGTCCTCTGACCCCACCAGATTACCTGGGTGAATGCGACATTTGCCTACAGAGCTTTTGGGAAGTCCTCACATTGTGATTAGCTAGTTTCAAGTAGGTCATTCCGCCGATTGGTGAAGTAAATTTGAGCAAGAAGTCAAGAAAAGCGGATAACGGCGCCTCGAGAGAGGACAACAATTGGAAGTGTGTTTTGGACAGGGTGTCGTTGGTGCGATTTGGTTTCGAAGCATGAGCAAGCTCGCCAGCTCCCGGACAGTGCGCGAATTTCCACGCGACGGTAATGGACGTTGTCTGCAGGGACAACAGAAGTAAAGGATGTTTCATTTGCAGCCTCCAAGTTTCTGAGCCAGAATCTTGATAATGCTATACTACTTCAAGTTGACTCCGCCCTGACTCCAAACTTTCTAGATTAGAACAGTCACCATGGATGTTTAAGACGCATTGACCGGTTGTGTATTTGACAAACAAGTTTTCCGAGTCCAACTCGGAGTGGATGATGGACTAATGAACGTGAGGCAGGAGTAATGGTACGCTACTACAGATGCCACGGTCCTTGTGAAGAGCTCATTCCGAATGGTTAGAGTCCTTTCCCGGCGTTACATCGCCATCGTGTCCACTTTGGGGTCCGTCACCGTCAGATACGGGCGAGGGTGTGATGGACAAAACAGTCGGTAATGCAATCACCAGTGCACTGCCGAAAAGCGCCCAATTAATAGTGAGCTGTGTGATCGGGCGATCTTCATAGGGCAGGGTCAGCCTCTCAGTAGCTTAAACTGGGCTCAGACTTTGGGACTCACAGTGCAACGCATTAATCCTCCAAGCAACTGCACCTCCCGCCGCTTGGAACGTCTTGTACACTGTATATCAGATGTGATTAGTCTATTCTTGTTTGAACCCAGGTCGGGGTATCGGCCTCGAATACTGACATCCAACAAATTTAGCCGCCGCTTGAGGGCTTTCAGCAAGTGAAGCCATTAACCAGTAGCAATACGACTGATCCTCATCAATAATCATTGCAGCGTCATAGGTATACCTCGTACTCACTTGCCAGAAAGCATCGAAGGCTCCATAGAAGAAGTATCTGCCATCGAAATGTTCGCCTATAACAATTCCTCCGAAGCAGGGTAATACACTTACAGCCAAAATGGCCCGATGAAGGTTTTTGCGTCGGAGAAATCAAGCCATTGCTTCTTCCCGATCCGGTCGGCCCAGCGTTGGAAGGCGAGTCCACCTAAGCGAAACGTTTCGATTCGATTTCAAAATTGAACACGCCAGGAGAGAAACCCACCGCCCCAGATGACGAAACCCGTTGTCAACACGAAAATATACCCCAGAAGCGCACGTTGCGGTCGCGAGAGGTATTTCAGATCAAGAAGGAATCCAATCAGCAGACCACCAAACTGGATCGATAGTTAATTGGTGTAACGTCATGCCTGTAGCTATTCGGGCTCACCATCTGGGCGATCCAATACATCGCTCCGTTCAGGGATCTCGTCCGCAATGTGAAGACATCCCCTAAAATGTCGGCAACGGATCACGATTTTAGTCCTCTTGGGCTCCACAAACAAATCATTATCAGGGTAACGCACCATTAACGTTATTCTGTTGGTAGGAGTAGAAGAAGTTGGCACAGAAAAAGGCAGGGATGAGTAGAATAATTCTCCAGTTCCCCATTGACGTCACGAAATTGCGGAACTCCCGACGGACAGATGAGATAAATCCCGTTTTCTTCGATGGTGGTGGTCCAGCCAGTGTGCCATCTTGTCTGATGACTTTATGCGGCGGTGAAACGCAGACGGAAGAAAGCCAGCCAAAAACTGGGGTGAGAATCGAGTTGGATTGCACAGTGCGTCAGATTTGATGTGAAATTGTACTCGGAACCAAGGGCCACGTACTCATTATTGCCATGAATGCACCATCTTAATTTACGAGAGTTCAGTGAGAAAAACAAACGACTGCTGTTAAGCGCTTACAGGTTCCATCGGTGACGGTACCACTGCTTGAGTGGAAGTTTAACGCAAACGAGATAAAAGATCCGATACCGCCTCCGAGGTTGAAAATAACCTATTCGCAAAATACTTCAGCATTGCCCTTGGTCGTAGGAGATCAAAATTCAATACCCAGAATAGAGCTATGGCCCGTCCCTTCTGATCGGGCAGTGGATAAGAAACCATGATCTAGACACAACAGCGTGAGCTCACAACGCACTAAAAAGGAGGAACCAGACTACTCAACAGCTCCCTGTGCCACCCAAAGGAAGGATGCACCAATGCCGAGTATAGCCCCGCTGGCAATTACAAAGGCCGAATTGTGTGTGTGATTGTAGCACAAGAGTGAACCAGAGTACAACGGATAGCACCATCCACCTAACAACCCATTGCGTCACGAAGTTGCTCAACTGAACAAAATCAAACGAACCTAGGAGCAGGCATGCTCGGGGACCGAACATCTATCGATGCTCTCAATTATCCAATACAATACAATTACTGCGGTGTTAGAGCCTCACATCAAAAACCGGGGGGACAAGGGTAATTGCGGATGCTGCCGTTGCTGCTAGAAGAGCTACAGTTGCGTTAGCCGCGACGGTGCTATCGAGTTGACCTGATCCGCCCAGGCCGCTGATAGCATTATACATCCCTATAATATCCTTCTGTTAGATCTTTAATAAACGGAATATATGAAGAACTTACCTGGGCAGCAGAAACAGATTATGGAGATCAAGAGTATTTGTGTTATCGGGGTCCTCCATATTTCGTTGACGGATCTCCCGAAGACTTGAATATCACCTTCCGCTCTTGCTGTGCGCATCTTCGTCCAGCTTCTAGGTTTAAACAGCCTGTGGGGGGTGGGGCGAAGAGAAAAGAGGGAGGTCTTGAAAATGGCTTCGAAGGTCGTGTGCAATAGGAACGTTTTCCCACCACTCGCTGAGGCTACTTTTAATGGGACAAAAGGAGCTTGCCCCACATTTTTCTGCATACTATCAATTCCCCTTTGGTGAAATTTCCATGTGCTGTGAGTCCGGGGCGAGGGTAATAAAAGGCCGAGGTATCACGTGACTACTGATGCGATACCACCTGATACCACACACACGCGGAATAACGGTCATGATGAATGGATCAATGAATTAAGGTGCAACAAGAATCACGACACAGGAATAAATGGGGTATAATAAGGTCGAGGCACACAAGCGGGTGCATTGACAAGCATCTTTTCCTTGATACAGGGCGTAGACACACGAGGGCCGTGTTTAGGTTATACTGGAGGTGATAGCTTCCTTTCCCTGAATTCAAGGCAGTGGTTAGGTTAGAACATCCTCTAACAAAAAGAGCGACCGCACCCATCCGCATTTCCCAGTAATTCTTCAAAGTGGTGGCGGAAGCGGTCGAGGTCCTTATCCCACTCATTTGTATCGACGTGTCCGTGATCAAGTTGAAATGCTTGGACTGTACGAATGAAACGTTCCAGGTCCTTCACGCGGGTAATTGACAATTCCGGCTCATTGGATCCCCGCGCCCGTGCAAGATAGGAAGCGACTAGTGTTGATAAACCACCTTTCACAGTTCGTCAGTCTTGCGGTTTCCAAGATTCTCGGTATGACTTTTTACCAAGGATAGTCGTTTGGATGGCAGTCTGAAAATAATGTGAACAGTCAGTTAGCTTATCCGACACGCGCCAGCAGTATTCATACCTGGCGGCCAGTCGTGGCTACTGCCGACAAGCCCGTCGTCAAGGAGCCCAGGATAACCTGAAGCCCGATAGCAGCATTAAGTGCCCACCCAGTCGCCTTTGCCTTGGCGGCATATTTATCGCGTTCCGCCATGGCGATGTCGAGCGTGGGTTGTATACGCTCACCGACCGTTCGTTTGCGCTACCGACAGTTCAGAAAACAGGTTCCCACTCTGAAAAGGTCTTACCTTTTCTTCGATAGGCACTATCCAGTCAATGCCTGATCTTCTCATAGTTCCTTGTCCAAGAACTGACCCATGGCTATCTAGTGTCCTTTGACGACGCGACGCCCCATTGTCCGCTAGACGAGCTGGAGGCAACGCAGGTAGAGGTTGGTTGGTGCGCACGGCACTATCTCTGTGCAACTCGTTTAGTCCGAGGCCCGATAAAGTATCCGCGTCCTCTAGTTTCTCTTCCGATGGTGTTTTCAGCCCTGCGCTGGTTGAACGCGCCGTCCGTAGCTGTGGTAAAGGTGGCCGAGTGGTTGGAGGAGTTGGAGGATTGGGCGCCTGAGGGTCTCCCGCGGGACTCCCCAGGGTTGAACCAGTCGTTGGTCTGGCTCCTGGCGTAATTGCGGTTTCTGGCGCTTGTTGAATGGAAATAAGTGGTTGGGGCGGCTGTTGCGGCACTATCGTCTGTTGAAGGCCTTGCTGGGGTGCAATATTCGCAGTTTGCGTCGACTGGGGAGGGGGCTGTACTGTCGAGCTCTCTCGAGTGAGCTGTTGTGATGTCGAAGCCTGGCGAGACTCCGGATCTGACTCCGAGGGTGATTGCATTCCTTGAGTACCTGGAACGGTCGGTGCCGGGGATGAAGTTGGTGCCTTGCCTGGTATCGTATTATTCGGACCTAGGCTAGAGGTACCGGGCGCCGAGGATGGTGCAACTGGGGCAGGGTCGGGTCGGTCCATCTTGCAGGTGTTGCGGAGGAGAAGAAGATGGGGAGTGAACCTCTCTTGTCCCTCTCCATTGGCTAAGACGCGTCACTTTTGTTGTTTCCTATCCCTTGACATACAGCATGGAAGTCGAAAAATAGCATGTTTGGCAGATATGCAGTATCCCATCAATGAGAGAATCTGCAAGATTGCCGGATATCGCCCACGATTTTTTCCGCATCAGACAAAAGGTTCCATCGCACTTAACGACTCTCACAGGTAGGACGGCGACAGCGCAACACTCCAAAAAGAGTCTCCTTGCAAGGCGTCTGTCGCGGCTCTTAATCCACCAAAGAAGCACCCAAGGAACCATATGGAAACATGCCTGTCAAACTCAGTTGGAGCGGGACTTATGAAGGTGATTGCCACCGCTCGCTCCCGACGATGCCATTAATGATTGATGTCACTTTTCCCGTCCTAAAATGGGAACAGATAATGGTGTGACTCACTAAAATTTCGGGTCTGTGACTCCCCGATGTCGAGCATCGAATGTTGAGCACCAAAGAAGGTAGAGGGGAATAATGGGGCACATACAGGTCCATAACATGATACAGATATCCTAATATCAAAGGGTGTTCAAACATGCAATCCACCATGTCAGCGGAGTGAGACCTCTCCGGGAAACTTAATTTGAACCATCCGAAAACAATCCAACGCATGGTACACCTGCCAAACATCCGCGCCCACCACAGATCAAGATACAACCGGCGAGAACGAAGCCCGGCCTCGGCCTCTCATACCTCCCCTCGGTGCTCCTCGAGGATGGAACCCGTTAGCATGCAGATTGAATCCTCCTCGGCCGCGCACGGCCCCGTATCCTCTACCACGTGACCCTCCTCTAAAAGAACCTGTGCTGTTGGTAGTTGGCGCAGACTCCGCTGTCGAGTCCGAAGCGGCATAGTGAGATACATTGCCACGTCCGTTGACCTGGTTGGGGGGAGTAGGCAGCACACCACGCCCGTTCACGTGATTCATCGACCCTGAAACGGACCCACCGCGTCCATGGCCGTTTACAACAACTTGGCTCATGGGAGCAGGAAGATGGCCCCCACGCCCATTGACATAACCTCCTCTTGCCCGGTTGGGATTACTCATGATCTGCACATGAGCCGAGTGGGCGGGTTGACTGTGATCGTGCATTAACACAGGGGCTAAGAGCGAAACAAACAAAGCGTTACCTTTGTGGGGGTGGTGCTGGACGGAATCCCGCGGCACCACGCTGACCGGGAGCAGGTTGGATAAGGGGATGAGGTCCGTAACGAGGGTTGAAAGGTGTAGTGATAGGCGGTGGCGGAGGAACCTTCGGGTTCGTTGAAGTGACGAACTGCGGATTTGACAGGTTAAGACACGAGTTGAAGTCCACAGTCATGCCTCTATATGCTGAACACCTATTGCGAACGCTCAGCATGTTTCTTCCCGATCGAATGAGCCAACGTACCGATCACCTAATGTTACACCGGACATGAAGGGCACATCCCATAAAACATCCATCGACTTCGCATTGAGTCCGATAACGACCCCTTTGACCGACAACGGGACGGCACCGGAGTCCCTAACCATTGTTACCCGATCTCCTAGCGCAAACTTCTGGTTTTGTAACCGATAGACCGCGTGTCCAGGCTTGAGGACCGCTTGTCTCGGGATGCCCTTGACGATGGCCTTCTTGAAATCCGCAGCTGTCTTGTTTTTGGTTAGCGAGTCCGCGAGTTGTTCGAGTTCCTTTACGGTTTCCTGGGCGCCATAAGCCGGTATCGCGGAATGATCGAGAATGTATGCGCACCTTGGACAACTGATCGCAAAACAAGGATACTGGCTCGAAGTTCGAGACACCTCTTGCCTTCAACCACGCTCTGATCTCCCGAACCCTTTCATCTGGCTTATGACCGGTGAAAACCTCGGACGCAAGAACCATTGCATCGCCGTCGGTATCCAAACATCTAAAGATCTCAGGGAACGCAGCCTGAAATAAGCTAGGTTAATTACCAGGCTGTTCCAGAACATCCATTGAAACCAACCTTATAGTCTTTGACTAACTCCACCGCTTTGTCGCTGTATTCCCAGTGCCTACCGTCCTTCCTCGTGTAGTCCACAACCTTCAAGGACTTCGCTTCAAACTTCAAACTCAAACCAATGTTGATCTTCTGTTTATCATTCCCGGCAACGACCATAAAACTCGACGTGATTCTTGACAACGCCCGCGGCGAAATCCCAATAATCTCGGCAGCCTTGAATGAAGGCAGGTATCTTGAAGCTTTCCGATTGTTCACAATAGCCTTGAACTTCTCAGTCTCCGATTTCTCTGATGGGAAGAACTAGAAACAAATATAATTATAAGCCACTCACACGCGTGAGTCCAAGGAGGTACTCACTGCCAGGATAACGGATAGACTGGTTTCCGCTGTTGCTGTAACTTGCGCCGCAACCCCATACGCATGTTCTCCAAGGAAGAACACCTTGCTTCCTTCCGGGAATTCCTCCTTCAAGGGTGGTGGCTCCCTTTCCATGAACCTCGGGTCCTCCGAAACGACTTCACCCAAACACATCTGCACAGCCTGCTCGACTTCTTTGTTTGCTTCTTCATAATCCTTCACAAGAGCTCCGTTCTCCAGTCGCTTCAGACCCTTCAACGGCCTAACGTGCAACAGCACGTCAATCTGTCCCGTCAAAACACCACACTTCTTCGAATATACCGATTCAATACGCTCCGCTTTACTCTTCCAGTGAGCCAAACCCTGTGGTGCGTGTGGGGTAGACACGACTTTCGGCGGTGTGTTTGGTATCACAGCTATCTTCTCGTACTTGAATAACGAATCGGACACGGCAACCACAAGTCCTTCCTGGAGGAACGGCCAGCCAATGAACGTCTTGTGTCCGATCATCTTTTGCGCAATCTCCTGTGCCTTCGTCTTCTCGTGTAAATTCTCGATCTTTACCACCATCGACTTGTTTTTCGACTCCCTACCGTGGACATTAACGCCATGGAAATCCAGTACGGCTGTATGCGGGAGCGTTTTGAGCGAAGGGAAGCCAGAGAGAGCTTCTGCGCCCAAGAACACGCCGTCGCAAAGCCCTGGCACAAGATGGAGGCCATCAAGCGTCGGCAGATCAAAGGGTTCCATTTTGCAATAGCACCGGTAAATGGTTGGGAAGAATCCAGGAAGAGAAGAGGGATATACTATAGGCTCGTCGGGGTTGAAACTGAACTTAGTACTGGTGCCCCAGGTGTTGCGTTTGCGCTCTTCAGGCGTCAGTCTGTGCTCTCTAGCTGTAAAGGTGTGAGATCGAGCTGTATACTAGGGAAGATCAAGACTTACAAGCCATGGCTTTCAATAATCTATTTTCATCTATGAACGGGATCTTCACAATAGCCTCCCAATCCTGCTTCTTTCCATTAAGATCCTGTTCGAACTCGGCAGGGTAGAAATCCAGAATGGGCGAGTTGGGGTCATACATCAGATCCCTATATGCCTCTGGAATATGCTCCATACTCGCGGCAGGCAAGACGCCCATAAGCTGCTCGAACGGTTTGAAGGGTGTTCCAAGAACAAATTCGAAAGTCATCTTATCGACGTTGCGCAAATCTGTCAAATAGAGCTGAGTCTCCTGTGAGTTTTCCATAGACTCTTACAACGTACCGGAAATGCGTGGCGCGTAATGATAGTTGTAGAACCATCCCCAAGACGCGACTCCGCTGTAATAATAGTGCATAACCCACTGTAACCCCTCCACATATCGATATACCAAGTCGCCCATCGCCTTCGGGTCATCATACGATATCTCCAACTTTCCCTGTCAACATTGTTAGTGGAGTTATATGTATGCGTAGGGAATGGATCTACCTGATAATACCCCCTCTTCCACTCATCCATCTTCTCCTTGATCGAACGTTCATACCTGGCCTCGAATCCACCATCTGCATCATCATCAAAAGTAGGTGCCTTCTCATACTTCTGCAATACCCGATCTACAGCCGCACGACTCTCGTCGTCGTCTTCATCCTCATCACTTACGTCCTCCCACTCACTATCCGGCGGTTCCTCAGCATTCTCCTCAATCACATTCACACTTGCGAGACTACTCTTCTCGATGTCCTCTTCGATGTTGTCGTTCTCCAAAACCCCGGGTAAGCGCCAGGTAACGATATTATTATCATTCTCGTCATATTCATCCCACCGCACGCTAAGGTGCAAGTCTTCTGCGAGGCGATTGATAAACGCGCGCTCGCGAGCAGGGAAGGTGTTGAGCATGGACAGTTTCCCCGCTTTGGACACAGGCCCATCCCGGCTGTCGAGAATGTATGCCTTGACTTTGTTGAAGATTTCTCTTTGCGGCTGTGTCAAGACTGTCGGAAAAGCGTATCAGCTGTAAGAGATACTGATGATATAAGGAAACGAACGTACCAAGCTTGGACCGCTTGCGGCCCATCTCCATCTCCCTCACCTGTTTCGCTTGCTTTCCTTTGAACCAATTCAAATCCGCATACTCCTTCTCAAAAACTTCCTGTTCCCATTGCGCCATTTCGTCGAGAACGACTTGGAGTCGTTTGACGTTAATGACGCCGCTTTCGTTGATATAACCGTCTGTAAAAGCACGAGTCAGGTCATGCTGTTGGTTGTTGCCGAAACGAAAACTCACCGAGGCCAGGCAAAACCTTCTTATACACCTCGAATAGCTTCTCCAACCCATTCTCATGAATGTGCAAGTCGGGAAGATTGGGCAAAAAATCATTGCCGACGAACACAGCAAGCAAAATGAAATCATCAATAATGCGCTCCAAGTTGTACTCAAAGGGTAGCACTGGTTCAATATCGCGGAATTCGAGGTCGAGATATTCGCGCATAAGGCAAAGGTGAAGTAGATAGAAATTGATCGACTCCAGGCTGTGTAGTGCAATAAGCAACGCGTATGTGGAATGAAAATCAATAATCCATACCTTGTGTTGTTCTTCTTCTTCGAACTAGGACCAAACTTGACTTCCTCTCGCAGTAGGCAGAAATGAGGGTCATGGCTCAAAAGCCCAAGCATAATAAGATCGGCATCCAGGCCATATAGACAATGGCGAATGTTGGGGTCGTAGTCCGGCTGTGCCCGGGACAACCTGATGTACTCCATAATCTTGTGTTCGCCCTCTCCTGGAACCTCATGACCAGACAACACGACTTGGATGCCTCGCCAATTGGAATCTTCGGAGATTTTCTTATTAACAAAGTAGCGCAACTGCTCGGACAAACGGGCCATGAAGGGTGTACCTATGAAAAGGGGTCAGTGCGCACGAACAGCCCAAAGCCCGAAGGAGGCGCGCCTGGTGTGATACAGTTGCTGTCAAAGGCCTTTTCATCGGGCAGCTTTTCTCCCTTCCTCTCCGCCTTTTCTCTGACTTCCTTTGCTTCCTTCGCAGAACGGAAACGCCGGCTGCGCTGCTGATTCATCTTAGCACGAGGCGCAACGCCATCAACCGCCATGAAGAACAACTTTTTCGGCTTGATTTTGCTGAAAAGGTGGTCGACGTAAGCAAAGATAGATGTGAATATTTGGTCTTCAGAAAGTCGAAAATGAGCGTCTTCGTCATTGGGATGAGAACCTAGAGCAACCATAAGTGGCACGGAATGGTGTCATTAGGTGGCAGGCTGCGCACAGTTGTGGATGATGCCGTTGAAATCGAGGTATAGGTTGTCTGCTTGCGGTCAGAGGGGCGTCGTGTGTCAAGGTCCCAGAGACATACCAAATTCTGGAATCTTGTTCTCTTGGATTAGCTGTGATGTCAAAGGGTAGCGTTCACTACCCGGCGATAAGGAAAACACATCAGGAGACTGGGATGCACGGCGACTTACGAAATGTAGCGGAAGAACTAGAATGGAGAACATGAGCAACGTCGGGTGTGCGCTAATTCTGCAACAAGACCAACCTTTGGGATACCTGGGAGATATCAGATGCATTGTGAGGTGCGTTCAGTTAGTCCGGGATAGATACGTACCCATTATACTATTACAAGTACGAGAAGTAGGGAGCAAGGATAGTGGCAAGTTTCAAGTCTGTATGTCACAAGGACAGGCACAAGCGCAACGGACATGCTGACTGAAGCGTGGTGGAAATTTACTCAGAAAGGTGAGTCAATTGCCATTCTGGGACTGACCTCCTCAACCCTCAAGGGCTCTTGCAATGTGCACAATCAAGCTCTCACTGTATAGCTGTAGGTATCTGCTGTGTCTCCGTATCGGACTCCCTTTCTCTTGCATTCCACGCCGAAAATGCCGTCCTCCGAAACGGGCCCTCCTGACCTTGACTTCCCTCATGTAAAAGAAACCTTCTCACAGTTCCATATTCTAACACAAGCTCCTGACATGTCTTAACTGCGACGCCCGACTTCACCGGTGGCGGATGCCCCAGGGATCGAGCTCATCCCCTTTTTCGGGGGCAAAATCAGGCTGAATTCATCCACCACCTCGCGACTATTTTTCTTAACCAGCATCCAGGGATGACCCAGCCCATCGGGAATCGCTCCTAGGACGCTATATCTTTGTTCATTTTCGCTCACCAGCAAGGCCCTTCGAGTGGCACTTCCCTGCACGCCAATCCCCAACTCTCGATCAAGTGTTAATTTCATCAAGCTCTCAGAAGCCATCATGCTTATGCAGGACCTCGTCTGACTTAACCCAAGACTAAAGATGCTCCCACTTATACTATATATCGTTGTCTCCAGAAATTGAAGTTCGGACTTCATCCTTTTATTATACATTCGACCTGTCCGCTGCTGAGGCTCTAGCCAACATCCCCCCCCCCCCTACAGCAAGCTCTATAGGTCATGCGGGAAGCCCTCATCCAATCCCATGCTTATCCATTCCGTTTCTGTGGTGACTGTACTTAATGTTTCTCCCTGCAATACGTTTTCCCGTCTGGAATATGTTTAACGGCCCTCGAAACCACCCTAGCGTTCATCTACCAACAGCAGATACAATCATGACAGTCGACCACCAATTTCAAAGATCCATCTTTGTGCCTCCCCTCAACAATCTGCCATCTATCTCATGCATAGAAAATTCCCCATAGTTCCACCGCGGACATTACAATTACCTATCACTAGGCAGTTGCATCAAACCATACAGAAGGCCGTTAGGACATCCACAAGAAGGCTTGGGCTGCAACTAGATGCTGACAATCATCTTATCTTAACTGATCCGCCTCTCAGTCCCCGTCACCACCACTACCGCCACCACTACCGCCACCGTGTCACGGGTACTTTCATCCACGGAGATACTTAATGCACCGATACACTCCATCTTCAAGCCAAAGTGTGAAGCCCCTATGATTGGAATTCGAATTTTCGTCAACAAGATGTGAAATAATGGTTAATGGTCAAGGCTGTGACTATTACGCTGACTCCTGACGATATCAACCACTCCCCTTATCAAGTTCCTGTACGCCAATCAGCGGTTGAGGGTCTGCACTTCAAACCACCACATCATTGGTACATGATATCATCGAGCTGAGGCATTATTTACAGGACCCACTTCACCGCACGCACGCCTAGGATCTCTAATGGCGCAGATGTTCAGATGTTGTATTCGAGTACAACCCAAATAAGACCACAAAACTATCCTTGACAGCCAAGATTTCATTAACCACATAATACAAGTACCTCCGCCCCCGACGATCCACGCCGAACGAGATCGCAGAGAACTGAAGAGTGGGTTCATTTGGTACTTCTCCAAACCCCAAAACCAGTTTTCCAGGCAATCCCAGACTGTTCCCCTCTGTGATGTTGACTCCGTCATTAACGGAACCAAGGACTGGTAATGAACACCTGCACCATCTCAACTTCCATGGAATACGGAGGAGAGGGGTCGTTATTATACCACTTGGGTTAGGTTAGACTCAAGGTTATCGGTTCACACAGCCCCCGTTCCTTTCATTGACAGGACTCAGTTGGACAGGAGAGGCACATGGTGATCATGATCGTAATCATGAAAGTTACGGACATCAATGGCTAATTGCTTCCCCCTCGACATCAATCATCATGGGAATCATGATTGAGAACTGAATTGAGTAGTATCCAGTTACCATTGCTTCAGGCATATATGAACGTTTAATGTCTAATCCGTCTAGGTCTAAGTTAGATGAACAATGACACGGCTGCACGCCACTAGGTTAGCTGATTTACTCGCCCACACAAACCGCTTTCGCACAACTGTGACAAGTTCTGCTACCAACAACTAGGAGTCGAAACGTTTTCCGTCCGAGGTAATTCCTCTTACGGTACCTCCATCAAGCAGCGCTGGTGTTTTGAAACGGTCCCAACACCGATCCCCAACCCGTTTTGGTGACACCTCCTTCCGGCATTCAAAACTCCCAATCCCCAATCTTTTGCACTCACAGCTGTCCCACCTACCCCTCGGGATATGGTTCAGCCAACTCAACCGATGCCAGACAGGTACTATACTTACTTCAATGTATGAGAAAAACTCACAGGTAAAAATGCCGTAACCGCTATCTGGCTACCCCAAAAGTGCACTAACTCTGAGAAAACTACAACCGGAAATATTTCAAACCCCATCTCGCCAGATGTAGATCCCGAATACTCAGCACCTCGCCCCATGGTTGTGGATCAGTCATGACAAGCCGCCGGGGGGAGCACGGTCTGATCGACTATAGGCTGGTTATTTGAGGCCGCATGGGCGCGTTGAAGACGGGACTTAGGCATTAGGAGATGAACGCCACCCAGTGACAGCTTCAGTATTTTTTTTCTCACTAATTATTTTAAGGGGACTAGGAAGCGAGGACAGCGAAATATCTTGATGTCTAGACTAAAATTAGTGGACTGGGGAATTCCACGGACATGGGAACCGCGAGGCTGGTACCCTAACGTACTCCATTGCGTCCACTGTTCAGTTGTTTCTGAGAGATTACATACGGAAGTGGTGGACGGTATGGGCGCTTGTCAGTCAAACAGAGCTGTTATTGAGAACAAACATCACCCAACATTAGCCACTTACACAAGGAACTAATCAAACTCGGCTATTACTCGACTTGATGTAACGGTATTCATAGTCATTTCAACATTCCCATCTGGCGTGGTTGAGGCCTCCTGCGAAACCGTCTGCACCCCATCTGTCCAACGCCAAAGACACGAGGCCTGAGGGACAGGGTCTGAGGTCGTTCTATACCCATATCAACTCTGGCATTCCAGCATTAACGCCTCGGCTATGACGTCTAACGAGCCTACCCGCAATCACCATTCTGATATATGACGCGAGTGATACTCGAAGCGCTAATATCGCCTGATGTCTAATTTGACATGCACCAAGTCGAAGCCACATAGTCACAGTATTTTTGGAACTTGGCAAGAAGATGGGATGTCACGAACTATGATTATCACTTCGCCTCGGCGAGATTATCTCCAGATGGCTGAGTGTGTGATACCCCTTCTGGTGGAATGGCATGAGAATCCGTTGAAAACCGGTGTTGTCGATGTCATTCTACGTGTTTGGGGTTCGCAACCACTTGTGGCAAGGGATCGACGTGGAAGTCCAGCACCGTTGTACTCGAATAGGTTATTACCTAGCCTGCTGACTGATGCGAATATGCCAGGACACAGATTAGATATCATCACTGAGGCCGAGATGCGAAACGAAGTGTATATCCGTTTGTAACAACCCACTGCCCACTCCAACATCCAACCCAAATTACACCCAAAATACACTTCTAACTATTCCTTAAGCACCAACATTCAATCGAAGATAGAAACAAGCGGGGGGCTCCTTGCATTTCGCTTCCTCGCCCCAAACCATAATCACCGGACTACAGCCATTCCACGGTCTTGACACAAAAAGTAGAATCGTCAGCTGATGATTGATCAGAGACTGAAACCAGCTTACCGCGGGAGGTTTTGACGAGATGTCATATGTCACCCGATTGATACCAGCCACTTCATTGGTAATACGGGACGATATACGCCTGAGGACCTCAGGGGGGAATACATACCTGTGGATTTCGATTTCGAAAACGCAGTATGATACGTGCAAGACCGCAGCGTGGGATAAATAGGAAATTGGAGATGATCGGTCAGGGTCGGGACTAAACCCTTGCGATATGCAAACACAGAAGCCAGAAACACTCACCAATCGGCGGTCATGAAGTCCTCAGATTGAACAGCACGTAGAGCGATGACCTAGGGCGCGGCGCCGATTGAGTTTATTTGACTCTTTTCTCCCTTGCTTCCGGTGGAGACGAATTGGGGTACATCGAACTTACCTGTTCGTAGGTTCTCTGATCCCCCATAACCCCTACAGCTTTCACAGGTAGCAGAACTGCGAAGGCCTGAGATATATCATTATAGAGACCAGCTTTGCGGATCTCCTCGATATAGATGCTGTCAGCATGTTGGAGGATCTTGACTTGTTCACGCGTAACGGGTCCAAGGATACGAATGGCCAGTCCTGGTCCAGGGAAAGGATGCCTTTGCACGAGGGTTGCGGGTATTGAGAGGAGCCGCCCTAATGCACGGACTTCATCTAGAGTAAGTCCAAGGGCAGCAAGTCACCAGTGAATGAAGATATTAGCTGCTGGTAAACGAACCTGGATCCCATTGAATCGCTTCTTACCTTTGAACAACTCTCGAAGGGGTTCAATCAACTTTAGCTTCATGTCTTTCAAGAGTCCACCGACGTTGTGGTGCGTTTTGATTGTAGCGCTGGGACCCTTAAAGCTGATGCTTTCGATGACATCTGGGTAGAGAGTACCCTGGAGTAACCACTCCACGCGTCCTTTAGCCACACCACCCTTTTCTTCGTCCTCCGCGGCCGCCTCGATTTTTACCGCTTCAGCCTCAAAGACATGAATGAACGTGTTTCCGATGATCTTTCGCTTTTGTTCCGGATCTTCAACACCTTCCAACCGCGAGAGGAAAAGATCAGAGGCATCAACAACAGTCAAGTTGACACCTAGGTTCTTGTTCAACATTTCATGAACTTGTTGGGCTTCATTCATTCTCAGAACACCGTTGTCTACCATTATGGCATGGAACCTGAAAAGAACGTCAGTCGTTTTTTTTATGTGCATCCCTATGACGTACCGGTCACCAATGGCTTCGTGCATCAATTTTGCTGCAACCGTACTATCGACACCACCGCTCACCGCCCCAATGACTCGACCCTTGGGCCCACAGATCTCCCTAATGCGTGCAATCTCTTTTCCAATAAACTCTTCCTAAAAGATCAGAATGACGTATTGGTGATCAGAACACATGTACACATGAACGAAAGAAATGAAGTACCATAGTCCAGTTGGGCCGGCATTGACAGATATTCAAGATGAAACGTCCGATGACCTCCCTTCCCCGAGGAGAGTGTGTGACTTCTGGATGGAACTGAATGCCGTAGAACGGTTTGGAGTTGTGCGCAAGGGCAGCATAGGGTGCAGTGTTTGTATGACCAATGACGTGGAAATCCTTTGGTGGCTCTGAAAGCTGATCACCATGGGACATCCAAACCTGATCAAGAAACGAAATGTGCCAGTTAATTTCGTTCTTAGGGTAGTGAATCTGACACACCTGCATTTCTTCTCCAAGTCCCTCGAACAAAGCGTCAACAGAGCCTTCTCCGCCGATCTTGTTGATCTTAACCTCCGCGAAGCCATACTCCCTGTGATCACACTTTGTGACTTCGCCTCCTAGATTCCACGCTAATTCCTGTTTTCATTGTCTGCCATATCAACAACGATGTTCCCTTGCATGCAATGATTTCACCTGCAATCCGTAGCAAATGCCCAGAATCGGCACTCCTGCTTCGAAGACGGCAGGATCGACATGAGGCGATTGTTCGTCGTAAACGGAATACGGAGACCCTGAAAGGATGATTCCTGCAGGACGAGCGGTGTGAGACGCGGCGACGGTGGAGATAAGTTTGACAGCGACCTTTGGGTTTGAAGTTGACTTCAGAGAGTTTGGTGGTGCAGGGCAAAAGCTCCGCATAGACATGATGTTCTCTGCACCTGCGTGTGATTAAGTGACTATACTGTTGTTTGATGTTCGTCACTGATGTTGTTGTTATTAGGTGGCACTTCACACACCTGCGATCCAAAATCCAGGATGAGGATTGTGTCGAACTGGTCGTGGATTTCGGCCATATTTGCAGGCAGTGAGAGGGGGAGGGTAAGCCTTATTGCTGAACGTGGCTAAGGTCCGGGCAGAAATGGGGTAGGACGCGATAAGTGAATAGAATTTAGATAAAGCTGATCTCAATTTTTGAGGTCACGTGGCGACGCGTCCAGCGCGTGACTGCCCATCGATCTTGGCTGTCTCACCTTGGTTGGGCCTCACCATTCTCTCATTGTCAACCTTCAGTTTCATCTGTTGCTCTCAAGCCCCAAACATCTGCACCAGGGCTGTCCTTCCTCTGTACATCAAGGTTCCATTGACGTCTTTCAGAAACTATGATGACATTGCTCAGGAGTCTCTTGTCTGTTCCGTTTTCAGCGGCGGATTTTCTGCTCAATGACGTAGGGTGTCAACCCAGCTAACCCTATGACCTCAGCGTCAGATTCAATACTCTCATCTCATCATGCATCAACCTATGTGCTACCTCTTACACCGAATGGCACGATCTACAGGGTAGTCCCACACAAATCAGACATCAATAATATTGTTCCTGAGCTGCTCCGGAGCACTCTTACATCTGGTTGCTAGGATGTGTCTACAGCATTCGTCTAGTAATCTTCACCTCGAACTCTTCGGACGTTGGTCCTTCATCTCTGGTGCTCAGAACATGTCATTATCGCGGTACGATATTTTGGGCAGGGTCCCATATCCCCTTGACTTCCCTTGGGGAAAAGGTGATGTCGATTTTAACCAGACTGCATTGCAGAAGCCATCAGATGACCTGAAGATATCTCAAGTCGCAGGAACTGGGTCCCTCCCTTGTCGTGGTCCTCTTTAGCGAAATCAAGGGAAATATAGTTTTCGAGGCTCAACGCGACACGTTGTACCCCCCCACGATCTATTAATTCTCCCCGTCTCTGCTAGATCCGACACTCATCTTCTTTTCGTCGAGTTGACAATATGATTACAGATAACCGAAGTCTCTTTGACGCTGCAAGTATCAGATACGTTCTAACGATCACCTCCGCTCTTGGCGGTCGTCCGACATTATTTTCGCGAATATCGTCGCCGTCCAAAAGCGTCAACTTCGTGGATCAAATTCCGTAAATCCTTGGTTCGGCTATCTGGGTAGCATCTGGCGTGTTGCGATCTACCATCCGGACAAATACCCGGCGCTATACCTACCTCGTTTTGGAGAAGACCTCATCGCATTGATGATCTAGTGTGTCTAATTCAAAGGTGGACAATTATGGCCACGAAGAGACCAGATTCGTATGCTGTCTGTCATGGTTCCCTCCATGGCTATTTGTGGCGGCTGCCAGTAGAAGCTGCTGAGTTATCCAACTTCTCTCTGCAAGCCTAACCTGGACGGTTCAAGAATGGTTTCCATTTGCTTCCTTGTACGCGATGGGGTGTTCTGTCGAGCCTATTCCTCGTTTTCAGGTCATATAGACCAACTTCACACTGCCGGTCATATTGATATAATATCGTTCCGTGAACCCGTTTGTAGTTAACCGACAATTCTCACCATTCTCAGCGTAGGTGGAGTGGCACACTTCCTGGAATTCCTTTAGAACCGCAAGAATCTCATCTCGTGTTGCGGGGAGTTGCAAAATCTCGCGCGCCGGTCGAGGTTTTGATGGCCTGCGTTGATAGGTACTATTAATGCGTGCCTTATATCATCTCACACGCTTCCCAACATTACAGATGTTACTACTGAACCGGCGATTACCAGATGCTGGATTGTCGAGAGTTCCGACTAAATAGCCGAACCCAGGGTAGTCTGTTTTAGGCCTTCCATGCCTGTTTGTTCTGGTTTGTGCCAGCGGGGCAATCACATCGCGTCGTTGCTTCGTAGTATCGCTTTCTATCCTTGATATTGTTGGCAAGTGCACTATGATCTAGTTTTGTGGCAGAGACAAGTCTGAGAGAACCTCGTTAGCCGATTGCTAGAACGCACTCAAAGCTTTATCTATATTTTCACGGCTGTCGCGTATCGTTGGGGTGGACACGTTTTCGTCGGCATGCTGGTATTCTAAAACACGGAAACAGTAGTTCTTAAGAATGCTGGCGTCAATGAAATTGATCGCGTGTTTATCGTAGTAGTTTTTTCGATGTTCGGCGGAATAGTTGATTTCAAGCTTCTCTGGCACTAGAAACGGGTAAAGATCGTTAATGGAGTATTGGCAAAGTTGATACTAGCTCCATTGGCTATGTTGTAGTGGCTGAAACGATGACAGAGAATTGAGTTGTTGACTTTGTCAGAAGTCGCTGTATGTGCATGTCGATCAGTGTGGGAAACGTGGCTGTGGGCGCCTATTGTCATCGACTTTGAGTTTCATAGCTCGGATGGGCTACGTACGAGTTGCTACCCAGTTTTATGGATGGTCCTTGAAGCACGGGCACCGGCCGTCAACGTACGTGAAGCGGTCTCTGATACAGAACCAACACGAACACCTACGGTTCCGTTGGCCGCGCAAGAAACACGCTTAGCTCGCCGTACGTGACACCGCTTGCTCTTAATTCTTCGCGTAGCAATTATAGTGAAGCATGTGAAGCAACCAACATTCTGTAGCTCCAATGCACTATCTCAATACTGCTCTCATAGCTGTGAGACATGTCGAGTGTGGGAGAGGACCCCGAAGAGCTATAGTACGAAGTCCCTGCAGCCCCCAGGTTCCATTGCGTCATGGGCTGAGCAGCAAACATATTACGAACGTGTTACATGAGTGTTGTTGACAGCTTCTATCACCAATTCGAGAACAAGTCAGCAGATGAACACTTGACCATGGAGTACTAAATCCGTCTTCAGACGCTCTCAAAGTCAGGGAGGGGGCTTCATGCTTTCCCTGAAGCCCTGACGAGTGGAGAAGATGGTGATGTTTTGACTCAGCACCTCCTGGGAGCCTTAATAGCGCACATCAAGTCACAGTCTCCAATAATGGACAACCATAACGCGGGGAAGTCAAAATAGTTGGCGTAGACTGGAAAGGAAGACGGACTCTATACTAAATAGCGACCTGATCGCCCAAATATTTCTCCTTCAGGGGCTTCCTCGACTAACCGCGGCTATCAGGGTATCGGCGGTGTTCCAAAAGCTTCTATGTGACGAGACAAACGAGAGACATTCCTATTATGGAGACACGCACGGGAACAGCCAAAGCAGGTGACGCGCACCCGTCCAGGCGTTTTATCCCTGGGGAAGGCTTCCCCCCGACGCTCAAATGGGCGGTTTGGACCTGACTGCGGTGTTGGTGAACTTGGAGCGGCGGTGTCGATGAAAGTGTTACAAGTTTTTAGCTCAAGAAGCTCTTCTTGGCAATGTGCGAGAATTGGTACAGCCATCAGCTTTCCTCCGAAATGCACGAAGCGAAGATGAACGTGTTGTTATGTTTGGATAATAATCGTACGAAAGCGCCGCGCAGCAAGGCGAGTTTGGCGGCGTCGAATTGGTGAAATGCAGTCGACTATCAGGCAGACAGGCGAAAAGCGAACAAATGGCATTGCACGCTTGTCACGATGCATCGATTATGTTTCGCCATCATTGTCGCTATAGTAAGCGGACCCAAAACCAGGCTCACGCCCGTTGAGGCAACACCTATATTTAGATCCGAGGACCAAAGACTTTCCGCATTAGGAAATCAGGGGAAAACCGGAGGCATGCACAAAGGTGATTGCTACTAATCTCCTTGGCTCAGACGGCCATCGCCACGTTCAACCGAATCAATCCGAGCGTTTCTGCAGCATCTGGCACTGTAGCACTGTGTACAAATTACAAGAATACTTGGTCTGCACGAAAGGAACCTCGTGTGATCAGACTTGCCAGGCAGAGTCCGTGGACAGTGCTGTCCGACTGGCTGAATTCAGGACATGAATCAGCCGTAATCAACCACATGCGACGAGCCCAGGCATCCAAAAATGACGAAACTCCTTTAGGAACGGGTTAGGAATATGACACGGCAGTACCCATCGGACATCGCTGGCACATAAGCCATGGGTAGCGACCAGATCTCGCCACTAATCTCATCTTGAATCGTTATGGTACTCAATTGATCCCGATCTCTGTGTGAGAAAGCCAGGGCCCACTACCAATCCCGGAATACTGGTATGAAGCCTACAGAATAAAAGTCCTGCCTATCATCCGCCTCGATTACTTATAGCCTCGCACGATTCCAGGATTCGACACTTACCCATCCGCCCCTCCCACATACCCTACATACACACAACCATGCTTTGCAGAGAACGTCGATCGTGGACTGCCAAAGAAGATCAACTTCTCCGTGAAGCTGTAGCCAAAGGTCTGTCTCCTCCTCGCCGCTTCACCTCCTCCACTGACCCTCACCCGCCTATACAGAGGACCCGGACAACCCAAACCCTTCCAAGTGGCATGCCATAGCCAAACATGTTCCTAACAGGACCAACAAGGACTGCCGCAAGAGGTGGTTCGCTAAGATGGCTTCCGATGTTGTCAAGGGTGGCTGGGCCCCAGAGGAAGATGAACGATTGGTCAAAGGGATCGAACGTTATGGGACAAGGTATGTATAGTCGAACGTGGTATGAGCTTGGTATTGAACCTCTCCTCCCCAGATGGTCCCTCGTTGCTTCTGTTGTGCAGACGCGGAACAGTGACCGTATGTACACCTCCTGCAATCTACGTTTCCCCCTCGCTGATATCTCTCATCTCAGAGTGTGCCAAGAGGTGGACGGATACCCTCAATCCCGCCATCGACAGAACAACGTGGACGCCTGAAGCTGTGAGACTCACGGGTCCTCATTATGTGACGCACTCGCTAATTATCGGAAAATAGGACGAGTTGCTCCTTCAGGCAGTTAACGAACACGGGAAAGTTTGGACGAAGATTGTCAAAACTTATTTCCCTGGACGAACGGGACTGTCTGCCAAGAACAGGTACGCATGTGCTTGTACACCATCATGGACAATATCCTTATATGGTTGCCCTCCAGATACAATAGTATCACGAGGTTTAATGCCGATCCCTCGCGTGCAAGGCCGAGGAGAAAATCGCCTGAGAACGCTCGCTATTCTTCCGAAAGAAAAACAGAAAGCGTTTCCTCCTCGTCTAGCGCCTCCCCCGCAACGCCTTCCGCTCCATTGCCTCGGCTGATCCAACCCCCTTTCTCCTCGGAGGGATCACTTTCCTACGATTATGATTCAATATCATGGTCGTCTTCATCACCAGGAGGTTCGGATGATGGCTCTATCTTCAATTCGCCAGTCAACATGACTGGCCTGGACATCCTAGGCGATGGCCGTGCCTCCCTCACTGCTACCCCTTCTACCGATGTATCGTATCAAGGGATTGACATTTCGGGCAACCAGACCCTTTCCGGTCTCACGGAATCGCCCCAACTGGTCTATTCCGACGCATCTACGCTACCAGCGGACTCCATGTATAGCAAGACCTACGTGAATGGGCAGACCACGGAGTCTTCCCTCACGTACCCTGGGGGCAGCCAGGACCTGTATCAGAACTACACCCAATTCCCTTCAGTTTACTCCAACGACTTGCCAGCGCAATTTTCCGTCTTCGAGACTCTTCCCAATAACGTCGATCCGTTGATCGGACTGGGTTGGGATGCTGCGACATCACCATTGGACGCAAAAGCGTACAATGGCTTCAAGCTACCTTCACAGAATGAGTTTGCAGTGAGTACCGTTTAACTTATGACGCTATCGCCCACTGACGTCAATCTCAGTATATTTTTTAGATGTTACGACTTTCGCACTGTTTGTAGATTAGATATATGTAGCTTCGTAGGTTCTTCGTATCTTCGACTTCGCTCGACCATGGCATGGACGTATCTTTATGTATTAGAATTTTTCTCTACTTTATCCACAAGTTATGTACACTAGCATTCGAAATATCACTGTACTGTCACACGTCTGATTGATTCTTGTTGCCTCATGCTACTGATCGAAACGAACCCTTCATGATGGGCTGCCTGATGGGAACTCATGCACAACGTCCATGGAGAATGCAGACATCACCGACTATTGCAGGGTTCCTCCGCACAGTGTCCTCATTCCTATGACCCTGTCGAATGATATCATGGGGAATGTTTCCAACACCGATCATATTTATATCCTGGTTGTCATAAGCTTCGCATTCCATGGACGATGAACCGTTAAACAAACAATGGACCTATGACGTTGTAAAAGCGCCTGTAAAGCGGGAACCTGTTGATGCATGTCACGATGCACTTTTGCTGAGATCTATAGGTCAATCCAGCCACCAACTGCATTGAAACACCCAACGACTGATGTCATCGTCTGAACTCAAGATCGATATGGCCTTGGCTTCAAGGCGGCCAAACGTATGCCACATGAGGTTCTGGACAATGCTCTGGCTCATGTCCCAGGTCGGTCGATGACGACAGAGGTTATGACATAAACGTAAGTTATATCTGTTGTCTTTCCGGAAATCACCATAGGGTAGGCCCAAATCAAGGTTGTACTGGTGCACAAGTTGGAAAAATCAGCCAGTTATGAAGTAATCCCAATCCTCAGAACCTTCTAGTACAGAGAATGTCCCCACTGTGATAGGATGTTCCCGCGGCAACAGTATTATTAGTGCCGCTGCATTCGAGAAGGAATATCATGTCATCATGAGCTTTTATTGTCCATATCTCCGTGGTTGCCGGTTTCAAGACCGAAACGCTCAGGCATGTACTAGGGACAGTAATCCTCGGTGCATCACTTCGTCGTACATATAACAAGGGTTGTTAGTATGGAGTTGACTTAGTGGGGAAACACAAGTCGTCATTGCCCATATTCATTTCATTGATGTCGAGGAAACAGGACCACCGGTGACCCAAGATTGATGCTGCGAGAGAAGGTATTACTGATTTTAACGCCACAATGCCTACAAATTTCCATATGATGCTTAGCTCTCAATGTGATTCCAGACCAAGGGCGTGATCATCGCCTCATAGTGAGTAGTCCAATTCGTGAGTATCATCCTCAGGTAATGCGTTTCCACAGCCTTGAACCAATCTGTCGCCGTTAGCTTCAAACAATGGATCCTAACCTTTGGCCACGCCCTGCATGGGATCACTACAAGTAAAGCCGTCTGTCGTCACAAGAACAGCTCTATCATTCTTGACATGATTGATGCAACAACCATCAGCACCACTGCAGACATCCCTTCCAGGACCTTCTTAACTGTCCGGGAACATCGCCTTTGCACTAAATTGGAAAACAACTCGGGCATCTCCCATGCACACATTGAATACCTGATTCTTTCAATTTATTCAAGACGTCAAAGCGGTGTGCGCACGGGAATAGTATATATTCGCGGACGTCTCAAGTCTGATTAGCGAGCTTTTCTGTGGAACCATTCGGTTGAAACAGCTGAAGCTTCATGGAGACGAGGTGAGTGTTCCATCTGAATCGCAACGTGTTTTCCGATTGTAACAAAGTTCTAGTCCTCGAAGTATGGTGCCCGACCTGGTAATCCAGATTAGCAACCAGGATGGAGTTAGCCGTATAACCGCGCTGTCGAGTGCGACCACGGCCGCGGAAGAAGCTCTTGATTTTGAATCTGCTCTGAATTTGGTACAGGTTCAGGGTTTGTCTGCATAAGCTGACATCCCCAAAGAATAAGGCAGACTCTAGAGCGAGCATTGATGTTGGGTGCGGAGGCAGAAGGAGAAATGGAAGGACAAATTTCGGCATTTTCCCCGAAGACCGGGCCGTCGGCGTCCAATCATCTGACCGCGAATTCATCGTCGTTATTGGCGAGTCGGGGTGCGGCCCCTAAGGCCCAGATAGCCTTCGCCATCCACGATTTTTCTGCTTTTTTACGACCACCCTCACCCGGAAATGGCTGACAATGCACCCGTTCGCTTGGAACTGCCAGGAGACACGCCTCCTCTTCTCACTGTCGAGGTGCGACTTGATACCCGCGATCACTTTGCCGATTGCTGGCAAACTGGTTATGATTAATATCTTTAATAGGTTCTTCCTCGTGGCCTGACGATTCATAGGCTGATCGTTCACGCAAATGGACGCGTAAGGCATATAGATTATGATCATTAGGTCTAATTACTCACAGGCTGTCCAGACGAACGACATCGTCATCGGCCCTGAGAAACCAGAAGATCATGTTACGAAGAAGTACACTAACACGATTATAGGACGATACACCAACCGAATCCCAGTTGGAAAGCATATTCTTGAGAGGAAAGGGCTCAAAAGTGAATTCGAAGCTAAATCCAACGGTATGTCACTGGGATCTTATCTGATGGCATATCATAATTCTGGTGCAATAGAGAATCCTAAAGTTTCTTTGCACGGAGGCCCAACAGGATACGATGCCGTTATGTGGACAGTTTTGTCGAAAGATGAAGCGCCGCAGCTATTCTCTAAGCCTGAAGTGGGGCGGATTCATTCTCTCCCTGAAAAATCTTATGCCCTATTCCGCTTCATTTCTCCCGATGGTGACCAAGGATATCCTGGAGAGTTGTTGACAGAAGTGTTGATGGCGCTCATTTCTTCGGCGCCCGGCGACCGCGCGGCTGGAAAACTTGGCCATGTTGCAATCGTATACAGGTCAAAGCTGGATAGTCAAGAGAAAACCGTCACACCTGTAAATTTGACCCAGGTGACGTTACTCCTTTCGATCTCTGTAAAGAATCAACGCCTGACAGGTGGGTCACAACAGCACTGGGGATTCAACTTAAACGCGAGCTTAGCCAACGGCCAGCAGCCCGAGGCCGCGACCGTCAAGGACCATGTGCTAACAATTAATGTGTGTATTGGGAGGTATTGGGTGTAGTAAAAGTCTAATGTCGCATTCCAAGGCGGACAAAATTGCAAAGTTAGGCGAATTTGCCCTTCCTACAGCCGACTATACACCTCTTTCGTCCATTCCCGCCTATGATTTCTATCAACAGAAGTTTAAATCCATCGGAGAAGACTTTCCTCCCACAGGATATGGTGGGTTCTTCCAAGTAGCGATTGTATGGAATGCTGACTTCCTGCAAGACGACTACTATCGCTTTGTCGACTCCGTCGTCTATCCTCTGCCCACGCGTATCCCCCTCTCTGACCTAGAGTCTTTCAACCCCCTGGATAGTATCTTATCCGAGGGAAATATCAACGCGCCTCCTTCCGTTCGGCTATTATCCAAGAAGTCGGGCATAGCTCTGGAATTCATCTCCAACCGTGTGTGGCGACTCGATTCATGATTAATGTCAGCCTAAATGATCCGATATCAGAGCGCGGCGTTATGTTTTACTCCAACAATTTGACAACTCCTGCGAAGGGTGCTAGGAAGCTCATTCATGGGGGCTCAGGAATAAGCGGCCACGGGGATTCCTACGGTCCTGGGAGTATGTCTTGTCAAAAATTTCTGTGCAGTGCTGCCATCGACTGATGTGTCTAACAGCGGCGGCGTTCCTTGAATTCCACGACGTGAGTAATCCTGAATTATGACCCTTGTCTCATCTGAGTCGGCCTTCTCGATTAGCCTTTGGCCGCATTCTTGCAGCCAGAGAACAGGGACGCGGAGGACACACTTCTCACCTCCGATGAACTCTACAATAACTTCGTTCGCTTGGAAATTAGCCTCATGAAGGACTGACGGAAGTGTGGTTTAATAACCAAAAACTAGCACTCAAGCCGCTGTTTTAGAAGTTCCAAACGAAGTTAAGAATTCGGGTTATGTATGATTATCTATGTATTACAATTATTTCCTATGCAATACAATGAGAAGTTTGGTGACTATAGACTGATTGCCGTTAGGTGGGACAACCGAGACTGTAGTCGTCTCACGCAGTCGAAGGTTGCCTACACGCTAGGTGCAAACTTCACCCGTCTTTCCAAAGCGAATGATGCCTAGATAGTAAACTCACGTAGTCGTTATCGGGTAACACTTGTGATTGATTGACTCGTCAAATGTATGGCGTAGAACGCAGTGTATCGCACGATTTGATTAATCCCGGAATGGACATGTCCGAACGTTTCTGACCTTGACGAGTTTGTAACAACAAGCGAAAGATCAAAACGCAAAAGTATATCACCCCCATAGTCCCCGATCTTGCGAGCGGAAAACATTGACCTCTGTTTACCTATCAGCCACCATGGACCCAATGGTCGCTAATCGTGAAGATAGGAATGTTTCAGGACCGAATCCCCCGTATTCGTAGCGCTCCCTGCGCGATTAGTAAACAAAAATCTGGCGATATTTCCGTTTGGTGATACTCGATTGGGGCGCGATGGAAAGCGAGTTATGCCCGTTTCTTGGGTACCTAAGCGAGTGGGGGTGATATCGGCGGAGGATAGTGATTTACTGTGCACCTCCTTCTCGAACTGTAATGTCAAGATCGTAGTGTGAACCATGTGAAGTTGGGATAAAGTAGCGAGTTCCGAGAGATGAAGGATATGGAGTGTACGCTCTATTCGGGAAGCTACCTTTTGGAACTAGATACAAAACTGCTGAGAATAACCAACAGGGCAGGCGGATTATGTTAACGCACAGGCAGTGGCATCGGTCCAAGCCGAGTCGTGGTTACTTCTGGACAAGTACATGGATTCCAATCCCAGGCAACAAATGGCGTCGAAAAGCTTCAGTGGGTCACGAAGCGATAGCATATTGTTTGTATGATGTTTCTCACAAACACGCAAAGTTCTTGGCAGGCCCCACGTCCCCTTTCAGCGGATATTGAAGATCGGGTTTCCTACGGAAATAATATTATCCAGTATTTACATTGGATGCTCTTGGCAAACACTGACAAGCGGTAGGCCGTCCACAGAGGGTATTCACCGCCGCGCAGCTCGTCGACGTCAAGGCTCCCGCAAGACCCCCGTCAAAAATCCGCCCTGTGAGTATTCCAACTATCGGCAGGGGCCATTTCCTGTCTGTGTGCTGCTTTTCACGGCGTCCGAACGAGCAGCTGGCGTTGGATTGGCCTCAAAACTTTGCGATGACGATGACTAACCCAACCTTTTGTCCTCCAGCCGGAACCTCGTGCGACCCAAATAATCGCAGTATGTCCAACCTACAGAAGTCCACGAAATTTTCGTTGAAATCGCGATCTCCAGCTTTCGCTTGATATTCTTGTCCAAAATGATTATCTCGAAACAGAACAGGCGCATCATCTACGAGAACCTCTTCAAAGGTGGGACACTGAATGATCTAGTGTGCGTTTAGTGCTGAAGACCACGTGTATTAGAGGGTGTTCTCGTCGCGAAAAAGGACTTTAACGCACCAAAGCACGAGGAACTCGATGTTCCTAACCTTGAGGTCATTAAGGCCATGCAAAGCCTGACTTCCAAGGGCCTGGTCAAGACCCAGTTCTCATGGCAGTGGTACTACTATGTCCTGACCCCCGAGGGTGTCGAATACCTCCGCGAATGGTGAGCGACCAAGTTGGCTGCTCCTGGTTAAGTCTCAACGTATCTTAAGGCTCCACCTTCCCGCCGAGATCGTCCCTACGACTTACAAAAAGGCTGCTCGTCCGCCTCGCCCTGCCACCACTCGCTCTGGAGAGGGTGCTTATCGCCCACCTCGCGGTGATAGGGAGGACTACCGCAAGAAGGAGGGTGCACCTGAGGGCTTCCGGGCACAGTATGCTGGCGTTGGTCGGGGTGCCCCTAGGGAGTGAACGTTGGGTGTGGGTTCTTTCTCTTCGTTAAGCATGTAGTATCCAGGCATATCCACAATCACCATGCCCTCCTATTTCTGCGATAAACCTGCTGATTCGATTGATTTTTCCATGCCAGAGCCCCTATCCGCTGTTCGATTGTGACAGGGACTGAATGATAGTACGCCGTCACCGACAAGTTTTGTGAAGTCCGTGAAGCTCGTCATGTTCGACAATGGCATAATCGACGTCATCATCTCTCTAACATTCGTCGCAGCGTTCACAGCCTGAAATCACAGTGAGCGCCGTTTCCTGATCGAGATTGTCCTATTCCCAGAGACAATTGTCTGGCTACCTGAATCACCCGGGCGCGACACCTGCGTCATAAGTAGGGCGGCGCTTCTAGAGCTGCGCCGTTGGAATCTAGCACATTCTCCACTTGCTGATGGGTCCAGTCTTTTGGGCTATATGGACCCTCCCCCTTACATTTGGGAGCGGGATCTTGGGTGACATGCAAGACCCTTCATCCAACGTTTCAAACCTTTTTATTTATTCAACTGAAGTGAGCGTTACAATCAACTTCGAAGGGTCGACGAATGCCGGCGGACACAACAACCCAGCCGCCGACACCTTCCTTCTTTCGAAACCATCTGCTATTCCAAACACGTCATTTTGTGCCTCTATCAGCCTCCTAAAAGCGTTTTGACAGGGCTTATGCCAAAAGTGTTCCAAAATTCTCTGGAATCTAAGGCCCGCCCTAAGAGTTCAGTGCTACGAGGAAGCGCACGCACCCCTTGTTCCGCCATAAGCTCTCGGACCCATCTTGGCTGAGGGCCACACTTATCTTCATTGTCTTGAATCGATATCGCCGTCGAGGAGCGGCTGGTGTTAGATTCCGAGATGGATATAGGAGTATCACGAGGCGGTGCGCCCCATGCAGAAGCTAGATCCCACCAGTCGTAGATGCGACCATCAGTAAGGATCCAGCGTTGGCCCTGCGCATGTGAAAGATTGCCGTGGACGGCGAGGATGGCGCGGGCAACGTCCATCCCATGGATCAAATGGATGCTTCCCTGAGACCAAGCACAAGAAAGTCAGGTCAATATTAATAAGACGCTCACAAGTAGATAACAAAGCAGATGTTACTTTATTTTGTAGGGCCTCTTTTGTTGGAGCAACCCTCCCAACCCAATTATGAGGCGAGCGTTGGCCGCCCCACAGCCCTGCCAGATTGAGCACAGTTGTAGGTGTGCTAGGAGATAGAGCGAGCAGTTCGTCTTCACATATGGCACGTGGAGTGGGGCTGTATGGTGAGTGCCGGTCGCACCAGGGTTCGTCTTGACTTCGCCCACCATCTACATCTGTTTTTGTTCGCTAAAGGCACATAACCGTGAGGTCGTTATCCAATTCCACGCATAGGACAGTGTTTGGCATTACATTAGACGAATCAGACGCTAATGATAATCACTATGTAGTCACTCACGTCCCAGATGCTGGTGGCCCCTAATTGGATAAAACCAACCTTGTCCAATTTGTTCTTCCGCGTAGATTTATAACTATCCACAAGTTTTTGTGGTGCTCCACTTTTCTGGATAGGAAAGGTGATGAGGACTGTTTGGGCGTCTGGGAGTATCTCGTATGCCCTTCGATCATCCGAGTCGGGATTGAATATGAACGGGATTGTGGCGCCTCGTCCTGATCGTGAGGTCGCGGCAAATCGTATTCCGCGTTCTTCACATAGTGGTATTAAGAAGGTGGAAGTCCAGCCCGCACCTAAGATGAGAAGGTCGACCAACATTAGGTCTATCGGATCCTGAAGGGCAGAGGTACGACTGAAGTGGGAGGCAAAGGGACTCGCAGGTGACCAACCGCCGGGACTCTTTACTTAGATGCCGAAGGGTCTTGGCGGTGCCGATGTGAATTCTAGGGGTGCCTCCTTTAAGTCAGCCGGTGATACACAAGTGTGAAGTCATTATCTGATCGCATCTTAGGAATGAGTGTCCAGAAAGCTTTGCCGAGACTTTATAACTGGAAACTGTCATCAAAATCATCCAGAGAAGCAGGTCCATATACGAACTACAAGGTAGTCAAGAGTCCTTCGAGAAAGAGGTTATTGTAGTCCAATATCGTAAGAAGTCCAAACCAAATCGATCTTATCTAATCGTAGCTAATCATAGTCTTCGCCGTTTCAACAGTGCCAAGTAGACTGATTAAATATGATGAGCCGTCGGATGACCCGATACTTGGGATGAGAAGCTTACATCACGGACGCCAGGAGAGCCAACACTCTGGTATGGAGGAAGTCCGACACACTCAGCAACGGAGACCATCCTATAACCAGCCTTGCTGAGTTTATCGAGTGCATAAGGCAGTACTTGGTGACTATATCAGGTTCAGTCATCAGATCCTGTAAGAAGAAAAATCAAGGCTTACGCAGTGGTTTCTGTCATGACATCACCACGTAAGAAAAGGGCAGTGCAAGGGAAGAAGGCATTGCGTACCGTAGACCTCATGATTCAACGCAAGGATCGTGCTGGGGTGTCTGGAGAGGAGTTGGTCGTACAGACCCTTGCTCTCTGAGGGAGTAGCACCAACGGAATCCTCAGAGCTTTAGATGATCATCAGTATGCCGCCCACCCCTTCATAACGAGACGTCACGCACTCAAAGTCCCAGATAACAAGAGATTGTCCACGAACGGCTGAGGCTTGCCTTACGAGATCATTATAGTTACCATAGGCTGGTGGAGTGGCTAGGTGTAAATCAAGTGTGAATGTTTGTGGTGGCAGAAGGCACTTACGGGGCCTCATGAATGCAGGCACGACGCCAACGATCTTTTGCAGTGCCTCTACGATTATCGGTATAATTAGACATTGACAAGGGTATCTTGGTAATAGTAAGTACTCACGCTCGACGCGCCACATCTCATCATGAACTAAACAACTAGTTAGAAACCTAGAGCTTCGATTTTGATCGTTGGCACTCACTTTTGTCCCAGGACAACGTTGTTAGATCGCTGTGGCTCCAGGTGTGCGATGCAACCTGATGACCTTTCTGGTAAGCATAGAGAACGCGCTTGGCCTCATCGGCATCGTAAATGCATCCGTCTTTCCGGTCTCAGGTTATAACGAACATGCAGTAAGTGAGAGAAACCTCACAATTGTTTCCATCTACGCGAAGAGGGGTTATGTCAAGTCAAATATAAACACATTCGGAAGCTAGACTTACTAAAGAAGAATGTTCCTGTGGCGTTATACTGAATTAGAGCTTTGCTAACATCGTAACTGAAATAAGAAATTGTCAGTGGTTCTTGTCCCCATATGGCTGTGTCAACACTAGACATACAGGTAAACCCATGGTCCGTCGTCCTGAGTGAGAAATAAGCAGCAGCATAACGGTACGAGTTGTAGTACTCACAAAGGTCAAGGCAACCGTGTTAGGTTGCGAGCATTTCGTGATAACTCGTGCCAAAGACTGCCTCTTCTCCTTTACGGGAGTTGAAGAGACAAGGACAGCAAAGAGAACCGTAACAAGAGTTTGAAAGATCATTTGAAATTCGTCGAATGTCGTGGAGAGAGCAGTACCAAGACTTGGATGTCCTGAGGAAGCAAGCCAAGACACGCTCAACCACGTTTTATACTGCTGGTAGATTCCACGCCTGGCGCCCAGTCACCCATGGAACACGGAAGCAGGTACCGCTGTCACCTTTTTTGGAACGGCATGGACAGAGAATCACCCCAGTCGCCCCGACGCACCTAGGCATTCGTGCGACAATGTGACCAAAAAAACGGAGGTAAAACTGCGCCTCAGCAGAAATGTTGGAAGGCACGACCTGCCGAACTACTTTTCAAAGATAGATTAGCCTTGAAGCTCGATGGAGCACGTCAAGAAAGAAAGCATCTCGGCCCATTGGCTATTTATAGCCAATGTCGACATGTAGGCCATATGTTCTCCGAATATATGGACATTTTAACAGCCATTATCATAAGACCGTCCTACGCGGATTGGATGGTAGAAATATGCGATGAGGCCTTGTGACCAAGGAGGAAGCCGATTAGCGCTGTAAAACGCGTCAAGGCGATGTGTATGTTCTCGATCACAGCGGGGAGCTGAGGAAGCTGATGTTGCAGATATGTCGACTACATTCTGGAGTGCTTCTGGACCAAAATAACGGGAGTGGTCGGAAAAATGTAATGCAAACAATAAGGTTTTATTTTCCTTTTGACACTGGTGGACAAGGGTGGACATGACACCTGTGAAGTCCCATCGTGCAGCACCTGATAAAACCCGACCAGGCATCTGATTCGACAAAAAGACGTCGTTAGCCTGACCCCGCAAAATTTTTTCAAATTGCATTCAATGAGATTGCGACATACTGAGACAGCGTGTGCGCCCCACATGCATCAAAGCATGGCCTGTCAATGTTTCTTCTTCAGGCTCCCACCGCTAGGAAATAATGCGCTTGTATGACAAAATATGCCGAAGAAAAGCTCGGATGACTTCTGCATCTGCGCACACCAATAGGATCGCTACAGCATTCGTGATCGGGTACTGTGTGCATGCACAACGACTGATAAAACCGGGTGACAAGAATCGGGACACAGCCCTGGAGCGGGCCAGCAAAAACGACCACGGAGAGTTCAAGCCGAAATCCAACTTATCTTGATAAAATTCGGGAAGGGAATCCCCTGCTTCCGATAAACCGCGGATGGTACTGTAGGGTGTATGTATATCCGGAGAGTGTGGCGCCAGAGGACTCAGTGGCAGAAGTCTCGCCACGGATATATACGGACGCCATCTTCTAGGCCGTGAGGGCCATAAAGATGTGGGTGAGACGGTGCATTGCTGAGACATCGACAGCGGTTTCAGAATTCAAACTATCTCTGGAGTCAGTATTCCATGTGGTACGCTCTAAGAAGACGGAAGTGTAAGAAGGTGATAGGTTCCAGAGCTACTGGTCATGTCTTGAAGCCGTTTTAGATGAATGAGCCAACGGACCTAAGGTGGCGAAGATCCACGTCAGAACTAAAGAAAGTGCTGGGCGAAGTCGAGGCTGGGAGTCCAAAGAGACGCATGTATGAGGTATTCCACAGGCCCTTACACGGTTCGGCTAGTGGGCAAGGATTCGCAGTCACACAACAGTGGTCGAGAATGTGAAGATTTAGTGGAAGCCGCTTACGTCAGCATATTCTTGCTCCAGCTGCCACCTATTTGAGACTTGCAAATTCATGGTGATGATCTCGTAGCCCAATCCGCCGACACTATGCCGAGTCTCTCCAATTTTCCATTTTGTCCGTCATCCAAAGCTGGGTTGATAGGTTCCAACTTGAGGCCTTGAGGTGCTACCAAGTGACTAGTCACGGTTACACCTACACACAGGGGTGCGACCAACACCATGCACTCGCAGAATCCAGCGAAAACCCACTTTAAAGCATGTGAGGACCAAGATATTCTAGAAGTACTGTATAGGGCTCTACATCGAACTGACCCGTGGTGTCGCAGCCATCAGTACAGTTAACTCCTCCGAGTTTGACGCTGATCACCTATTCAGGTAATTACAAGCCCGCCTCACGCTTCAAGAGTCTAATGCACACACGCCAGCACAAGGAGAGAGCTATTTGCTCATGGCTACAGGTTGATCGGACCTAGGATCTCCTCGGACAACAGCTGAGCTATTCTGTAGAGCTTCTATGATACAATTGGGCGCTCTTCCAGGATGTCAACATAAAGAATGTCCAAAGAATTGCTTTTATATGATATCTGCAGAGGCCACCAGACGCCATCAACCTTCCAAATAGCAAGGGCCCTCTAAACTTGTCACTCTCAGAATATGCGTACAACTCCAATCAATGGATGCACGGCCGGATCCAAGGTGAAAACTAGCCACCAACCATCCACCCTACTGGGCATTTATCGCTAATCGACAACTTGCAAATCCTCCCCTGCTTCGGAAGGATGTACACGAGCTGTCTCAAGTCGGATTGCTGAGGCATGCACAATCAAGCAAACTCTCCGCCGGGAGCGATAGTCTTTGGATTTCTTCGACGGCTTCGACGAGTGCGAAGGGGAGGGGATGGAACGCGAACCAGACAGCTAACTCCACTTCTGTTCTTTGACACCCCAGTAGCCCTCCGGTGGCCCATTGCAAGTCGGCATGACGATCATTCAAACCTTGCGTTCGCTCATTCTGATGTCCAGCCGGGGGTTTGACACTTCCACGTCATTGACGATGACAATGACTCTATCCGTAGGAAGTATCTTGATCTACACCTCCAGACCGACAGTCAGCTAGTGACGTCTCCAAACTTGCTTTGCCACATCCGGACTTCTCGTCCTTGTATCCAGTAGTGACTAGCGTTTGTTGCACCGACATTTCTGACCCGGCGTCTCGGCTCGGGATTGCATTATCCGTTATTAGTCAATGTGGAGTCGTTCTCGACGAAGATAATCCATTTGCGGTTCTGATGATCACCGCGTAGCGAATCATTGATGCCATTCCTGAGAGGAAATTGTTCATGTCCATCTTTCAGGGTAGAATTAGATGCCCGCTTTATCCCGCTCTATCAGGCTCAGATTGTTTGTAATGCAGTTTATGGTTTCCTATGAGACTTGATTCTGTTATACAATTTCATCCTCGGATGATGGGCATGAGAGTCGCATCCGCTTCCTTCGCTACTTATTTTCCAATCATTCCTGGGACGTGCAAGAAGGATGAGATTGCTTGCTGTCGATCTGTTCTGGAAAAATGCCGATTTATGGCCGAAATACAGAGAATATTATAGGATCTCTGGCGATTCGAAGAAGTTTGGGCATGACTGATACCGTTGTCATTCTCCTGACCTAGCCTGAGGGAAATTGCCCGATCATTCAGTGAGAAGCTCGACTCGACTCGATCGTATGAATCACTACTAGTTGCCATTGAAGCCAATCCCAGCTTCCCAAGAAAACTAGGCTGCATCCTGCGTGATGTATTACAGATCTCGGAAAATCATGCATCTCATCATAGGCGTACGTAGCTGAGCACAAAAGCAAAACAAGAGCAAAATAAAAGTCAAATATCAAAACTTCGTTTATACATGCCGCCCCGAGTCTCCAGCCGGACCAGCACTGCTTTCTACAGGGTCACCAACTCCGGCTGACGAGTTGACGTTAGTCTCAACACCACTTCCCGGAGCCGCATGTTGTCCCTGCGTAAGCTCGCTGACACTATTCAGGTACATTCCCCACTCATCCAGCCTAACCCAATTCCCCAAGTTTCCGGGTTCAGGCGACCATTCCACAGCCAAGTACGCAGAGATTGAACCAGGTGACCCAGACCAGCACCACACCAAGTTTCCAACCGAGACCATGGACCAAAATGCCCAAGTCGCACATAAATAGCAAAGGTAGTAGACATGAAATGATGGTATCATCAGTCACAAGTACACACGGGGAAAAGGCGACAACATAGTACGAACTTGAGATAAAGTTCGGCAAGATCATGGAACAAAGAGTATAAAAGGCGAAACAGAGGAACCGACTACTCACTCGAACCCTGTTGGAGCAGCGGACCACATTGCCAACGTGTCACTATCCAAGAACCCATGTTCCTCCTGTTCACCACTTTCCCCTGCACCTCCCATCCCACCACTAACTCCAGGACCGACGCCAGGATTGGGGCTAGAAGGTCCAAATCGCTGTTGCTGCAGCATCCCTTGCTCCCTCAGCTCCTGTGTACCTAGCATCCCCATCCCCATTCCGTTCAACATATGTGGCAGCGTTGCCGAGAATGGCGCTGGATAACCCATCGCCGCCAATTGTCCGAATATGAAATCCGCATCGGATTGAGAGGTCGATCCCCCTCCCCCACCTGGACCTGGACCACTTAAGGTATCTGGCCCACCTAATGAACTTGGCACACTAGTGGAACTCTGTTCGACGAGAGGTCCCTCCGGGCCCATACCCATGCTTTGTAAGCCACGCATTTGGGCTTGTTCAAATGTATACCAAAATCCACCCGGATCGATTGCTTGGTGTTGAGGTATGTGTGGGTGTGAATGTTGCGGATGTGGTTGTGAAGAGGAAGACGGGATAGGCTGAGGCGGTGTCTGAGCCTGCGCGGAGAACTTGACCTCACCATGTAATGGTATTCGCCCGAGCTCGTTGCTATACAACGGTAACGCATACAGCTCTTGTTGTCGTTGCGACTGTGTCATTGATGATGAGGCGGGTGATGACTGTGTGGTCGGGTCGAGCATGAGTGTTTCTGAAATTTCGGTCGTAGGTGCTGTCGTGGGTAGGGGTTGGTGTCGTCGAAGGGTGGGGGTTTGGTGGTGTTGTTGAAGAGGAGATCGATTGATCGAATCCTTGTTCACGCGCTTCGAACCTGCGAGCGTTCGTGGGCCATCAGGTAATGGTGGCGTATTCGCGGTTTCAGAAACTGTGGCGGAGGAGATTGGGCTGTCCGAGTCGCGTTCGCGTTTATTGCTTGGTAGGTTTTGGGGAAGAGGTAGGTCTCCCACAGACGCAAGCTCGTAGAGTATGTCCCTGGAGATGATTAACCAGAGATGAAGAGGAGCCACAGAGTAAATTCTCACCATAGTCTTCCAGCAGAATGCCACCTCCCTTCACACCTCTTCAAAACTGCCATGCACTTATGCACGTCTGCCATCTCTTTATTCGGATCTATCGACAAACCCGACCTCCTTCCTCCCCATATACTCAACAGTAACACTATACCTGATGTAAACACCGCCATCTTTGTAAGCTATAGTCAGCAGGTCTGGATACGCGGATAAATCAAGGGAAATCTGTGTACTTACTTGAACCTGCGGACTCGTTATTGGGAACCTCCGGTACTGAACATCGACAACATGTATGCACGACCTCGCAGCATTCGTACAAATCGCCAAAGAAGGGAAGGATAGAGGTGATGGTTTACTTGGAGAGGGTATGAATGGGCGGTGGATAAGGATTTGGATATGGTAGTATGTGCTCCAGAGGACGACAGATTGGTTGAAGAACCTTTTGTCTTCCCGGTTCGGATCCCAGCGGACTGTCAAGGTATATGAGTTAGGCTAGGATGAAGGGAATGGTTGAGGGGCTTACGGTGGTCTGGTACAGAATCGACAAAGTGGTTCAGTGCGGAGTCGAGCTCCGCGACAATGTGTTGTTCCCATTGGTCACCCACGAAACCGAGGAGAATCTTCGACTTGTTTATCGAGTACTACGGTGTACTGGGTAAGCATTGGAGGACGTCGAACTCGGGGAAATGACTTACAATCGTCCGTAGAGAGAACGCCAGAACTTGATTAAGCTTGAGGCACGAAAGGAACGCAGCGACAAGCGATGGCTTTCCCGGAGGCTGCTTCCACCGCTTTTCCGGATCTGGATGCTCCCAATATTCATCATCACAGTCAATAGGCAGATCAACATCAAAACTAGTGCGCGTCGAGTCAGTGTTCCAGCGCCCATGACACAAAACTCGAAACGGACAACGTACTCTTCGTCGTGAATGGCACATGGTCGACCGAGTGCAGCACTAACGCCCCGATCAATATACGTAAGGACCCTGTTCGGGATGAGTCGATCTGGGTTTATCAAAAGTTAACGAAACGAGAGCAATACATACCAAAATGCTCTTTTCCAAAGCTCATCCTCCACTGTCATCGGATCTTTCGTTTTCCTCTTCCGATGTGCGCCTACGTCCTGGGCTAACCTAATGCCAACGCCCACCATCGCCCAGCACGCCTGCGGAGCAGATGATCCTTGCAAAAATAACACCGAAAGCTATGACAATGGCGGCCATCAGACATGCCATCAATCGCTATCACTGTGGAATGAAGGGCGCAAGACTTACGGAATAGAACTGCAAGTCATACAACGTCGGCGGACTCAGAAAGCTTTTCTTCACCATCTGTACCTGATCAAACCACCGCCATCCGGATGAATGCCGACTCTGCTCGCCATCTAACAGTACTCTCGGGTCATCACTGAATCGCGAACCATTCGCGCAGACTAATAATACATTCGCACCGAACAGTTCGTTGCGGAGATGCAGGCCCTCGCTGATGGACCGCTCGAATGTAGGGCGGTGTAAAAGGGGCAGGAAGAGATTGACATGCTCGAAATAGAGGTCGAGAAGGTCGCGTAGGAGACCAGGTTCAGGAAAATTGTATTGAGTCCGGGGTTCATTGGTGATCAATGCTTCTTCCCACTATTGTTTGTCAGTTAAGATTAATGGGAGAATGGAAAGGATGCGGGGCGTACGGGGTGGCTAGTCCAGAACTCATTTCGCTTCAATCCGAGTATCCCAGGTTGTGGAGCAAGAGAGACTTTGCCAGTGTACTCGTTCTTAAGTTCGATTGCGGTTTGGATGAGCATTGCGCCACTTGACTTCCCGAAGAACCGGTAATCTTTGGGTTCTAGTGCTAGTTGTTTGAGATTGTCGGCGAGAATGAGATGCGCGTCATCACGGAAACGTTCGTCAGAGCTGGGGATGTTGGATCCGTAGCGTCGTAGTATGGAGGTAGCAATATCGACGACTGAACGTGCATTTTCGTTGGGATCCTGTTTCGAAGTTGATGCGACGAGAGGGCTGGGATCCACAGGCGGTTGGTCTAATGGGAAGTCATCTTTGTCTATGGCAATGTCTAATTCACGGAGAAGCTTTTCATCCGGACATAGCTGGAGAAGAGTGATGGATATCAAGTGGAATTGATCAATTAATGGAACGTACTCGTCTCAACAGCTTCTCCAGCTTTTCTAAACGATTCTCTAAGCTCTCAATGTAACTGGACCCACATTTTCAGCTTATTTGGGCATGACGAACTATACTATTCCTCACCCTTTCGGTGGGCCTCGTTTCTATGACGCAACAGTTAACCACATGCTTGACGAGGCACACGAGGAGCTGGCAAACCTTGGCTGTTTCGACATACGTGCACTCAAAGTTGTAGGTGATACAATTTGAGCACCTGTTCCCGGGCATTTGTACGCCATTGCCTGGCCAAGCGGTGTTCATACAAGGTCGAAATGAGTAGACAATACTCACATCTGACTGGTTTGGATGAGAAATGGATAGTAGACGAGAGAGAAAGGCGTACTCTTTTTCCGACGGCATATATCACAGGCGCGCTGAATCCTGCGTTTCTTCATACCCGAGGCGAGGCCGGTGTCATGGTCGTTGTAGTCATCCTCGTTGGAGGACATGGCTTTGGTGGTCAATGGGAGCCGATCGACTTGTTTTATGACTCTGATGACACATCTAAATATGGAAGCCTGATCGGCGACTCTTCTGCCGAGTGTGACGCAGTAGACCGGCCTCCAGCATTCGCTGCGCATCTGTCGTTCTCCCTCTTCTTCCAATTCACTGGGATTGGCGGGCACGTACACCTCGTAGCCTCGCAGCTGTGTAGCTGCGTAGCTATGTTTGCATCTTCCAATCGTGTTTATGCACAGCAAAGCGTGGGTTCGTGGACGGGCACATATGGTCATTTCCCACGCCTCACCCATTCGAATTTCGCCACCGCCGGCCAAAGCGAGAGACATCCCCTCCCTGGCCGGAGCAACAACCACTTGCCTTTGGTTTGGCTCTAACAAGGGCTGGAGCCGAAGCTCAACCGCTCATCGACTGTCCTTTCTCCCAACACTGCTGCAGCTTAGGCTTCTTGCAGCGCTAAATGGCGGATTAATCAACCCAGACCTTCATTTAAATCTTGAATAATTGTCAGCCTTTGTCAGCGCCAATCTAGCGAGCGCCGCTTCTCGATCACGAAGTCCGTGCTCGCTGCATCGATGTTGAGTTATCAGGCGTGAAAGTCGTGGAAGTGTGTCTTTCTGCGACTGTTTCAGTCCACGTCAGTCCTGTTGCTAGATCGTCTCCCATTCTTTGATGAATTGCGTCCGTGAGTTTATTGATGACGTGTTCATTCGCTCAATTGGAGTCTTCTAGCCAAGTTTGCAAAGCCCATTGCGTTATTTGCCTGCCACATACTTGCCCACCTCCATACTAAACCGAGCAAGGTAATCACATTGAGTGGAGGAGACGCGCGAATAGAGTGTGTCCAACGACGGGGCATCTCTTTCTCTCGCACGTAGGCCCCTGCTCGGAATTTGAAATGACTCATGCAATCGACATGGTTCCGAAACATTCTCGCAAGCGACCATATGCATTTTGATGGCCCCAAACCCACTTACCGCAACCCTGTCATGTTGTCGCTATCACTACCACTAGACACGAGCTGTGTCTGTGCAGTTGCGTGTGAGTAGCTAGCGGTCGTGGCTCCAACCTGGAATGTACATGACTGAGAACTGGGAGCGGTGGAGACAATGGGTGGCTGATTGATGACAAACTGGGATGGAGGAGTGGGAGGAGGGACTACAAAAGGCAGGCCGGTTGCCTCGTGCCTTGGAATATTTCAAAATGGAGACCGAAAACGGGAACAACATGGCTCGGTCCGGTCGGGACCCTGGCACGTTGGGAAGCGTCAACGGGAAACGACTGGCGTCAGGATCATCTCTCCGCTCAGGAAATTTTCGTTGCTTCGTTTATATTTATGATTCCGTCCAGCGACTTCATCCCAATCCTATGCTCTTTACGTCCCCTATCGCAAATTGAAATCCCGTACAGCCGCTCACCCTCCGCCGACATATATTATTCCTCCCAGTCTCACTAAACCCCTCCTGATTCTATTCCCTCCTGACACAACCCCACATCACTCCGTCAACATGTCGGACTCGGACAACCGTGACCTGCCTCATGGCGCCCCTAACAAAGCACAGTGAGTATGGGCCCACCCGATTCGCGTGCTGTTTCTTCTAATCGATGGATGAACTTGGCGATTAAAACGTGTAGATCAGACTTCTCGCCAGCACACATAACTTATCCCACAGGCACTGACCAGAATCATACACCTTCTGTTGTCCCAGTATCGCCGTCCACTACAGAGTCGCCCATGGATATCGACATGTCTTTGCCTTCTGACTTTGCAACGAACAACATGGAACACATCTCCTCACTCGAACTTGCCCTCGTACGTACTGATCTATTCTATTTATACTCCCGATCACAAAATTTCTGATCTCTTGCCACAATCAATTCCAGTGCTCCAACTTCACCTGCTGCAGCATCCAGCTGCCCGACCTCCATGCCCTCGTCGAGCACTTTGAGGAAAAACATGTCGTCGTCTTCAACCTAGACGGCATGCGCATCTATCCCGAAAACCCTGGCAAGCGCTTAGCACACTTCCCCCCACCACCCTCCCTTTCCCATTCCCCATCTTCTTCTCGCTCCTCCTCGGTCGTCTCTTCACCCAAAACGCCCTCAACTCCGCTCTCCGCTTCAATAACTGGCCATGAGGTACCTCAGAAGCCCAAAGCCTCGATGTCCTCATGTCCACAGGTTTACACGCCATTTAATATGTCAACTATGCCGGAATCAGAGTACGGTATCGGCCTCTTTGACCTTGAAATTGGTCCTGATCCCTATCCTACCATCTCGTCCCCACCGTACGATGCCTACCCTCCCTTGCCCTCCGACCCAGTACATAAGACCACCTCCTCGTCCCCCCCGAATCCCAAGTCACACGACCCAATGATGTTGGATTCGGTTGATTCTATCTCTGCTCCGACGTTCAGCGTTGCTACGGATGTGGTAGGTGCTGGTAATATTACCTCACATGATCGGCAGAAGGAGAGGGAGAGGGAGAAAGAACGGGAGCGGGAGAGGGAGAAGAAGGGGCGGACGAAGGCGGATATCATCAATGCGACAGCTGTCTCTGCCAAGATCGCTGCGAAGGCGAAGGCGCGGATAACGGGTGGGAATGGGAAGCGGAGAGAGAAGGCTTATCGTTGTCCTGTGAGTTCCATTTATTTCATTAATTCTCTAAATCTGAATCTCATTCCGCGTTGCGGTTCGAATAGACTTCAGGGTGCACAAAGGTAAGCAATATTTCGTCGGTTTCTTACCTACGACTTATTTATTCACGCCCCGTCAGTCATACCTCAACCCGAATGGTCTCAAATATCATATCGAAAAGGGCACCTGTCGATTCGAAGACTCGACAGATTCGGAAGCGTTTACGGAAAATACTCGAGGCACAGCGCCAACGAGCACCACCGCGTCCCCCACTACCGCGTCAGCACCATCGTCACGCTTGGCTCTGGGAACAAATTCGGACGCACTAACCGTCGGAGGCAATAGTGTCTCCCAACTTGTTCCGTCTCGAACAAGCAGGACAGCGATCCCGACCCCAGTTGCGCCGAGTTCATCATCGACATCCGTGAATCATACGAGTACGGCGTACCGGATATCTTCACCGACCTTGACGAGTGCCGCAACGGCGTCCGGATATGGTCTGACGAGACCTCTGAACACCATTCCTTGTTAATCGCTTGTTCCTTCCGTCCTGATGACTCTGAATCAATAGGTGTGTGGTGTACTTCCATTTACAAATTTTCAAGTGTCAATTTTCTGTTCCCAAATATATCAATCCAAGGCATGAACGTTACTCTTTCTGTCTTTTTCTGTTGCAGCTAGCGAGGTTTGCCTATGTCAGATGATCCAGGGTCATCTTTTCTTCAATCTTTTTCTCACTTCTTTGCCTTCCTTACTCCTTGCGGATTAGTCCAGAGCTGCTCGGCACGTGTATACACAAGCAGCTAACCTGATCTTTCATTTTTGTTTCGCTCTCTTAGGTATATTGAACACCCGTCGCCCTCATCATCGCGCTTAACAATTCATGATTCGCGGCACAGCAAACACCGGCTGGTATATCGATCTCCGGCTCTTTGACCTTGTACAACCCCCCCTCAACCCCCAACACTCCCACCACCGAGCTCTTGGCCTCTATTGGTCCCGACCGAATCCTTACTTGGATTGTTCCACACTTCTCGTTGACCTCCGAAAACACACTTCTTCTTTTGGTCTCCCCGAGCGCCACCTTCCCCTCCGCACTTGGCATCTCCAGAAATCCAAGATCAAAAATCGATATCAAAACTGAAACAAAAGAATGAAAGTGAAAAGATATTTTACGTATTATTTGCTATTCTTGTTGTGTGTTTTGTTCGCCTCTGTTGGGCACTCGGTGTATATTCTTCTGTGATAACACCCGGCACCGACCAAACAGAAATTATTATGTATATATGATTACTTATTTGTTGCAGAACTTGATGTAATGTTGCGGTGCTCGTCGTATGGTATCTATCATAATATCTGAGCTTGTGTACGATGGGGCCTCTTTGTTATCCCCTTAGTTGTGAGTCTGGTCAATTCGGAGGGGGGGACTGCATGTGGTGAGGCTGACGAAAGACCAACGCAGAGGGAATAACAAAATTATTTGATCTATGTGAAAGACCCTCAAGTCAGTGAAGCCATAAATAGCAGACCGAGGGTTATCATCTCTATTCCCGAGCTACAACTACCGTAACAACTGGACCAATGCCAAGCTAATGGGGGAAGAACTTTCGTCGTTTGAGCAGGTACTGGGAACTGTCCAGCGCAGGCAAATATTACTCGACGATTCTGTCTCACCCAACCAGAATGCACTAAGTACATATAGCATTATGGATCAGGATGGGGTGTTGGCATAATCATCGAGTTCCTTCTGACGCTACAACCGATCAAGTTCACCGAGCCAACCGTCAGAGATCTTTAGATATTCAGTGTGCAACTCATGACCCATGGGAGATTTGTCGGACCGCACGTTGAAAGCCTGAAGATTTTCCCGGAAATAGACGTCTGAGTGGATAGTTAACTCACACATTTCAGGAGGCTTCCACTGACATATCTGAACGAGACGATACATGTATGCAGTCCGAAGAAATAGAAAGATGAAGAAGAGGCTTGAAGATTATTTCATCTAGTCTCTACCTAAATTTAAGTATTTTGTTTACGTTTGTTTTAAGTCGTCGATCCTGGCTTGGCGTGAACGCGTGAACAGGAATACATCTTAAACAGAAGACGATTAAGTTGGCACTATTTCAACAGCATTGGCCTGTGAAACAGCGCCTTCGGGGCCACCGTTCCCACAACGGTCCTTTGACACCTCCTGACCAAAAGCCGAAGGCTGTTGTCCCACCTCGCTACTGAAATTAAGTCGAGAGCACATGGGTGCGGGGTCAGTGGCTGTCATCTCTATGAGACTTCTGACAGAAGCCGGGCTTCTGGAGAAATGGGTTAATGGCGCCCGCACACTGGGACATTTTTGGGCAAGTGAGGTACACCAAAACAAGTGTTTCGCACGCATGCAGTCAAGCGTATATGCATTGACATTAGGCGAGTGCTGGATACAATTTTAGTTTTGATTTTCGAATGTTAATCCTTGGGGAGAATGGACATTGGAAGTACGCGAGTAATTGCATACACCAGGCCTAGCTCCTCCGAAGATCCGGCAGCATCAGGCTATCCCTGTTTTAAGGGAGTACAGTGGATGACATGTGGAGAAGGTTGAGATCATGTTTGGGAGTAGAAGCTGCAATGCCTCATGGCATTCTCTTGCCACCAGGGTACGCCATTGGGTATACTGATCTCACCATTTTCCGTAATAGCTAAAGCTAAGAGAACCAGCAACTCCACTGGTATAACCAATTTGCTTCGTAAATTGATTCCGAGTCGAGATCGTTTTGGGAGTATCAAGAATAAAACTCGCTTACCTGACCGTGGCTCAAACCAGTGTAGGACTGTTGGCTTCGGAAAGGGAAAGTAAGCCGTAGCCGCCTTATCAATTATACACACATTACACGGTTTGGCTGTAGTACGGAGCTTCGTGTAGCAGTTTGTCCCGGTTCATAGATGTGTTTGAGGTTGCAATGGCGAGTATAGAGTGGCCTCCATACATAGACTTTGGTAGTCTCCTCATGGAACTGTTTGCAGAGAGTTGAGATAGAGTCTGCCGCCAAAACAAGGAAAGGAGCAGTAGTTGCCACGCTTCCGTGCCAGACTTTGAAACTGGGAGCTGACAGAGAGCGAGACACAATTCCTCAGTCGTCTTTGCATTCGCCTGCCGAGCATAACCATACCAGTGTCTCAGGTGCCGCGTGTTCATTGTCCCATGTTTATAGTGTCTATCCCGCGGATTACGTCTGCGGACACTATATGCTTTTTGTAGAACGCGGACCTGCAAAGGGACTCGTAGGAAAAACGATCGTCTCATTCACACTTACGACTTCGTTTGTTCCGAGCAGTTCGACCCTTCACAAAGCTGAATCACTACTCGGCTGCTGTGGTGACGAAGTACACAGGCGGCCTTGAGAATGAATTATCAAGGTCCTCACTGGCAAGTTGACGGGACATGAAAAAAGCACATTTATATTTTTTGGTGTATTCTGAGTAAAAGAATATTTTCGGAAGTATCCACACTAGGCTCTGAGGAGAAGGGGAAAATTCTGCTCGTGACTGATACGAACTGGATCGGGGAATATCACTCATTCAGCTGGTAAAACGTACTATGGTCACAGCCTCCGGGCTGTCGGCCGCGTGTGGGCTTTTGGTATCTGCATATTATTGGCCTGCGTTGGGACTTCGTGCTTGCGGTGTTACCGACCGAGGTTTGACAACATCCGTAGTGCAGCTCCAACTCGAGTTTCAATGTGTGCACGGGGGCATTGAGGAGAACATGGATCATTGCGTGCGAGCTGTATGGGGAAGTCCTGCCTAGGATTGGATAGTCTGTCATGTTCCTTGGTACTGCGGTGATGATCATGCCATGAATGCAAGATGATGAATGCGACCGCTTGACAGAAGAGTTTAAGCGAACATGATTGGTCTGTTGTGATTATCATTACATTCCCAATGCCATAGCCTTAGCGGGTCTCTGCGTGAAAATCGTATTAAAGCAGAAGAGAAGGATCTAAGAAAGCTGGCGTATGGGGCAGCTATTCAGAGCGGCTACGCTAGGTTGATTAGACTCGTTCGATATCGGGTGCGCACTTAATTGACGTATGGCGTCCCATGTCACCGTTGGACCATGTTACGTCGGGTATGAAATGATCAAAAAATGATTTCCTAACCTGACCAATATCTGGATCTTTAACAGCGTGTCCGTCGGATTTTTTAAAAAAATTTACTTAGTTTTTTTTCCGCCGATGGCTACCTGTAGGAATATAAGCATCAACTGGCATACATGATGTTTGCATATCCATTTTCTGAAGTGGATATGCAATTGATCATGACCCTGAAGTGGGTGCGCTGCATTAGGACGAAATGGGATACCATGTCAGGTATTTAGGTACCCGAAAATGGGGATAGCAGACCGAGATCAAGCTTAAGCTTAAGCGTCGGCCGGCGTCGAGGGATCGTATCATGACATTGTCAGATTAAATGTTGGAGTCGTTTGGACTCCAGTAACCGAGTGTGGAATGGCAGTAGAGTCTGGTGCCAATTGGCAAGAGGGGTTAAGACGGAAGATGATGCTATTCCCAGATAAACAGAGCGTGGAAAGCAGCGCCCTACCGTTGGAGAATCACCACCCCACAATATCAAGGTATTTGAATCCAGGAGGGGTTGCTATTGAGACCTGTTCCAATCCGAAGCCTTTGGCTTGCAAAAAAAATGATAGATGCGGTTACCGTCATTTGCGAGGCATTGCAGTGCTGGGTTGCACAAAGCAATATCATGTCATGCGTGTGAGGCCCTTTGGTACCCCCTTACGGACAATTGGATGCTCATTCTGAAGATCTGAAGCCTGAGTTCCGTTAGACTAAAAGTGTAGCGTGCTGGAATATTCCGAAAGGTGGAACCACTTTAGGACTACTAGGATGTGGGATGGGGTCAGGTGAAGGAGCTTAACGCCTTCCGAGAATTAATGTATGTAAATGAAGCGAACGTTCTGGGGCGATAGAGACTGCCGCACATGGCGGAAGGCTAGTGGGAAATAGAGTTCGCGCCTTGTGTTTGTACTTCCCCGGATTCGTTGGCTTCCCCGCGAAGTGCCACGTTCTATATAATCTGATCCTGAGACGTCAATAATGCTGGGAGGAGTTGTACAGATGGGGTAGGGCACTACGGAGACCCGCGACTTGGATAATTTAGGAGTGCTTGGGACTATCGGACTATCAGAGAAATCTGGTTGTCTATCGATGGGTACGGAGATACTGGTGACGCCAGCTGCCGACTAAAACTGCCTTGCCTCGCGAGCTAGGGGATAATGCAGGGGATGATTAGGTGACGGTGTCACAGCAGCGGTCAAGTGATCAGGGGCCACTTACCTAATCACACACGTGTGGACCCAGGCGGCTGGACCGCCGCCGGGCCGGGGTCACGCGGGTGAGGATGTTGATATTCCGAATATATTTTATTTTCCTGCTTTCTGGTCCTTTCTGTCTCTCTCTCCTCCACGCCGTCCTCACCGACGAGCAGACATTGCCAACGTCGCGGCAGTCACTCTGCACGACGTTCAACCGTCTGCGCAACAAGCAGCACCGCAGCCTGCTTCACTTCCGTGGCCTGTCATATCTCCCCACGGACCTCCGGACCTATAACACTACGGACCCCGTCTTGTGTGTCTTATCCTCACCCTGCTGTCCATGCTACTCATTCTGTCCTAGACACGCAGCATCTAATAACTCCCTGGTCTTCTACCTTAATTCACGCCAGAATGTCATCACCCTTTCCTGGGCCAGTGCTTGCAGTTGCTGCAGATGTCATTAGGCACCTTGAAGGAGAGGAGGCACTTCCCCTCCTTTGGGCCCGTCAGTACCATTCTTGTCATGTCGAATTTCCCGTCAATCTCATGCGCTATTCTAGTCTTCACAAAATGTAAAGAGTCGCTGAAAGATGGCCGTCGACTTGAGAATATATCCTGGCGTCTTTGGTACAGGTCGATGACCGTCCCTGGTCTGGGACCTTGTGATGTTCCTTCAACAACAATGTTGGTAGTAAAGGAGGTGTCTCTCAGCGAGGTGTATCGCCCACTCACCCCAGAGGAAATGCCTCAACCGCCGCCCATCACCTATGATACCACGTCAAATGTCCCGTTGTCCCCGCAGGGTAAGTCTTATTTCAAAGGCATCGAATGTATAGTGCGGGCTCGCACGGTCGCATAATCCATTTTTAAACCATATGCGCTGATATTTGTCGATCCGATCTCAGGTATAACACATCGAACAAACTCTTCCCCTCTGCTTGAGCAGAGCAAGAGTCCTACGCCGCTATCTCCTGCCCCCTCCCTCTCTCTCTCCCTCTCGCGGAAACCATCTTGTCGCAGAGATGGCCTAGGTAAGGGCTCAAATCCCGTTAGCGTGGGCAAGATTCTTTGTGAATTGTTGCCTACTGCCACTGTCCCGTCATTATCATCCCTTACCCCTGTTCCCAATGCCTCTTCGACCCTGCCGACCTTCGTATTCTCTCCAACACAGACTGGTGACCCCCGACCTCCACCCTCAATTTCTGTGCCTTTATCAAGCCCGCTGTCCCACCTAGCAACAAACCTCCCGACTATGACTGCGCCGACCAAGCAGGATTCCTCTGCGTCGGCATCTTTACCTACACCTGAGGTTGAGCACGTCCAGCGCGGGTGCTCCTCTGTTCCGGCCTTATCAACGCATTCAGACGCCAGTACTCTCCCCGCAACTGTGCCGGTTATCACAGCAAATCACTCGTCTCCCCCCGAAAACTCTAATGAATCAACACCCGACAACCGCGATCATACCGAGACTCTCCCCCCACCTCCACGATTGGTAGTTGTGAATCCAACACCAAATCCCACTCCACACCCAACCCCTCCAGCAACACCTGTTTTACATCCTCCTATCGTGAGCCATATGCAACGACAAGATGACACGGACTCAACACCCTCTGCACCGTTGTTATGTGTTCCCGGCCAAGATGCGCTAGTTCGGGCGCAAGCGCGCGTCAAAAGCAACCAAACGAGCTCAAAACTGCGGCTGCTAGCTCATGACGCCGGCAACGTGGAGGACAAGCGATTGACCTCTGACGTGGACTCGGTGTATAATCCGATAAAGGAATCCAGTATGCAATTGGAAGGTACGTTCCACATCGGTTCGGACGTTACCCTCCATCAAAAATCTTCTATCTCTGTTTATGAATGCTATGGAAGGTGCTGATACGTTGACACTAGTCCCAGCTCCTGTTACATCTGCCTGTGAAGACTCCAAGTGTACTGTCAATCCGAACCGGCACTCAGTATCGTCCGATATCACTACAAGCAGTAGTTCTCAGCAATCACCGTCTTCCACCCCCTCGGATTGCAGCAAGACAACGTCCGCTACTACAATATCAGAGCCTTTCCAGTACACACTCCTTGAAAAGCGCCTTACATCACCAGCGCCTCCTCATCCGGTTTCTGTGAATCTCGATACCGGTTTATCGCCGACAGCCCCGTCGTATGACCCTCAATTCACTTCAACTCGAGCTTCGACGTCGCCAACATCTAAGAGGCGGAAGGATAAGGACGCAGCTTCCGAGTCTCCAGCTGGCAGGGCTTCTTCAGCTTCTTCGACTTCGAGGGGCCCTGAATCTGTGCCGTCAAATAAAGGGTCTTCTCCATCTACGCGTCCACCTAACTCTATGCGCAAGGGTAACAGTGGTGGAGTGGGAGGGTCTGGTCGGAGCAAAGTAGGGCGAGAAGGATCGACAACGTCAATAAAGAGTAGGAGCCGCAGCCGGACAAGAGAAAATACCAGTGCGGCGCTAAATCCATTGGTCATGACAAGGGCAATCTCCGGAAAAGGAGCGGGTGGGAGAGCGCCGAGAGGACGAACTGTGGGTGTGATCAGAATGACGCGGGGCAAGGCATTGTTACGGAAGCAGAGTATGAACGAAGCAGCGAAGGAGAGTGCCGAGGAGCTAAAGCGTGCTACAATGTTTAACATTGGTTCCGGTTCTGACGAGGGGAGTCATGCGGGGTCGAAGAGCACGGGGAGTGGGTCTGAGTCGAATGCGAAGCAGGATGGTACGCTGCCGCCGTCAGGCCAACATCGACAGGTGGAGAAGGAAGCTACGGGGTTATCGAGGAAGGTGAAGGATCTCCCGCCACTTACGTCTGTTGTTCAAACGGAGGCGAAGATGCAGTCGCCGCGGAGAAGCCAGCTGAATAGTCAGGTGCCGGAGGTAGTAACGTCCATGGACCAGGAGAGAGGAAAAGGCAAGGAAAAGGAGAGAGCCAAGAGTCCAGTAACGAAGGCGTCGGCGGTACCGTCTCGCGTAGAGGCCACTATCGCCGATCCCCTATTACCAGGATCAGCCCGCCGTCAGATTGTCATCACCAGCGATTCGGAGGACTTTGAGACGGAGACGGATTCCTGCACTGACATTGAGAGTGCGGACGCACATCCCAGCACTTCTCAGCAATGTCTCCAAGCCCAACTCCAACTCCTCCAGCGACAGAAGCAGCAACAGCTCCAAGAACAACAGCAGCCACAACAACAATTCCGACCCCAACTCCCTCTCACTCGTACTCAGTCACATAATATTCCGCGCAACTTCAAACAGCACACGCGCGTCCAGCATCGGTTGGCAGAACAACGAGCGGTCGAGGATCAGAAGTGGAAAGCGGAGCTGTTTGTCAAGTTGCCCAAGTCGTCTTTCCAGGATCTTGCTGAGGCGGCGAGGACAAGAAGCGCTGGTCTGCTCACGCAGTTACTGAACCCTGATCCACAACGACTTCCCTTGGACCATCCCTATCGTCGTGGGTTTAGCTCCGGAATGATCCAGCCACTCCGGCCATTTACCCCACTTGTGCCAGTAGAGCAGCGGCATGTCCGCCAGCAGCAACCTGCCCCAGCCGCAGGCACATCTCAACTTCCTCCTCAGCCTCCTCCCATGGCACCCGTTCCTCAGGCCGATCAGGCTGGTCAGGCTGGTCAGCACAGCCGACAGGCTAGCCGGACATATCAACTTCCTAAACGTTTGGCCGCTCTGACCAATCCTTCTGTCGGTGCAGCTGCTAAGACACCTGTGGCAACTGCGGTGATGTCGGACATCCGTGTTGGTAGCATCAGTGGGACGAAGCAGGTCACGACAGGTGGCGTCAGCATCAATGGAAGCGCGGGCAAGTATAAACCCAAGGCACGACCCCCTGAGACGGTGTTGGAGGACACGAGTGATAGCGAGAATGACGATAACCAGTTGGATTTGCCGAAGAGCGTGGCACAGGAGAAGTTGAAGGCGTTGTTGGAGGCAAAGAATTTGAAGAAGTCGGCTCAGCATGCTCAACAGCCGAGCTACGATCATAATGCTGGTGCTGATGTCAATGGTGTATATCAGGTTCCTAGTCAACCGGCTGAACCGATTTCTATCCCCCCGCCGAGATTGCTTTATCCCTATAATTTGCCACCACCGAACCCACCCACTACGCCGCGCACGACAAGACGGAAGATGTTGACGGTTGAGATTCCGGAGAGTTTGAGGAGGAATCTGTTGTGGGAAAGGCAGGTCAGTCAAGCGCACCCGAGGGGTTTGAGGAGGTCGGCGAGCCACAGTGATGTGAAGGGGTGGCACATACCAAACGTCGTGAAATTGACGCCAATTGGAGCGAGGCCTAGCGAACAGAAGGAGTCGAAGGAGGAGAAACGAGCGAGGTTTTTAGCGCGGACCAGGAGTTGGGCATACGAGTATCATGTTGTTGGATGGTGAAGCTTGAAGAAAGACTAACCTTCTCCGTGTTTCTACTCTCCCCTCCCCCCAACACCATACATCCCCCCGTTTATTATGCCATTCGGACTATTTTCTTCTCTTTTTTTGGTTACATTGGTTCCTTATTTTTTCACGTACGATTTCTCGTTTTCGGTTCTTGTATATTCCATGTTTTCCTCATTCTCGTCGACATCTCCCGTGCAATACTTCATTCATGTCCTCGTCCTCCGTCCACCTCATCCGCACAACCTGCATTATCGTATGATATTCTTGCCTTTTATCTCCGCCTCTTCATGATCCGTCGTTGTCAATCAAATTGTTTTTCGAGTTGCTTCCCCAATATTTGCCTCTTTCCTGTTCTTTGCTTTATCTCCCCCTTTTCCTCGTTGCGGATTAAGCAGATATTACAACATTGAACCCCTTGACTTCCGTCTTTTTTCCCTTTCTTGGCGCCACCCTCACCCTTTCGCTTCATGTTCTGTTGGGCTTGGATGCGATCTCCCGCGTTTTTTCTTGGTTCCTCTTTTACCACCAACAGTCGTATTTCTCTTGGTGCAGTGTATTTGTAATCACTCTTTATCGTTTCAGTACCAGCATGCTGTCAACGCGCTTCATCATGTTTTCTGTTTTCCTCTTCGTATCAGTACAGAAGTCCTTAGCGAATGTTAGTCATTACATCGATTAGTTGTCCAGTGAATTCTATGTTATGCATTACCTCTTGATGAGCATTTGAAAGGAATTCGCGCAAGTGCATTTTTAGCTTGCTTCCTTTTGAGAGTAGGGTTGTTCAGGAAGCGGAGTCACTTTTTTGACGGTTCTCAGATCCCTTCGACCGAGTCGGTTTGCTATTTGTGCAGGCGGACCCTGTCGGAAACAAGAGTGAGTAATTTGGGTTCCAACAACTCCGACGACTAAGGCCATCAATTGTGCTCTTGCAATTAGTCAGTGCAAGGCAGGCAAAGCGCCTTTGGACATCTGAATTCTAGAACGGGAAGGGCAGATATGTCGAAGCTCCAATTCTGGATCCCGAGGTAATCCTAAGAACCCAGGGACGGTCCATTGCAGGCCTGGACATCGGGCCACATTTTCTCGAGCATTCCTGTTTTGGTACAGAGACTCCAAGCCTTAAGATCTTCAGCTTAAATCCGACCGGCGACCAGTTCAACGACGAAAATGGCCGGTCAAACCAGAACATTCATCATAGCTCGCGCTTTCAGCAAAAACTGTTGCCTTGGAATGTATGTGTACCTACTTATTTTCCAGAACACGTAAATTTTGGTCTTGACGTGCCTATAAAAAGCACTCCAACAGAGAATGACGCAAAAAGAAATGTCAAAAAGCATCATCATCGGAAAGATGCGCTCATTATGGCCACTCTGACTCCATCCCAAGGCTCCCTTCTGGGAGGGATGGACCACATAAACTTTCTAGCGGCGGATCTAAGGAGCTGTAGCCAAAACAAAGGAGAGAAGAATTTGAGACCGCGATCGGTATCCAGTAATTGCGCCGACAAAAGGACTTGATAACAGCGGCGGTACATAACATTGGTGAACATAAATAGCACGTTATGCACATCAGAATGACGAATTCCTATGCGTAGGCGGGCTGCACCTTCAGTTTGACCGTCCTTTCCAAACAAGGTTAGAATCTTCGTCACCGGCAATAAATTCGACCGAGGTACCTGCCTTACAGTAGTGTACTAAGTATAGTCATCCAGCTTCGTCTCGGTGTACGCTCGGGTGGATAAGACACTGCGAGGAAAGGTTGGGCTGAGGCTCGCGTTAGCATGCCGGACCGCAGAGTAGAGGAGCCGCTGGGTGGGCGGGACTTTACTCTGCGGGTTCGTAGTGTCTTACCTCGGGTATTGTAGGCCGTATGCACAGACAATATAAAAGGTGTATTGCAAATTGTGCTGTAAGCTAGCGTGGTTACAAACTGGGTGGGTGGGTGGGATAAAGCGACTATGCTAGGAGGTGCTGGTGGCAATTGACGTCGGGTGTCGAGGTCGGTAATGGAACGAATGAGTGGAAGGGAAAGGTGAACGTGTCACCTT